>JBBBDQ010001205.1:617500-767500 GCA_037127315.1 Ascarosepion bandense
GAATATGCAATTTGGATTATTTACAGGAAGAAGAGAAAAACATTAAAAACACATTAAAAATTTTCTAGTAGGTTAATTATTTTATATTCAATGCAAAACAAAATGCCCATAAAATATTGCAAGACAAAAACACGGCGCCTCCTAACAAACTCATTGAAGCAAAAAAATATTAACCTGCCTACTAATTTATTGCATCTAACATCGAAAAGAATCAATCTAAACTCAACATAACATTTGTTACCCCAAAAAATAAAAGACTTAGTCAATACTAAACAAAACAATAAGCAAAAACCTGGATAGGAAGTCTACTCCATAGCCTGTATTAATTGTCACAAAAATTCAGAGGAGAAACCTCAATGGATCTAAATAAAATATTATACAAACACAAAACGGACATTTTATAAAACAATGTCTTGGTTGCTCTTCGTAAAGAGACTAACCACAATTTTGACATAGATAATTCTAATCTGATCAAAGGAAAAAAATTTTGTCTCCGACACAATGCTTAGAGAGTAACACAATAAAATTGATTTCAGGTCCGTTCGCTGACGGACATGAAATCAAGCTCTCCTATCATTCTGAAGATGAAGATGTAAAAGAGCTTTTTAAAAAAGTTCAAAGTATTTCCGATATAAATTTTAGCATTCTTATTTCTCCACGGATGTAATCAAACACATATATATCAGGGATTTTGTTAAGCATTTATTAGGTAGTGGGCATTGGTTTGGGTTCTACAATTACATGGGTTATTATTATTGGGCAAACTGACATGGGTGTGAGAGTTGTTTTTGTTGTATGATTTCAAAATTTTATTGGTATGTAATTTAATTATTTTGTAAGTTGTTTAATAATTAAATTACATGACAAGTGTTTAATCATTACATTACGTAACAATAAAAGTTGTTTAAGAATTACAATTTTACAATTACCTCTCATCCTTCAACAACAAGGACAAACAAAATATAACATCACTTTCGAAATATTTTTAAAAGTTAACAAACGAAAATAAAACACATAAAGTTAAATGGAAAATTCTCAAGCAGGCCAGAACATCTAGATCGGTAAAGGAACCATGCTTCCTTTGTCTACATGAAAAAATAGAAATCATTAAATACATGAGGAGTGAAATATTACTAAACCAGAGGCATGAAACTACGGTTAATTGCAAACACATTAAAGAACTAACCTTACAATATTGCTAAAATTACAAAATCTAAAGTTCGGATCTCTAGAAACGAAAAAACTTTATAGTATAAATCTTAGTATCACGATATTCACTTCTGACTGTATAATATCGCTGCTGGTATATTTTTACTTCTTAATTCTTATATAAATTAATTTTTAATTTTTAATTTACTTTACCAATTTATTATATTAGCACTCATGAATTTGTATGTTAGTGTGGTTTTTCTAAATATTCCCACACCTGCGCTTTTTAAATAATTCATATGTTTGTGTATGCGATTTCATCATTTTTTAAATAAAAAATGCCAAAGGTTTCGTTGTATACAATGTAGCAACGGATGTATCTAACGGAAATCTACTTCCGGCCAATTGTTCGACATATTCTATTTCTTTTACGTCTTAGGGAAGAGGAGAAATTGATCCTCAGGGTTTTGTTAAAAAATGTTGGGTTTTTTTTTTTTGTGGTTGCTGACGCGTTAATTTATGCGACTTCACTATTTTCTTAGGAAACTTATTCTATCAAAACTATGAAAGAATGACATCAGCGTTGTTGCAAACTCTGCAATAATTGGTCGTTTTTCATAAAATGAATTTGTTAAATATTAAACATTTAGTAAAAGGATTTGATAAATTATCGGAGATATTTGTTTTCAGATGAAATTTGAAGAAAGACAACACTGATACTAACCATCTTAGAATGAATACTATGTTAATATAAAGAAAAAGGATATGAATGAGATGGTCAAAGTCTTTTGAAAATATCGTTGAGCTTGAAGAACGCAGGTACATGCTTTTCGCAACAAAGACTTCAGCTTGAATTTGAACTCAAATCACCCGATTTCCATGCAGATAACCGTTATGTTAACGACCTAAATTTCCTTTATTTCTGTCCATTACTTATTTATACTTATTGCTTAAATAATTACACTATTTTTATCCGGCTATCTCTTTTCGAGATTAAAACATCCTGCCATTCCAATAATGGTTTCTGCCTCCGGTAAAATGTCTACACTTCAATGATTTTTTGTATATAATATAGTCAATAATTACTCGGCGTTTGTTCTTTCACGCGTGAATTATTTATGGGGGAAATTGAAGTGTTTCTCCAAGCCTAAACTAAAGCAACACTCATAAGCCATAAGTCCAGTTCTTACTCTGTCGCTTATTTGATCGCTTTGATACAGAATCAGACAAAGAAACCAGATGGAGAGGTTTTTATTTTCTAGTAAAGATTTCAGAATGCTACCTGTTGCTATTATGTGTCTTGTCTTTTTAAGGATGGTGGGGTGGGCGAGATCACGGCTCTCCACAACTTACCATTTTCTTTATTTTAAGTAAATTGTGACCATTTACACTATCTCTTTATTGGTGGGGGGGTGTTGAACAAAATACCAACATCCTTATCGGAAAATTGAAGTTGAAAACTCGACTGTTTGCAATCGAATGTTTACCAGTCGTTTGGAAAGACGTGGAAACAAGTACGGTATGAAGTTTAACAACATTCATTTTAAAGATTGTAAACAGAACTGAGAAGAAAGCAAACGTCAACGTTCGAAATTATGAAAATCAGAGAAACTTTATTTTAAAATGAAAATCTTGAAAGACAGTAATGCAGAAAATTGCACATTAATGGTTTTTATATTACTATGGGAATTCTCCCAGTCATTTAACACTAAATATTTTAAAAAGATGATCCTTGTACTTACACTAAAATTACGTTTACCATCAGGAGAAGGAAAACATTTCAAGTTATTTTCATATTCATAACTGTTGTAATTTTAATTAATGTTTCAGATGACCACTAGGTGTCTAACAAAAGGGTTATAAATTTGATTTAACCCTTTATAATGTTCGGCACATTCTACTGGGGTTATGAAAATATTTTATGCATACCACAAATTCATTTTCTTGTTGAACGGATGAACGTTCCTCCTTTTGTACGAATCCAGTTCTTATGACGACATTTTCTTCTTATTGATTTAAGTATCAGTGAGTTGCAGGAGGAAGGAATAATGTCGTCGATCCTAGTCTGTATATTAAGCAAGATTCTCAAAACGCCCAAATTCGCTGCCGATCTTTGTCGGAACTCTGTCTTGCTCTTTGCGTCTTCTTGCCTCCCTTTGAAAACGCACGAATTAATGCTTTTATGCATGTTCAAAGCATGGCTCAACGCAAAAGAGTAACGAGAAGACCATGTATGGTCTTAATAAAGAAATAAGTCATCACGTATTTTCTTTCCTTCGAAATCAACAGACGGTAATTAAACGTCTGACAAATTTGAGACTTTAAATTATTTTGTAAGTTTACAGTGTCTCAATAAAATAAATGTACATACATACCTGACAAAATTTTGTTTTCTTATTTGATCCCAGCCCAATGACTTAATACGAGGAGCACTGGCTGCTCTGTCAATGAATGCTCAATATTTCATTCTGATAAAATGACCAATATTACCATCACAATTAGAACTGACAGACCGGCCAATGAATACGGAATGTTTTCTTACTGTTAATATTACCATTATTTTTAAATATGAGTTGAAGAGCAAATACACGTTTATCCCATCTTGATGTTCAGGTTTTGATTAATATCTTACCAGGTGTTGCACTGGTTGCTCATCAATGAATGCTAAATCTTTTTTTTTTAATATTTTCACCCCAAGCAAGGCGGTAATGCCACTGATGCGCAGGGGCTACATAAGAGAAAAAGATTAGCTAAGAGGAGCGTAAAGAGAAAAACGAACAAAACTTCAGTGGATATCAGAGAAAGAGCAAGAGAAGGATGGGAACACAGGTGTGAAGACAGTTGGAAAAGTAGGGAGAAAGAAAAGAACAAGATACAAGAAGTAATGTAGAAAGAACTGGAATCAAGTGGATAAGAGATGGGTATTGACATTGCATTTAAATTCCTGGAGGTTGTAGCCGTCAGGAAAGCAAAAATCTGGAAGAGAGTTCCATAGGCGGAAAGTGCGAGAAAAGAAACTGATGGAATAGAATTTTCGGATGCATTTGTTTGATCTAACAGTGAATGCGTTGGACCCATTTGTCAGTCTGGTTGCACAAGTAAAATCATGTGGCAGGGGCACCAGTGAAATGGTTCGTCGGAGCAGAAGCCATGAAAATATTTATAGAACAAACAGAGGAAAGCCACATCTTGTCGGTGAGACATTCGCTGGAGTCGATCTGCCAAGTCGGTACCTATCACATTACTGATTCATCTTTGGAGCCTGTCGAGAACACTGAGATGAACAGCGGGGGCGCCTGACCATATACGACAGCAGTATTCCATGCACGAACAGATGGAATCTTACCTGATAAAGAAAGTACTATTATTAACATAAGCATTATTAGTTGTCTTTGTTTTCAATTCCTTCCCTACAACTCGATAGGTGGATTACTCGCGGTTGATAATTATGTCAACTGCCTTCAATATGTTCTGCAAGTGTTAATTTTTTAAAATAAACTTATCCGTCTATTTACTGCAATTAAGCAACAATTATCACTACCAATAGTTTATGTCTCTACAGGATGGATATGCGTTGTGGTATAACGTATTAATTCATCTTTTCTCCCTCCAGCTATGGATTAAATAGTCGGACCGACTGGGTTCTAAAGAGTTCAGCCCGTATACCGCAAAAAGTAATGGCAACCTACTGCAGAGAAATCAGATGATTACATACGGCAATTAAACGACTAACTGATCGGGCGCTCTCCACCTTTCCACGGAAATGGACTATTCGAATCACTATATAGAATAGTAGTGATTATACCTCGGAGAAGGAAGTCGAGGAAGGAAGACGAGTAAGGAAGTCGAGTAAGGATGTCGAGTGAGCGAGTCAGTCGGGTATTTCCGTTATTGCACCGGAAATGTTCTACTAGTCAATCTATCACGTCTCTACGACGATACTGTATACTAATTACCTTGTTCTGTATTCTACTAATCCTCACCTCTTGTAAATACTTCTCTTTCTTGTCAATACACCTACTTTTATACTATTACGTTGTTTTGTATTATTGCACACTAACCTTACAGTATATGTGTACTCAGAGTCTACATAACATTCTCTTTTTTGATGCTGAAATAAAATTTGATTTTTCCTCCCCGGTTTTGTCACACGAAACAATATAGGGAAATAATTTTATTAATTTTCTCTCAACTTCAGTTTCTTTTCCCAGTGTTCAATTCTCCGGATCAATTTCTCTATTTACTTTAAAAATAAAGTCTCTAACAATTGTCTTACGTTACATATCCCGTCAGAACATAGGTGAAGACGGCACTCCACAGATTTCTGGCTTTTTGCTTAAAGTTAAAGTTCGTACATTACTTCTTCACATTGTCCTATACTTTAACACAAATTTGTTAAGAACATTTATAGCTATATCAAGCGACTTCTGTTGATCGTAAATATACCATCTGAGTTTTAAATGTTCCAAGCTTTCTTTCCTCTTTGTATTCTAGAAATATAGGGTCACTTTCTGAACTTTCTTGTTACTGTTCTCATCTTTTACCTCTCACATTTTTAAAATCTCCCTCTCTCTCTCTCCCTTTCTCTTTCTTGCAATAATTGCAAATCGTCTGAAGACCCCATTCATGGTAGAAACCTAGGTCGAGAAATAACTCGTTTACAAATGGAAAATATTCAAAAGTTGTACAATATAATTGTATCGAACACTTTTTAATACAAATGTGCACTGATCTAATTCTATTATGACCAAAAGTCAAGTTATTAAACTATATATATATATATATATATATATATATATATATATATATATATATATCACCATGCAGTGTGGGTATAGAAGAATCCAAAGGAGTATCCTGTACATACAGTGGTAGAATAACTCTCTAAGAGAGCTCTAAATATATATATATAAATGCATATAGAGCAAATATAAAAAGATTAAGGCAGACACGTTATTTCATGATAAATCGGAGGTATAGGCCTTTTTCAGGCGAACTATCATCGTCTTTATTATATATATACATATATAAAGATTCAAATTTTCTTATATTTGATAGCCATTTCTACGGGTAAATTTAATCCTCTAGGGCCATTCGTATCATATTTGATACAGTATTTCCCTATAAGGAAACATTTGGTATTTCCCTATAAGGAAGCATTTGGTATAATTGTTTTGGCAAGGAGAGTTTGGCATGGTAGATCACTTGGCTAGACTTCCATTAACCTTCCACGGGACAAAAATTGATGAATCTACAATTGCAAAAGGTTATAATACAAGTTTTAATATTAGTTCTATGTAAATTCTTTAGAATCTGTCTATTGTTGGAAGTAATGATATTCTCTGTATGTGTGCAAGAATAACTAATTTTAATAGTATTTCTTTTAAAGATTCTTAATAGGGTTTATTGGTATGAAAATGTTTAATTAGCAATTTTAGAAAATATTTTCTAATGTTAATGTTATATATTCTAGAGAACGGGGAGTTAAGCCATATAACCTTTTCTACATCTACTCGTCATTTTAGATGACTCAGATTTAACAACGTGTTTTGCATATACCAATTTTTTTATAAAGCTGTTTTTCTGCAGCTTTTTATTTTCATATAAGATCTTAAGGTTGAAAGACAAACGGTTAATTCTGGCATTAACAGTGTTAGGAATTTGTTTTGGAATGGTATTAGGGTGGTTGGAATCAACATTAATATAACTGGGTGTATCATTTTCTTCAAGGTAAGGTTTGTAGGAATTATCATTTAGATTAAAGGGGATGTCAAATAATGGAAGATTTATAGGTTGCAGGAAACTTCAATTTTAAGCCTTAATTATTTAAACCCTATACAATTTTCTTATAAATCATAGTCAAAGGCCTATTGCTATTAGAAATAAGCATAAGCCCGTTATCAAGGTATAAGCCAATTTGTTTGGTGTCTACAATTTTACTTAAAGCATCTAGGATATGAATACATACTAGATCGGCAACGTGGGCAAAATCATATGCCCCCATTAAGACATTAAATTTATCATAGGAATCTTTGATTAAGGTGGAATGGTCAAAGGTTAGAATCGACATTTTAGCTACTATAATAATCTTAATTTCGCTATTGCTGATTTCTACATGGTTTTTGGCGAACTTAATACAGCAGTCTAGAAGGTTTTTCGAAATAGAAGAATAAAAATCTAATAAAAATAGTATTATTTTTATTTAATGTTAGTGAAGCAAATAATAGTGTCGGAAAAATCCTTTCAGAGATTGGGCGGAGAATAAACTGTCGTTCCTCAGTTATTCTTATAGTAATTTCCCCAGAGATTAACACTAAATCAGTTTTTCTCGGATCAATTAGGCTAGTTTGTAACTTACTATTAAAATTAGATTTGTGGTTTTTCCTTATTTATTTCTTGTTGCATTTTCTTTTTATCTCTCTTTCTATTTCGGTTTTCTTTCTCTCTTGCCTTATCTATATCTTTATCAATCTACGTGTGCATTTGTCCGTGTTTGTATTTGTTTTCAATATCAACATTAGAATAATTCTAACATCTGTGTACAACTTGTGAAAACTAGTATGTTTGCCTATGGACATCACACACCACTTATTCATTTAGAGACTAAACTTGTTTATGGAATTTTGCTACGGAGGCGACTTCCATAAATTTCTAGCATTTTTCCGAACTAGTTTTCTTGCAAATATCCGCAGTGATCTCACAGAAGTATTGTTCAGAAAAGCCCACGCAATGTGCATTGAATACTTTTGCCATATCTGGCAGGGTGCCCCTGCTATTCATCTCAATGTTCTTCACAAAATCCAAAGAAGGATCTGCAACGAACTCGGTCCGCACTTGTCAGCGCGCCTTCAGTCACTTTCTCACAAACGAAATGTGGCTTCCTTTTGTATTTTCTACAAATATTATCACTGTTTCTGCTCTGACGAGCTTATTTCCCTGGCATCCCGACGATATGAATTTACTCATGCTACTAGATTGTGGTCTTAGTAGTTTACCGTCAAAATAGACAAATGTAACCCCAATTCTACTCTATCAATTTCTTTTCTAGCACATACCCTCTGTGGAACTGCCTTCTGTATACCTGCTTCCCTGATAGCTGGAAGATCAAAAAGCTTAAATACAACATGAATTGCCATCTTTTACCACCCTACATCCCATCCTTTCTCCGGTATAGCGTATACTCTCTCTCTCTCTCTCTCTCTCTCTCTCTCTCAAAAAATGTCCCCCGCAGCAAAAAGAATTAAACGTCTTTCAAAATAACTAATCTTGTACGAAACATAAAATTCAATAAAAACAAGACGTATTTCAAAAGAAACCAACAAAAATATAACTAAAATAAATAATTCAACTAATGTATTTATCGCAGTGGAATAAAACTAAAACATTATATGAACTAAGTCCCCATACACACAATAAATTACTAATGACAACATAACAAAAACCTATAAAAAGCACCTAAAATAATAGAAAACGATATCAAAAAAGAAGCTAAAGCAAAAGGCCCAAAATTAGACTTAGACGATCGAATTAGTTGCATCGGTTAAGCGCAAGTTTTTATCACACTAAGACCAAAAAGAAAATTTCAAAAATGACCCAGCATGTAGACTCATAAACCCAACCAAAAGTAAATTTCGTAAAATGCGTAAAACTAAACTAGAAACAATTAATTCTGAACTAAGTTAGAAGCCAAGGGAAAAACACAAACGCAACTACAGATTGGTTCAAAAGTATAAAAAAACAAATATAATTACTAGATTTGTACAATCAGACATAATATAATTCTGCCAGACTAGATAAGGCCATTACCGTAGCCCAGGAACAAACAAAAATAAGCCCAAACGAAGTCGATATCATTAAACTCTCTCGTAAATCACTAATATTCCACAATGAAAACGCATGAATAAAGAAAGTAGGTATAATTGACACTACAATGGGAAGCTTTGACGGTGCAGAGTCCTGCGAAATCATAGGCAAATATTTACTACACGAAATAAGCCAATTAATAGATATAAATGATACAAGACTTTACAGAGACGACGGTCCCATATTCTTAAGAAACTATAACAAACAACACACAACGAAAACTTGAAAAGCAATTATAAACATTCTAAAAAATTACGGGTTCGACATGGGCATAAAAACTAACCTAAACGAGGTAGATTTTTTAGATGTTACCTTCATCCTAAGAAAAGTTACATATAAACCTTACAGAAAAGCCATCGATAAACCACTGCATATACACACTTCTTCTAATCACCTGCCATCTAACTGAGCGGAAATCAAAAATCAGTTAAACGCAGAGTTTGCGACAACTCTGATTATTAAACCATATTTAACAATGCTAAGAAAGACTATGAAACAGACCTAAAAGATAGTAGATTCCCGGCAACATTCACATACTCATCACAGAGCACAAAAAATACCAACAGGAAGAGAAATATCATATGGTTCAACCCACAGTATGGTAAAAACCTTAAAACAAACGTAGGAAAATATTCTTCAAACTCTTACATAAACTCTTCCTGGAATCAAGCATTGTTCACAAAATATTCAACAAAAACACGTTGAAATCAGGTACATTTATTTGAGAAAGTGATACAAATAATAAAAGCCACAACAGAAAAACTATCATCAAACAACCGAAACAAATCAAACCCACATGTAACTGCAGAATAAGAAACGAGTGTCCCTTAAACGCTAATAGTTTACAAAACAACGTAATATACCAAGCTAAGGTCAAATCATTAGATAATGAGAAAAATATACATACGAGTAACAGAAGAACCATGGAAACAAAAAAAACTACGTACACAAAATATCCTTCACAAGTAGCAAATACGCGAACAGCACAATACTTTCTAAGTATATTTGGGAAATTAAAAATAAAACACAAATCACACCAAAAATGTCATGGAAAATACGGAAATGAACTTCAGCCTAAAACAATCAATCCAAAACCTTCAGATTTTGTTTGAAAAAAAATATTATTACCTTCCCAGACCAAACTACTAAAATATATGATCTGAACTCATCTCAAAATGCAGACAGGAAAAAATGTTTACTACGTTAATTAAAAGTCGAAAAGAATAAATAAATAAGTAATAATAAAGAACAAATAATCTGATCCAAGCAAATAATAAAACAATTAACAAAGCCACTGCCGTTATAAAAACCATTAAAATAAAAAATAAGAACAATAAATAAATAAAATGAAACATCGAAAATAGAAAAGAATCAATAGAAAAATTAAAACAAGTAAAATAATTTTATCCAAATAAATAAATAAACAAACCAGTCCCGCAAAATAATCGTTAGAAGGATTACCCACGATGCACCACTGACATATTTAAATAGATATAATTAGCCAAGGAAAAATCCAACACGTGTGGCCTGATGAATGCACCTAGCATGAAACCTCTGAGTGTCGACTTTAATGTTCATTTTTACATACGCTCTATCTTTGATATTGAGCACTTTATCCTATAAATATAGCGCACCTTAAAACTATAGTTCTTCAGTTATTTATCTCCATGAGAAAATTATTTATAAAAAAAGTGTAAAAACTGAAAATTCTGGTAGTTTTTTATTTTGTATTTTTTTGATTGTGTTGGTTGTTTTCATTCGTTAACCAGGCCTCATGTGTATTTGACCTTCATTTTATCCAAATTCACTCTCTCTCTCTCTCTCTCACACACACACACACACACGCACACACACACAAACACACACACACAAATATATATATATATATATATATATATATAGTGTGTGTGTGTGAGTGGGTGTATGCACGTGTGTGTGTGTGGGGGTGGCCTAAGTATATATATTCATGTGTAGTTACATGTCCATAATTGTAATTTAAACATTGCAAAAGAAATTACATATATATATATATGTATATATATATATATATATATATATTGCATGAGTATTAATATATATATAAAATAGTTAAACATTCACTTATATATATATATATATATATATATATATATATATATATAAAGACAATTCTTTTTTCAGTTGAGATTTGGGATTAAATCATGTTTACTTTAACCTCCTGAGAATATTATAATCTCTTGCAATCTGCAGGTGCACACTTCTGCGACGAATTTACGAGAACAACTGGGAAATTAAAATCTGCAAATGAATCGAAACTCAAAGAATTAATTATTTTCTTGAACTCATTTGAAACTCAGACAAAGAAATAACTACTTATCTATTTCCAAATTGAAAAATAAAACTTTGAGAAAATTGCATTTCCATTCGGACAATATATATCCATTATACCCAATAAACTAATATATATATATATATATATATATATATATATATAGATAGATAGATAGATAGATAGATAGATAGATAGATAATGATATGAAATTAGAAAATTGGTAACCTGAAAAAAAAATCCAAATAGATATTTTAATATGAAATTTAAAGGAGAGAAATCCATACAGAGAGCTCAACGTGTACTATCTAGACCAATATGTGTTACAACAAAGTTGACATAATATATATATATATATATATATATATATATATATATATATATATATCAAGGAATTTTAACGAAACTTGGTTATAAGTAACCGACAATTTGAAATGAATTGTTTGAACATTAAATCCGAGTATCGATAAAAAATAATGTTCAAACAATTCATTTCAAATATATATATATATATATATATATATATATATATAAGCACAAACATTTTTCTTAGTAATAATAAGAACTTTTGGAATAACAATTCACATTTCGCATCATTTACTTTTTTTAAAATTGTTGCACACGTAGTAGAGCTAATAGTAATATTTTTCATCATTATTGCTATTTATAATAAAATATTTTTCACCACTACACAAGAGCTCCCTTGTTTTCGTAACATCAATAGTACGTCTTCAAGCGATTCACGGATTACAAACATTTGTGTATTATATATATGAAATTAATTGTTTGAACATTGTTTTTGATAGATATTCGGTTTATAATCAAACAATATTGTACATTTATTTTTACCGGACTGATTATTGACGATAAATCTTTTTTACGAAAATGTGTGTCATTTGGCAGGATTCGAACCTGCGACCCCTATCTTCATATTGGAAGCCACTAATTGATGTGGCGTATCTTAGACATCTCGACCACGAATGACCAACAGTCTAAACAAAGTCTAATCAAGCCTATATAACACAATTTTCGATTCATCGTAATAACCATACCTGCTCTAAAATGTATCATAATGTCAACAAATGTAAACATGTTACGGAAATTAACGAAGATTAACGAAATGGTTATAAACAAACCCACAATTTGAAATTATATGTTTGAACATTATTTTTGATCGATACTCGTATTTAAGTAGATATTCTGTTTATAATTAAACAGTATTATATATTTATTTCTACCGGCCTGATTGTTTACGATAAACATTTGTTACTTGTGTGTCATTCGGCACGATTCGAACCTGGTCTAAGACGGGCCAGTTCAATTGGTGGCTTTCCGTATGTGGATAGGAGTCGCCGGTTGATCTTGCATGATATTTGATGATAATATCTATGAAAAATTGTAAAGAACATGGCTGTATTGGTCACAGGAATGATTACAGGAATCTTATCTACTAGCATGCCAATAATCGTCACTAACCAAGCGACCCAGTGTACTTTGCGGAAAAAATTCATAATCAAATACAGGTCATTCTGATGCAACTTATAAAATTGGACTCATAAAGTGTGATCCGAAGATTCGAAGGTGTATTGGCAGGGCCAAGGATGCATTTGAGAAGCTAAGTAGAGTATTAAGGGAGAGAATAATTTTGCTAGAAACAAAGAAGAGTGTACTGAATTTTTATGTTATGTCCGTATTTCAATATGGCAGCGAATGCTGGAGAATCTCATCAAAATTGAAAGAAATACTTAAAGTAAACGAAATTTCGTTCTACAGAAGGATGCTGAGAATACTATGAACAAAACACACAATTAACGACGATGTTTTAGAGAGGATAGACGCAAGAAAGAAACTGATATTTAACACCCGGAAAATAACAATTGAACTTTTTGGCACATGTAAGAAGCAAAGTGCATTGTCGTGCGGATGTGCGTTGTAGTGCAGTAGATATCGGCTCGGGACGAGAAATCGGGGAGCCGAGTTCGAATTCTAGTTGAATTCCTTGCATTCACTTACGTGCAAATAGCCTTTGGGAAAGGTATTAATCCGTTTCTTCACTCTAGTTATTGGTTCAGTAACAGGACAGATTGGGTTCTATAGCCTTGGATGGCAACCACTTAACCGCAGAATGTAATAGAAACCTACTGCGGGATAATCTTCTGCCCAGTCAGTCATGTCTCTTTCGAGACATGATCGCCCAAGCGTGTATCACGTATGGCACTTAACTGACTAAATGAGCAATGAGGGCTTCGTAAACCTGATGCTCATGGAATGAATAGAGGGAAAGAGAAACAAGAGAGACTAATGCATAACATATTTGAGAGACTTGAGCATATAGATGGTGGAGCGATTATTGAGTGGGATAACAAGAGAAGGGGTATTAAGAGTGATACGGGATAGGGAGATATGGAAGGCCATGATCGCATACGTCCTGAAGGGACATGGAATATAGAAAGAGAAGAAATAAAACAGCCAGGAAACATGGGAAAGTAGTATTACAAAGTAGATCAAGTTGTTTCTCAATATAACGTAAGGGGAGATCTTAAGACAAATTCAAATAAAACACACTTTTCTTTTTCAACCCGCTTTCCTCTTTTCGCAAAGGAGTCTCGACTATAAAACAAATAGTTGTGTCACTTAGTCTAAACATCTGACAACCAGAAAGAAATACACACGGCATTTAAAAAACATAGTCTTTCTTAAAGAATGCTTCAAATGTATTTTCCTTGAACACTTTCCATTTATCTTTAATTCGTTTCTCAAAATTTAAGTAAGCAAAACATTCATATACATTTCTACAGTAACATAATTTACAGCTTTTATTTTATTCACTGTATTTTGCATGTTGTTAATAATACTTAATTGTCGCCCATTTCAGTAATGACCAAGTTGATCTTGCTTAAACTTCAGTAATTACACGATGACCTGTTTTCGATGTAACTGGATCAGACATCGTATTTAGTTGTTACACTTATGGCGACAAAGACATTACGGTTCTTTCAGTAAAGATCGAATTCTCAATTACTGAATTGCGAACCATGATATCAAGGTATACAAAAATATTGACTTAGGTCAGCTTATTCAAAGTAGAACTTCAAATTTTGCAGGAATATAATCAAATAAGATTTCTGGCTTTCTGCAGCAAACTGCTATCGACTTGCGTAGGATAAAAGTATAATGGGAAATATTAACCCATAAATTAATAGAAATTTTAGCAATTAGGTTTAAGTTTTTTGGGTTTTTTTATACTGGGATAACGGGGAGTTTTCGTAAATGACCATACATTCAAATTACAAGATTCAAGCGGCAATAGTCAAATAAACTCCATTCAGCAGCAAGGATTATGAACGGGAAATTCGACTTTCTGAGGAGTATAGAACCGGTTGTTCACAAACCCACCCTGATTCGTGATGGGCACTTCGGCGTGTAATAATGGTTAGCAATTATAACTGAGTAGAGAGTTCAATCCTCACTGGCTACTTGCTTGTCCCCGTTTATACCCAAATTTTCTGTGATCATTTCGCCTTGGTTTAAAACTGATGGGATATTCACAAATATACATTCAAGTTTGAAAATCTTAAAACAAACTGGTTAATCACGTGTGAAAAAAAAAAAGAAAAAAATAGGAAAGAACCTGATATAAAATGGAGTTTAATAATAAAAAAAGAAGCCAAAACTCACAACGGTGGTGATTCCTGCAGATTGTACCAAGAAGCAAAGTTAGTCATAATATTGTTTCCAGAACAAAAAAAAATACTAAAGGAATGATCAGAAACAATGTCCAGATGTAATCACACCAAAAATACATTTTTGGATCATACAAAGCTCTATGAAAGTGTTTAAGGTTCTTAAATAACCCCTCCCTAATTTTGAAATTTCAGTTATTTTACAATTCCATTCACTCGTTCGTAAAATCCTTGTTATACGTTTGAAAATTTTGAGAAATCATTTATTATAAACCACCTGAAGATATCGACTGGATGAAACCAAGTTTGCGTAAATAACTGGTTTCAAATGAATTGCATATACAACACATCACACAATAAGCCCCGGGCCTAACTGATAAAACAACAAATTTTAGGCAAAATTTGACTTTATTTATCAATATAGTCTTCTTCTGGAGTGATACACTGATTCCAACGCTCCTATAACAATTCAATGCGTTTTGTGTAGAACGATTTGTATTTGGCCTCAAAATACGCCTCAGTTACCAATATCAATTCTTCATTGGAGTCAAATCTCTTTCTCTGCAGCATTCACTTGTGATTTGCAATCAGTTATCGCTGTGGTCATTCTGGTGAATAGGGTGGATTTGGAAGCAATTCCATGTACAATTTATGTAGTTTTGGCATTGTTACGATTGTCTTGTAGCACAGTGTGTTGTCTTCGTAAAGTATCACCCTTTCTTCTTCATTTGTGGCCGTTTTGTGGCGATTTCTACCTTCACACCCTGCAGTAATGCTATATAATATTTGCTACTGATTGTTCTTATTTTGTCAAGGTAATTGATGAACAAAATACATTGCGCATCCCAAAATACAGAGGTCAAAACCTTGCCTGCTGATGTTTGCGTCTTTGGTCGCTTTAAACAGCTTTCACTTTCTGCTATCCACTCAGCTGATTGCCGATTTGACTCAGGAGTGAAGTGGTGGATTCATGTCTCATCCATTGGCACATATTTACGCAAAATCTCTTTCTTGTAGCGTCAAAACAGGTGCAAACAATGCATCGTCGACGCGTTGTTGATTTTGACCGACTGTGAGCAAACGCGGAACCCCCTTTGAACACAGCTTTCTCACTGATATGTTTGACCCCTCTACTATCTCACGCAACTCTTATTTATGATCGGCCAAAACTATCAAGTGAATATTTTTGGTGTTTTTCGGGACATCTGTCTATTTTAGGCGACCTGAGCATTCAGCACCTATTATTTCTGTACGACCGCGTTTAAATTCAGCATACCACCTCTTAACCGTTGTCTCCGACGGTGCAGTGTCCGAATGACATCAAGCCATTGTTTTGCTTGAACAGTATTTTTTCCTATCAGAAAGCAAAGCTTTATCAACACGTCAAATTCAGATTTTTCCATTGTTTGAAATTTTTCAAATGTAGCTTTTCTTAAATAATTGTAATTTGTAAACTAATAATCTGATTGGATCGAAATTTTGTCACGTGCTCTTTGAAGCTTAGTGCTTCATAAAAATCTAATGGATTTTTTTTATTAGTCCCGTCGTCTATACGTCAGGCCCGGAATTTAATGAGTAACGTGTTATATATTTACATATATATATATGTAATGATTTGTTTGAACATTATTTTTGATTGATACTCGTATTTAAGTAGATATTCTGCTTATAATCAAACAGTATTATATATTTATTTCTACCGGCTTGATTATTTACGTTAAATCTTTGTTACGAATTACACATATTTTCGTAACAAACGTTTATCGTAAATAATCAGGCCGGTAGAAATAAATATATAATACTGTTTGATTATATAAACAGAATATCTACTTAAATACGAATATCGGTCAAAACTTCAAATTACCGGTTGTTTATAACCAGTTTCGTAAATCTTCGTTGATTTCCGTAATATATTTATAGTATATAAAGCCAAGGTAAATGCGAACAACAACACAATGTAATACATCGGTGCCACTGACGGGCCATTTAAAAAAAGAAAAAGCAACCACAATCTTTCATTCTCCAACAGAAAATACTTGAACAGCACTACACTATCCACATATGTATAGCGTTTAAAAGACAGAAATATTCCCGAACAATAAGCTGGAAAATCTTGAATAAAGCACCTGCCTACAACAACATTACAAAAAATGTCTACTTTGCCTACATGAAAAAGTAGCAATTATATCTCATACCCCACAAAAGAACTTACTAAACATAAGATCAGAACTAATTTCCAATACTTGTTCCAATATATGCAGACATGAAAATAAATACCTATTATCACAATTTATACCAAACGGATAAAAAAAAGGAACCGCTGATACCATAAACCTATCAACTATTCTGTAGTTCAAACTACGACCATAATAATTGCATTTATTGTAATTATCATTACACCACCATTACTAATCACTACTACCGCTTTACAATAATTATTTGCTACCACAACTGTTATTATCATCAAATATTACTATCACAGTATTAGTCCGCAATCATCATTAACGTAAATTACTCCTCACTGCGTAGTAAAATTAAAACCACCACAAATAAAAACTAACAAGCATTACAAATTAGAATTTTTCCCATTTAAATGTGCGCAACCACAAAAAAGATAATAACCGACTTCAAAATAAAAAATAACAATACTGCCTTAAATAAAATAATAGCAAATTTTACCTATCATATTTTCACACAGACCCCATCATACGTACATATGTACGCACGAGAAATCGACAACTGTCTGCGCGTTGACATCGCTACACTATTCGAATACACCAACCGAATGCGTATGTATGTGCGCAACAGCATCATATATATATATATATGCCGAGCCCCACACGATGTGCATATATATTTATGTAAGCCCCGGTGGGCGGACGCGCACGTGTGTGTGTCATTGCGCACGTCAATGGATGTACATATGTGTATATATGTCTGCGTCTGTCATGACGACAGATTTTCCCCCACTTCCACAAAAATACACGAATATACGCAACCCTACATATAGCCATTTTTTTTAATTAATCAGTTTTTCTGACGATCGCAAGAGCGTAAACCCTACGGTTACAAACTCTTACCTATCTATCTATCTATCTATCTATCTATCTATCTATCTATCTATATATATATATATATATATATATATATATATACAGGAAGTTAATTTAGAGTAATTAGAAAAACAATTTATAAACTATAATAAGTAATAAGTAATATACAATAAGCAGAAACAGCGTAGGCGTAATATTGTATGGCTTAATCCATCTTTTAATTTGAATTTTCAAACGAATATCATAATTTTTTCAAATTCTAATTCATAAGTTCTTTAAGTAATAATCGCGCTTTCTCGTTAGTTCATCGCACCCCATCTTTTTCCCTATTATAGCCTCATGATAGTCGGTTGCACTTCCTCCTGCTCCATCGCATCGCCATGTTATTTCCATACAGCCCCTCGTTCGAGCCCCGCTCTTCTTAGGTTCTCTCACGGAGTAACCAATTAAACTTGTTCTGCAAGAGGTAGAAGATTTGTCATATGAATTATGGTAGTTGAAACATGACATCATTTGTCTCGTCGGCGAGGCATAGAATACGCTGATATAGAACATTTTAGTGATGTCGAACCCTACAAAAGAGCTCAGCCTTCCGATGGTGACTTGCAGACTTGAGTTTAAATCAAACCTGTCTTTCTGTTGATTCGGGTATATAAAAGATATTTAGTGTAAAAAGGTTCTGTTTCTATGTATCTAATATTTATCTATGTTTTTGTGATTTTTTGTAACATAAGACATCTATTTGACATTTTATAACACATCTCTTGATATGTCGGTAAATTTGCCAACCTAAATTAACATCTGTCCTTGTGCCAAACATATTATGAGTTAAATAAATCGAAACAATGCATTGGTTCTACAAGGAAAGTCAGGTTAGTTGTGAGGAATAGAAGTCATACTGAGACGACGATTGAACGTTCAGACGTGACTAGAAAAATACCTTATTCTTGTTAGCATAAATAAAGAGAAAGCGCGAAAACGGAACATTTGGCGAAGTCTCGCGAGATCTTAATCGATTCCTTTCTTTTCTTTTTTTTCTGTTATATGCGTTGTGTCTATCAAATGATCTGTTGAAGGCTTTTGATCTAAAGAAAATCTTGCCTATTTGTAATGTAAAACGTTGGGACGGGAGCTAGGGAGAGAAATGTTTTCCGGTTGAAATCGCTTCATCTACAACTGAGATTGAGCGATAAAGACCAAAGGCCTGAAACAGGAAAGAAGGTGGATTCTAAAAAAAAAAAAATTAAAAAGTCTTTAAAAAAGATTCAGTCATAGGCGCGGAATAAATCGTGAAAATTAGAATCGTTATGGAAGAAATAACAGTAAAATTCAACGTGTGTCACTGTATATGATTTGCTCTTTCAGTGAGGTTATTTACACACACAAAGAAAAAGTATCAGTTAATGTGTTTATATTTTTGTTTTGTTTTGTTTTTCACTGCCCCTTACATCTGCGTAAGTACTGGAAATTCTGGGTTTATAAATGACTTCATCAAATATGTGAAAGGAGCAGCAAATTTAATTTGGCATACAGGGTTCGAATTCTGACCAAGAGTTCTATTATTCCGTTTGCATTAATACTTTTGAACAATGCATGGAGGATTCACTAGAAAAATGAACATTCATAATGAAAAAATGCCGCCAAATTTATAAAAAAAGTGTCATGTATTTTTTGCAAGAATAATTTTATGTTTTTATCAATGATGTAGTTGGGAAAATTATTGTTGACTAATGTTTGTTTTATGCGTTTTATTTCGTTCAAAAATATTCTTGGCGGACGGAATTTTGATGTGCTCTAATTAATAAATACATTATTACTTCTATTTTATATCTTTCAGGACATTGGCTATTATAGTTAAAAAGACAAGAGTTCTTACTGGTGGGATCTTATATAGATCAGTGATCAATTCGTTGGTTTTTAGCTCTATATTAACGTCAAGAAACGGGATTTTGTTATTGTTCATGAGTTCATAAGTAAATTTCAGTGAGATGTTATTTTCGAAATTTAATTTTATATTTACGATTTTGTCCATATTTTTTTATAAATACAAAAATGTCGTCAATGACAGTCAGTTAGGTGCCATACGTGAAATACGCTTGGGCGATCATGTCTCGAAAAGAGACATGACTGACTGGGCAGAAGATTATCCCGCAGCAGGTTGCCATTGCTTTCTGCGGTAGATTGGTTGCCGGCCAAGGCTATAGAACCCAATCTGTCCTGATATTTAACCCATAACTGGAGAGAAGAGACGGATTAATACCTTTCCCAGGGGTATTTGCGCGTAAGTGAATGCATTGAATTCAACTGGAATTCGAACTCGGCTCCCCGATTTCTCGTTCCGAGCCGATATCCACTGGACCACAACGCACGTCGATGTCGTCGATGTACCTTGTGTAAATCTGTTGATTGTCGGTTGTTTTAAACACATTGTTTTTCTCATGGGACATGTAAAATTTTGAGAAGGTAGGACCTAATGGCTTTCCCATACTGACACCATTAGTTTGTATGTAGATGTTGCCATTATGGTCCCAAAATAAAGTTTGTGCAATGCAAGCGGGGAGTAGTTTCTGAAAAATTACTGATTGAAATTTTGAAGGATGAGTGTTTGCAAACGCTGTCGCTAATTATATCCAATGATTCTTCACCTGGTACATTAGTAAAAATGTTTTCAACATTCATAAAAAACTAGAATGTTGCATTTGGTATTGTGTTTTTTATGTATGAAGGAATTCGTTAGTTGATGCAATGCTATGGAGAAATTATATGATTTAAGGTTTTAGATAGTTGCTCTACAGGTGTAGGTATTTGTGATATGATGAGTCTGAAAGAAAACTTGGCTTATGAGATTTTACATTACCATAACTATATCCCGGTTGGTAAACACCGACTATTTTCTAATGTCTCCGTTGTTCACTGCGATTAATTTATTTACGTGCATTTAAATAAATTTTGGGGATTTTTTTTCTTAAATTAGTAAATTTTGTTGTGTCATCTCGTATAGTTTGTAATTGTCGGTTGAGAACTACGTAGTTGTTTTGTTATGAACTCTAATGATGATATTTCTGCGGTTTCCTAAACCGTTTGAAGCTAATTTTAGTTTGTTTGCAGCATATATTATCTTGTTTCTTGGGTAAAGAACGGTTTTTTAACCTTCATCTTTTAGAAAAAGATCTCTCAGATTTGAGTGTTCTGTAAATAAAATATCTATTGATAACTCTTGGATAGGTTAGTAGAGTATTTCAATTTCAGTTTTCTTTTGAATTGGGTCATATCGTGGATAGAGTTGACAATTCGAACCGATATATATATATAAAGCGTGTCCATAAAATCCGTGTGCAATTTAAAAATTTATAACTTTATTTGTATTTGTGATAGAAGTAATCTGTAAAAAAAATGTTATAAAATTTAATATACATAGTTTTAAGTATAGTTATTGAATAATTCTTTGCCACAAAATTTGCAACAATTTTTAAAGAAGTAAAACATATGAACTGCAAAATTGTATTAACCTTTGTACTGCTACTGATGGAGGACGTGGAAACTTAAATAAAATTTCAATAAAACCTTAAAAAATATAGATTTACTTTTGTCTAATACTTTTTACAAATTATTTCTATCGTAAATACAAGTAAAGTTTATAACTTTTTTATATGAAATAAAAATCCCTTTTTATTTTATTAGTTTCTCTGTTTTTGGGTCATTTTATTTTTGGGGTATACGAATCCCCATGGGTTATTTAAAACTGAAATCTAAATAATGTGTGCACACGTTTTTGTTGTTGAAGGAAAAATAGTTTTGATGAAACACGTCTTGCTAAATAACCCCTAGTTATCGAGGGAGAAAGAGATGCATACATAACATTCAAAAGATTAATCACACATAAGTGGGTATAGCGAGTTTGACTGAAAATGGAAGTCGGTTCTCTGATTATAATTTCCAAGTCATTATCCATGAAACCACCCGCACATTCAAGCTTACATCACCTGACATTCCTTCGCGGTCACCCATCTCGATGCTCCTTAACTTCGTTGATCGTACGGGAACCGTTGTTTAAATATGATGTGGCCGTAAGCTTAGTATGTATGCAGATAGCAAGCAAAGAGCATATAGCTCTTTGTGAATTTGAATTTGAGTTTAAGTTTTGTTTAACAACATATCAACCTCTCTTGGTTATTTAATGCCAAAAAGGTGGGGTTTTAAGTTTTTTGTTTTGTTTTTTTTCATGTTCAGTTATAGCGAGAAGGTTGATTTGTCTTCTAGTTTTGTATCCAAATATTGTTTTGCTAAGAATGTTTTTTTCCTTCAAAAAAGTGTTATGGTAATATTTTTTTCTTCAAAATTGTATTGTTGCTAATGTTTTTCCTTCAAAAATGTATATTTTTTATAAATGTCTATTGTTATGTACATATCTCCATAAAAGTGTACTTGTATATTTTCCTAGGGTTTTGACCCCAGTTTGGGGGTTAACTATTTGCCTATAGCTGTGACCCTTACAGGCGCTGCTAATCCGAGTCAAGGTGGACTTAAGAAGAACATCAATTAAGAGATGGTTCCATGTTCCTTTCAATCAGAGGCCTTACTGCCGGATGCAGTTTACCGTCATGCCCAGGACCATATCGCTCTTTTTATTTTAAAATCAGTTTTATATATGTACTATTAATGTTATGCATTATATTATATATATTATTATTTTATATATTATAGTTTTATATTTGTTCTACATTATATATTCATTATTATTGTTTTATGATATATTATATGTTATATAGCTATTATTGTCATAATATATATATATATTAGTTATATATTATTAGTTATATATTATATACATTATTATATTGCTATAACTATATATTTTATTACATATATTATTTTATATATTATTATAAGTTTTAATATGATTATATTATATATTATATATTATTATTTTTATTATTATATTTTATATTATGAGTATTATATTATTATTATCATTATTGTTATATATTATATCATATATAATATTATTTTATATATTTAATTTTGTATATATTATATATATATATATATATAGTAAAGTTTTGTAATTTGCTTGAAGCATTGCGTAAAATAGTTGTATGTGTTATGTCTTGAAGGCTGTTACAATGCGTTGAATGAAATAAAGGAAGGTCGGGAGGTGTTTGTATGACCTGTTTATATTTATATTTCGAGACTATAATCTCATCGTCAGAATGGCAGAAAACTTCAAACTGTCCGTGCTTTAATTGTCCATCTATGAATGGCTGGTTTTATCCACTGCTGCTGTACGTGTATGCGTGTATGTACGTGTGGGTGTGTGCGTGTGTGTATCTATGTGTGTTCTAGTTGGGTTTTTTATGGTCTAATGGTGTGTGCGTGAGAGAGAGAGAGAGAGAGAGAGAGAGAGCGCGCGCGCGCGTGTGTGTGTGTGTGTGTGTGTGTGTGTGTGTGTGTGTGTGTGTGTGTGTGTGAGTGATTGTGTATGTGTGTGTATTCAAGATGGGGTTTTTTGTTGGTCTGATAGAACTAGTTCGTAGGATCTAGGAGTTGATGTGACTTTGACCCGGTCAAAGGATATCAGTTACATGGCTGTTATCTTATCTGTTTGATTTATCTGGTGGTGTTTGCTTGTTGTGTGAGCTGTAATTGAATCTTCTTTTATGTGTGTGTGTGTGTGTGTGTGTGTGTGTGTGTGTGTGTGTGTGTGTGTGTGTGTGTGTGTGTTCTGACCTGGTGCGTGCTTTGTTATGGGCACCAATTCTAATACGGCCCGGGGGGGGGAGTGTGTGTTAGCGTGGTTATTGTAATTATTTTTTTTGTGTGTAAAGGCTATGTGTAGTATTGTAATTAAATCTACCTAACTTATTTATCTGTGTGTGTGTGCGTGTGTGCTTTAGTCTGGTTAACGGTTTGTTATAAGGGAAGAAGTGTGTGTGTGGTTATTGTTACTGATTGCGTGTGTGTGTGTGTGACCTATGTTGTCGTGTTAAGTGCATGTTGTGTGCGTCTTGTTGTCGTCTTTACTGTTACGGAATTTAGGTTTAATTCTTGGCGATTGTTAATTGAAGAATGTAATTTAGATATTATTAGGGACTCTTTAATGCGTAGGTTACCTATGTTGTTTCTTAGCCAAGATATTAACGGTTATGGTTTTGTCCTTATTTTTGCATTTTTTAAAATGTTTTTGGAATGACGAAGTTTGCGTGTGTAGATGTTCTTTTATTCTAATGTGTAGATGTCTTGTAGTGCTGCCGACATAGAATGCATCGCATTTGACGCATTGTAAGCGGTATACGACTTATACCTGATTTTTATATTTATATCTGTTTGTTATACTATATTATATATATATATATACATTACTATTTTATAATATTATTATAATTTTTAAAATATATTATATTTATTATAATTTTATATTATATTATATATATTATATATTATATACATTATTTTTATATATTAACCTTTTTATATTATATTATTATTATTGTTAAGTATTATTTATACATAATTCATATATTATTATTGCCATACATCATATTATATTACATATATATTATCATATTATTATTATATGTTATATATATTATTTTATATATTGTTATAGTTATGTACCACTTATATTATTTAAAGCAGTTCGCTGTTGCATTCAACTAGTTCTGGCAGCTTAGCGAGGCCATCAACAGCTTGACCACAGAGAAAGCCACAGGCTGTGATGAAATTCCCACCGGTCTCATCAAGCACTGCAAGGTTATCCTACTGCTTCCTCTGCACGAAGTCCCCTGTCAGTGCTGGTAAAAAAGGGCTGTATTATGGGACATGAGGAACACTACAAACACGACCTTTTACAAGAACAAAAGTAAGCTAAGCAACTGCAAAAATTACAGGTACACCTCTTTACTCTGCGTCCTGAGCAAAGACTTCACTCGGTTCATCTTGTTCCGTTTGCAGAAACTTGCCGAACGTGTTTGCCCAGAGTCATAGTGCGGCTTCCGAGCTGAACGATCAACAGCAGACATGGTCTTCTCGCTCCGTCAACTCTAGGAGAAGTGCAGAGAACAGCAGATTCACCTGTACCTCGCTTTTTTAATCTCTGTTTTAATCAAATATTAATATTTATGACCCAATAAATTGTTTTTAGAGTCTGTTCTCACATTCTTTAAATTAGAAATTACTTTATTTTGATTGGCCCACACTGTCTGTAACAATGCCTTCCTGATTACAGAGATTTGGCTGGTTTTGAACTTTTTAAAACACTTCAACTTGAAATAAACATTATTACTTGACAAGACACAGATAGTGTCGAAAAAATAAGTACGTTTGTAGGGATATTATAACATCTAAATGCTTTAAATTCTAAATTAATATTATTCACTCTACATTATATTCAACACTTTTTTAAGAATAGTGTTTCTTTGGATTCGAAATTTTATTCCATCCATATCCCTCCTATACTTGGATATATATATATATATATATATATATATGTATGTGTGTGTGTGTGTGTGTGTGTGTGTGTGTGCGTGTGTGTGTTAGATTCCGCTGAGAAAAAAGTTTTAGCACGACACAGTGAACTAACTTTCCTACAAGGAGACTTAACAATTTATTCAATATAATTTTTCTTTTCGTTCCATCGAAAGATTTTAAACTTAGCGCAACGAGTTACTCGCGTGGTGGTTAGCATCAGCCATACCGAGGAAAGAACAAACAGATGATATAAAAGTTGAATGGAATAATCTCAGTTATGGATGAACGCAAATGCATAAAATGCAACACGAAGAACATTTGAAAGAAAAAAAATAGAATTTGAAAAATAAACTGTGTTTTTTGTTATACGAAATCTGAAAGCGGACTGGAATAGATAGAAATTAATTCCGGTACTTAAACCAAGTACTAAGAAAAAGGAAAATCTTATTAGAAATAGAAAAAGTGTGTTGAACTGATGTGTAATATAAATCTGCTTATATGGCAGTTAATGCATTATAATTTGAAGTAATAAATATGGAAACTAAAACAGATGGTATGTAGGTCTACAGGAGGATGTTGAGAATAACATGATATATAAGTGTAATCAACGAAAAAGGCTCCAGAAAAATAGAAACAAAATGGACACTTCTATTTATAAAGAGACAACTGAAATTTCTTGGAAAAGTAATAAGGAAAAAGGAGTTAGAGAATTTGTCGCTCGCAGAGCATATCTTTTTCTATGTGCCTTGTCCGTTCAGGACGTAGACAATCATGGCCCCCACATCTCTTGTAGCTTTTTACATATTTTTACTTGTTATTTCTAAACATGCGTAAACTGAGAAACGTTAATATGTGTTATAAAGGATAGGAATTTGTGAAAAACCATGATCGACTAATTTCTGAAGAGACACGTTGAATCTTCTCTATGATAATAACGTCCATGATATATATATATATATATATATATATATATATATATATATATATATATCCAAATAAAATTAATTATGTTATAAATTTTAAGTAAATTATATATATACTTCCTGTTACGTTCCTGTAAAAAGATGGAGACAGTAGCAAGGAGGCGTCGGTTCAGTTCATTTTCTTTACTAGTAGTTATTTAGTTTTACAACCAGTTATTAAGCTCTTCTCGTGTGTTTTCTCTTTAACAGTGATTAATTATTTTGCTTTACGCATTAAATATGCCGTCGAGTATATGTATGCCCTCTCTCTCTCTCTCTCTCTCTATATATATATATATATATATATATACACACACACAGACACACACATGGGTTTGATGTAATTGTATTATTTTGCTTTCTTCTTATGTTTTAATGTAAGTTGCTCAAGAACATCATATTAAACGGCACATCGATATAAATATTTTGCCGTCATGTTTGACAGCACGGACTCACACTTAAAAGAATATTTTCTATTAGACGATCTTGCATTTGTTTAGTCCGATTTTGTTTTAGAATTTTATTCGATTTGAGTTGTTTTGCCCTGAGTATTTTTTACATATAAAAAAGATCGAATTCCTATGGTTTTCATCAAGCATCTTTACTGAATAGTTTTAATAACCACACTCTTTTTTAATAATAGGCTATTCAGAATTTTTTCAACCTTCCTCGATTCTTGAATTAACACGTAGTTGAATGAATTTATAAAACGATATATTTTATCAGTAACATCTCGACATGCCTTTTTTTTTTTTATTCTTTTTAATTTAGATTTTGATTTTTTGTATCATTTGATTCTAAAATATATGTCACATTCACACACAGTTTCATGCAAGATGAAAAGATTTTTCATAAAGATAAAAACAATATGGTTTCACTATTTAGAAGATTTATTGCTATAATGAAGGAAGTCACTTCTTTTTTTTCTTTATTTTTTGTGAAAACATCTTATCGGAGTAAAAATATCGAAGACAAAACGGTAAAGAACGAAATCCAGATTGCAGGAGATAAGGCATAATATGGAGGTGGGGGCTATTTTGAAAGGACATAAATTTGACAAGAAGAAAGTGTATTTCAAAAATTCCAAGGATTTCCACTCGGTTGTTGATGTGTTTTACATTGATTTGGCCATTTTGGTTTTCAGTAAATCTTTGACGCCAGTCTGTAATCTTGTCAAATCTTTAGAAAAAAATTTAAAAACATTTCTCAGAAAAAGATGTAAAGAATAAGTTTTTCTGAAAGAATTCTTTTTCATTTTTCATGTTTATCTCTCAGCGTATCTTTTCTTATACAAAATTTGTTTCAAAGATATTTTCCTCTAATACCCCCAACTATTAGTGTGTAATATATATATATATATATATATATATATATATATATATATATATATATGCGTGTGTGTGTCTGTGAGTGTGTGCGATTGTATCATTGTGTATGAAAAAATTTACGTAATTGTAAGTAAGGAAGATAAGAGCTTTTCGAAGTCGAAAAGATAGTTTAACTCGATCAATTGCAGCTGAATATTAAGTTTGATCCCCACTGGGTGCCCCATACTTTAAATTTTGTGCCACAATTAAGCTACGCTTCGTGAACAATCTTATATAAAAAATTTGCATAAGTGCGTACATGAATATATAGGTATATATTTATTTGGTATTTTTATTTTTCTACATCCAACGCAGTTTTATTAAGAACATGCATCAATGTAAGATAATTTACACACACACACACACACACACACACACACACACACACACACACACACACACACACACACACACACACACACATGCTCTTGTTTGTGGATGTGAAAAAAAGATGTATAAGACGTTCTTGCAGGTAAGTCTATATAAATATATTTACATGGGGTTATACAAAAGGAAAATAATAAAAAAAATAAACAACGGAACATTTTCGACCTCTTTCCACGAAAAATGTGTCATAAAGAGAATGCTGCCCACTTTGTAAACTCGGTGTGTGTGTGTGGGGGGGGGGGTGAATGTGTGTGTGTGTGTAAAATGGATATTACGTAAAAAACTAGATATGTGTGTGCAAGAATATATATATATGTCTGTGAGTGTATGTATATGATATATATATATATATACAGGGTAATTGACATGTAAGTACCCATTTTAAATCGTTATAATTTATTTATTAACTTTAAATTTTACTAAAAATGGATCTGAGATGAAAGCGTTTAGCAGGAGGTTGTTTTTAAAATTCGATAATGGCATCAGATTTCACGAAACGCGCTGGCATTGAAAGCTTTCATTGTATTTCTTATATATATATATATATATATATATATATATATATATATATATATATATGCATAGTACGCATCGCTCATTCCGAAATGAATTAGAGTACTTTGGCTATTGGGCGTGTATAATGATAATGCATACGCTAAAACGTCTGCTTTCTTCTACCGAGCGCCCATGGTCGGCTTTCAATCCTGGGTTAAAGCAATCGGAGTCTAACCGTACTGATGAGCTGTGATACAGCAAAACAGATCTCTCTGCGGATGACTATATATACACACACACACACACACACACACACACACACACACACACATATATATATATATATATATTTTGCTACGTCTATAGCACGACTCTGATTATCAAGCATTATACTATTATCAGGTGCATGATCTATCCGTTTTTAGATTTTAATTTTTAATTTTAGTTCTCGCATTGTTCATGCTGGTTATAAATTATAAATGAGTTATGCCATTTTAAATTTATTAAATGTATAATCTAACTTGTTTTAGACTGAAAATTAAACATGAAATAGAAAAGAAAATCATAAAAGTGAAATTAATATTAAAGGGTAAATATTTTGTTAGAAGCAGATGTTGTACGTTTAGTTCAAGGGGAAACACTTGGAGATTATTTCTTTTGGAGAACGAAAGGCATTTAAAAAATCAAAAAATATATAAACATCAATAAATGAGGTCAAAAATAAGGTAAAAAATAAATAAATAAAAATGTGAATCTATATTAATCTCAGTCTATGTATTTAATCTATGTATTTAATCCGCTATGTATTTTTATGTTTGCATGTGGTCATCAATTCACTTCTTTTGTTTAATAAATTAAGTTTATTTACGTGTTTTAAGATGATAAATATTTCTAAATAGCATCAGTTATATTTAATCTTTATTCCATTATAAGAGTTGTTTTTTGCGATAATTTCCCAGGTAATAATTGGGTTTTTGTTGTTTTTTAATTGCCAATATATTTCGAGAGGGCAGTGCTATTTCTGTATTTGCTATTTTCCATTTATAATTTTAATATTGGTATTTTCATTCGTTTTCTGTTGAACCAAAATGAAATTAAACATAGCTATCAAAATGGATGCTAGCTTTGTAAATTATACATTCGGTACAACATTGACAGTCAAGTGGGCAGTTTGTAATTTTTTTTTTTTTTCGCAGTGAAAATTATTTTGTGAGTTACTGTTATTTTGTAGGTTGGACGTGTGTTGATTTAATATCATATTGTAATATTTGTTATATATTTTTCAATGTTTTTGACGCAACTATAACTAAGCTTAATATTGTTTTTGTTGAAAATCTCTATTAGTGCAGGTAAAAGGTTGAAGTGCTTGTGTATTAAATTTAGGAAATTTTTTCTAATGTTTGTTTGGACATTACGTATAAAATATGAGTTAAACCATATGATGCTACGTTTACGCAATTTCGATTTATAATTCTATCAGACTATTCGAAACACTTTTTTCTAAGGAAATAAACTTAATTCTAATTTTTATAGATATACAAAGGCCGTTAAAAAAGTAAACGCAGTGTCAGTTTAGAAAAATATGATAAAAACAAAGGTAAACAAATTTCACAACATATGATATTAAATAAATAGCTGTTTCATCAACAAAATAATTGTAACTTCATTATAAATTGTTCTACTCCGTATTAGTTTCCATCTCTCTTTACCACTCTTTATAACTCCTTTGTCGTAATTTTAGGGACTTTGTCACTGAGGCGTATATACATTTGTAATATAACAATCTGGCCCCACCCGAGGAAGTGATGCAAGCGATGGTGTTTCCCGTCGGTGAAGGGGTCGGCGAAACGACAAGACAGGTGTTTGTGAAATACATCCTGTCGAGGCCGGAGCGGATGTCGTTTGACCTTATTTCCGACAGCGGCGGAAATGACTACGGAGGCAAACAGAACAGGTGTCTCTGGGAATTACGTGGGCGTTGCGTGGGCGAGGCAAAACCGGAAGGAAAGTCCCAGTTCTAGAAGACAATATAAAGACCTCGACACACGGATTCGCCAGCAGAGAACGGCCAGTGGAAGCAGAGAAACACCACAGGAAAAACTACACTCCCGTCAACCCATTCTATGTGCGCTCTCACCCTTCCGTTCTCTATTCCACACGGTTCGTCGTCATTAATAAAAATATAACCTTATATTTTTATATATGCGTGTTTGTTGTTTTGTCGTCGTACGGCGATATATAACACATTTAAAAGACCACAAACCAGAATTGCAACGAAAATAACCCACACAAGGATTCGCAACCCAAAAAAATCAAAGATCGGTAGAATTAGTACGGTAATACTAGAAAGATTAAACCGAAAAATAAAAAACAACAACTCCAACTCATACAATGGAGTGGTAGCTTGGAGGTAATGTTGATTACTTGCTTCGAGAACTTTGAAGATAAAAATAATTCTACTTTCCTACAATTCGTGTATCTTTATCCATCTGTATCTGAGAGCCTCTTCCACCTTGCTCTGGAATTTGTAGAATTTTATTCGGACATTTCAAAAGAGGAAATCAAAATAATCTCGAACTGCTAGAAATCAGTTCTTATCCACAACAACGAACAATGGACTAAAACTCAACGGATAATTTTGATTTATCTATGAGAGCTCTAGATTCTTCAGAGTCCTTGGATATACTCGGATTATTTCTCCTGTACAACCTTACGGCATATAAATAAATCGATATAAAAATATAGGACTTTATAGAGATGACGGCTCATGATAGTAAATACATCCACTGGAGGTAAGGTTGAGAGAATTAGAAAATTAATTCATAGAGTTTTAAAAACTTTTGGTCTTTGCGTAACCCTAATACAAGACATGTCGACTTCTTAGATATAACATTAGACGTAGTTTCTAACAGTTTTCAACCTTACATGAAAAATAATGTTAACCCAATCTATATAAACCCTAGCTCTAATCACCCACCATCCGTTATCAAACATATTTCATCATCAGTTGAACGCTGCATAAGCATACACTCCTTAAATAAAGAAATATTCGATAAGAACAAAACAATTTACGTTAAAATTCTTAGAAACAGCTGTTATCAATCTTCCAAGATCAACTTTGGGGAAAAATTTAGTAGCTCAAAAAGATAAAATAGAAGCAGGAAAATCATATGGTATAACCCTCCATTTAATCAGTTAGTATATTTTAAACTGGGATGGTGATTTCTTAAGATAATAGATAAACATTTCCAACAAAATAACTCTAAGCACAATTTTCAATAGAAATACAATAAAACTCAGTTATAGTTGCTCCAACAACTTAGAAAGAATAATATAATTATATAACAATAAAATATTGAAATCATACAATAATAACAACACTCAACACTCATGTCAGTTTACCCCACAATTATAACTTTTGTAATTGTAGAAACCCGAATCAATGTCCCCTACCTAATAAATTGCCAACCAAGGCTATAGAATGCAATCTGCTCTGCTTGATAAACCATAGCTGGAGACAAGAGTCGGATTAATAGTTTTCCCAAGATTATTTGTGCGTAAGTGAATGTAACGAATTCAATCGGAATTCGATCTCGGATCTCCGATTTCTTGTTCCGAGACGATATCCACGGGATCACAAGCCACATAACGTATCTAGAGATTCAAAATATAATGTATGCCGGATACCATTTCCACGAACGTTGTTTCTCTGTGTTTTTCTATAAATATTTTCAGAGTGATTCTTCTGTTGAACTTTGTTTTTACCATCTTGACTTCATTAATTTATACGTACTACTGAAATGTCTGCTTTGTCTCATCATTTTGCTGTTGAAATTGCTAGATGTAGCCACAAGTTCTAAGTTAATTATTTCTTCAGTCTCATTAATTCAGCGAAATTATCTTAGTGTCATTGCAGCCTTCACTTTAAGTGACGTATATTGAAATTTCTAATACACTGAATATTATCTAATTATATAAGGAGCTCGTTTTGTGAGAACTTTAGCTGACGTGAAAATAAAACTTAAAATCTCCGTCATTTTAACGTATTTTATCCCTAAGGAAATTAGCAACATTAAACACCCCCTGATAAACAATAATTCACCTAAGCCTATCAATTAACGCACAAATACATTTAGCCTCCACAGAATTTAGAAAAAGTAACATACGACACATCATTAAGTTATTCTATCGTAACTAGATGCAATGTAATTTTAAATAGGATGAAAAAGCAATTAAAGATATAATTTACCGTTTCGTATGCCTCAACGATCTAAAAACTACCTAAGATTTATAATCTACTATAAAAATTTTAAACGTATAATTTAATCCCGCCTGTTTAATAATAATATTGTCTAGGATTTCTTATGTCCTCTGCAAGATTGTATCTTCAACACTAATTATAAAAAAAACAGTATGAAATAAATACATCGGACACACAAGTACTATTCACTCTCGAAGATTGACTTGTCCCCTGTCTAAACTCAGTGCAATCCATGCACACATCAGCCAGCATATCATGAACGACCAAAATATAACTATCAGCATAAGACAAATCTTAGTGGATAACAGAAAAATAGTCTGCAGTACTCAATAAAATTCAGTCAGTTAAATGCCATACGCGATAAACTCTAATGCGAAAATACATTTTTCGAGACATGACTGCCTAAGCAGAATATTTTCTCGAAATAGGTTGCCGATTCTTTCTACAGTTGCCAACCAACCAACTCTACAGAACCTAATTTATCCTGCTATTAACTCATAGCTGAAGAGAGAAGAGATGGATTATTACTTTCCCCAAGGGTATTTGCGCGTAAGTGAATGCAACGAATTCAACTGGAATATAAGCAAGGACTCAAAACTAGAAGCCATTTTTATAGAAAACAAACAGTCCACATTAAATAAAATATTCACCACCAGAGACAACTGCGCAATTCATTTTTTCTCCATAATAAAGGCAGCAAATTAAGAAAAAGGCTCAGAATTAGCGAATAGGAAGGGTGTTTGGCGTCTCAGCTAAAATTGTTGGAGTTTTCTTGACATGTGTTAACTCAACTGTCAATTTCAACAGATATTTCTCCGTAGGATTTTCATTTATTCAGATCCTTGAAAATAAATCGGCATTAACTTTACATGCGCGTTTATATCTAACTATAAACATGCATATATTTGCACATATACACACAGGCACAAACACACACTTACACATATGCACACATATATTTGTGTATGTGTATTTGTATAATATATAGATAGCTTAGTAATTAATATTTATAGACACATTAACAAACACGTCAAATGTATTGTAAAAACGAAATAATTTAGCCTGCTCTTTGCAAAGATACACACACACACAAATACACACACACACACACACACACACACACACACATATATATACATATATATATATATATATTGTTTAATTAGTTTTTGGCCATAATAAGATTTTAAAAAGTGTTCAATACAATTATATTGTAGAACTTTTGAATATTTTCCATTTGTAAACGAGTTATTACCATGAGTGGTGTCTTCAGGCGATTTTCAATAACTTATTTTACCGTTTACTGTTTTTTTTAAGAACGCTCACGTAACAGTGTGTTTCTTTCTGAAAGCTCACGTCGCAGGGAATTTTTGAACACGCAATTTTTAAAATTACAAGAAATTATAACGTTTTCATCCATGATTGTATGAACCTAAGGAGTATATTTTAGTATCGTTACACTTAGTCATAATTTCTGTTCTTACATTCAATAGCTCTTTCATTCAATATATATATATATATATATATATAATATATAAAGGAAAATAGTAAATGACTCTCTCTGAAAGAATTAAGATTTTTCCCTTTAAACTGGTACCACCGTTTGCTGTTTTCCAGTTACTTACCTTTTCAGTTTTATGATTGACTCCCTCAAGAAAAATTGTTATTAAGTCTCAAGAATTTTCTTCTAGGAATGAAACACCAGATTACATAGCTTTCTGTATTTTCGTTCGTTTCTTTAACTATTTTATATATATATATATATATATATATATATATATATATATATATATATTACGAAACCTTACGGACAGTTAATGGTATTAACCGATATATTTATTTAAATTTATATATTGACAGGCCTTAATATTTGAGGAAACTTGTTTAAAATATATCCTGAAAGAAGGTAAATGTTTTCCTAAAAAGATTTACGAATATTCAGGCCAGTGGATATATATATATATATATATATATATATATATATATATATATATATATATATAAATTTTAATTATAATTACTTCCGCTAATATGAGTAACCATTAAAAATAATTTTCAAACAAATACTTCATATATATATATTTATATGTATATATATATATATATATATATATATATATATTAGTTTGTCCCAAATGTTCGTAAACACCTTTGAAATGGGTCTATCTGGTCCAGCACGATGGAGACAAGCGATGTGTTCGGATAGGTCAAGAGACATTGTCGATTTCAAAACAAGATCGATTCGGCAAGAAAGTCATTTTGTGCGTTTGGTGGAACTTTGAAGGAATCGTGCAAAGACAAGTTTGAAGAGCTGGACGGCTTTGAGGTTCTGCCACATCTAGCCTACAGTCCTGACTGTGCTCCCGCAGATTACGGCCTTTTCCGCTCAATGCCACACTTTCTGAAGGGCCGCCGATTCGACTCGTTTGATATGTCGAAGAAGCGTGTCAAGAATTCTTTGATTCGAAGCCGGCTGAATGGTACTTTGACCAGATCCGAAAGCTTGCAGATCGATGGCAGAATGTCTTTGAAAATGATGGTCTTTATTTTGAGCAATAAGTTTTGTTGTTTTTGCGAGTAAAATTTCAATTTTTTGCAAGTGTTTACGAACTTTTGGGGCAACCTAATATATATATATATATATATATATATATATATATATATAAATGAGTAATAGCTACTAATGTAAGTATATTTAACAGTTAGAGATTTACTATAAAAAGTGATCAATACAAAAGTCGAGCATAAATTAATGGTAATAATTATTATTATAAAAATTCACTCATCAGGCAGTAAAATTTTGGTGTCAGATGATAGAACCGAAACATTATAGTTATCGTTGCAGTATGTCAATATTATTACAATCATAATAATTACCATATATATATATATATATATATATACTACTGAGTATCTTACATGAAATATAAGAAAATATATATATATATATATATATATATATGCTACTGAGTATCTTACATGAAAGATAAGAAAAAAATAATACAAACCCCTGAGTTAGATAGGTGAGCTTGAAAAGGACCTCCAATCCTTGGTGGACTGAGGTAAGAAATGGCTCTTAAATTTTAATGCTTCCAAAACGAAGCTGCTATCTATTAACCAACACAGACAATCGTTCTTCCCGCCCATTAACATGTATCAGGCTTCTCTCCCTGAAAGTAAAATACTTCTTCTCCTCGGATTAACTCTCACATCAGATCTCAAGTGGAATAACTATATAGAATCTATAGCTAAACCCGCTGCTAAGAAAGTCGGTTCTCTGTGTAGGGCCAGGAAGCTTTCCCGTCCGAAACAATCTTGTACATATAGAAATCTACCATCTGCCCGTGCATTTAATATTGCTGCTATATCTGGTTGGGTGCTCCTGCCATCCACCTTGGTGTCCTCGACCAAATCCAACGGAGAATCTGTAATGTGATCGATCCCGACTTAGCAGCTAGGATACAATCGCTTTCTCACCGACACAATGTGGCTTTCCTGTGTCTCTTCTACAAATATTTACACGGCTTCTGCTCCGATGAACTTAGCTCAATGGTACCCACTATATATGAATTTCCTCGAGCCACAAGATTAACAACTAGGTTTCACCCTATTTACTGTGAAACCAATAAATTGTAAACGCAAATTCTACTCCACCAGCTTCTATTCTCGCACTTCCCACCTGTGAAATTCCCTTCTGCATACTTGCTTTCCCGACAGCTATAATCTCCAAGAATTTAAATGTAAAGTCAATAGTCAGCTCCTGTCTCACTAACTTACATCCTCTCTCTCTCTCATGCTTTTTTCTCCGTCCACCCCACTCTCATCAGTACTCTCTTCCCTCTCCTACTCTCTTCCCGACACACCTTGCAACCTCTCACTCCTTCTCATAACATTCCTTCTATGTAAGTCTTTGCACAACAGGGGCAGTAAAATGCCTTGCTTGGGGCGACACGATTATAAAAAAAATATACCTTTTTGAAAAAGTGATCTATACAACACAAAGGTAGAGTACTTTCTACGTTGATTTTTTTAATTAAATATGGAAAAATAATTTCGAAAATTTTCTGAAGAATATTACCAATGCCAACAAAAAGGATTATTTCGGAAAATCTTTTAAAAAAGCGGATATTTATTTTGAAGAATGAGATGAAAATCTCATTTCTTTCTTCATAAAGAACTTGTAGTTTATGATTTTAAAAGTTAATAAACAGCCCCATGTATTGAAAAGTTGTTTGAGTTTGTAAATGGTTTACTGAATGCAGTTAATAATATCAATTTTCATAAAATATTTTTTCAAAGAAAACTTAAAAAGGAAAGAGATCAACAAATCGGATAAAGTGTTTATGAAATCGGATTACACAGCAATTCTTTAAAAATTAACAGCAAAGGAAAATATTACCTTAATAAGGTAAAACTTAACAAAAAACTATAAAAAGGCAGATAATAACAGAAAATTTGTTTAAAAATATAAATACTTCTAGTAAAATAAAAACACTGATAAACAAAATAAGCAATAGAGTTGAAAAACTCTGCGCAAAAAATCTTGCATCGCGATCAAAGACCATAAAAAATGTTACATCACCATCAAGAACCATAAATAATGTTACATTGCCATCAAAGACCATAAAGAATGTTACATCAAAAACCAGAAAGAATGTTACATTACCATAAAAGACCATAAACTATGTTACATCACCATCAAATATCATAAAGAATGTTACATCACCATCAAAGACCATAAAGAACGTTATATCATCATCAAAGACCATAAGAAATGTTACATCAAAGACCATAAAGAATTTTACATCACCATCAAAGACCGTAAAGAATGTTACATAATTATCAAAGACCATGAGGAATGTTGCATAAAAGACCGTAAAGAATGTTACATCACCATCAAAGACCATATATTATAATAATGCTTTAAAAAATAGTAGATAAAAATAACCTAAGATTAAATAAATAAAAGAGAATATCCATTCAGGAATAAAAAAAGAAAAAATACAAATTATTTGGTACGAAAAATTTCTCGCTTTGATAGAGAAACATTTTCCGAACGATAATCTATTAAGTAAGATTTTCAATAAAAATACACTGAAATTAAGTTATAGTAGTATTGCTAATATAGAAAATTTATAAAAAACACATAATAATAGCATTTAAATAAAAATTTAAAACTAAACGAAAATAAAAATAATTCCAAAACTGAAATCAATAGTTTAGACTATGAAAAATGTAAATGTAGAAACCCTATAGAGTGTCCATTTCTTTTAATGAAAGCACTTGTAATAAAATAATTATGTAGAATATTCAAATCATTTATTTAAATGAAGGTTTTATCAGCATATTTCTTCCTTTTATATTAATAAGTACCAAAATCGAACATCCTAATCCGAATATTTTTGGTACGTAAATGGAACCAATACAACTCCAACAATAAAGTAGAACTTTTTCTAAAAATGAGAATATTTAAGTCTTTAGATGACACATGCTTCTTTTGTCTATATAAAAAAAAAACTATACATTATTAAATTTTAAAAGTAAGGATCTATTAAACAAATGTAATGCAATTACTGTCATATGTAAACATTTCACAACTTTCACCTTAGAATATAGTTGATAATTATTCATATAAGCATATTAATAAACATAATTAAATTAATATAACCTTCACTTTATTCTGTATTATGATATAAATAATATTAATTTAATGGATTTGAGGGCAGATATAACTTAAGAATATATGATGGTTTGTTAAGGAAATGTAATCTGAGATAAAAATATTAAATTATTGTAATACTAAAATTTCCTTTAAAGCTGGTCAATGTGTTTTTTTTTTTTTTGTTTATTAAAAGTGCAAGGATACATATAATAGTAATAGTATTTCTTCGTAACTAAAATGTATACATCTTGCCGGAAGAAAGCAGTCTAACCCAAAAATTATGGTTTTTATCAAACATGTATAAATATCCCATATTACCTAACATCTAAACTCTATTTTAAATTTCAAAGGCGATCTTATTTCTGATTAGTTAAATTAAACACACCCATATGATCAAAATTTTCTGTCTTCCCCACTCTATACTAACACTTTAATAAGCAAACAGATTGTTTCCTGCATTCAAATGTAAATAATTTTCGCCAAAATTATTAAACATTACCTGATGACGAGATAAAAGCATTAAATTTCGAAACAGAAATGTCCGTGTCACAATATAAATTAATTTAATTTTAAATAAAAAAAAATTTGAATATACGACTGACGCAATTTTGGTTGGGTTTCAATCTTGGGTAAAACAGCAATCGGAGTCTAACCGTACTGATGAGCTGTGATACGGCGAAACAGATCTGTCTGCGGATGACAATATATATATATATACAAAGTCATTTATTACAATGAATAGTATATATATATATATATATATATATATATATATATATATATACATTCATTACTCAATGACATAATTATTGCAAAAGATGAAGTAATATGGCAGTGTTAAAGCGCAAACACAAGGCAAAAGCTTTCATAAATAGTAGTAAAGTTTAATAACTATGAGCCGACCTTACCTCGCTATTGTCTCTCTCCTCATGAGCGTGGTAGGAGGAATATATATATATATATATATATATATATATATATATATATATAAACGATAATTTGCTGCCTAAATACACAAATATATATATATATATATATATATATATATATATATATATATACTAAATTATGATCTGAGATTAAGGACATTATGGTTAAATAAAAAGAAGACAAGAGGAAAACTGTATTTAAATCGCCTACGCGTTTCGTCCTGTGATGGACCTTATCAAGGCAACAAGACAAGATGAGCTTTATTCTAAATTACGTATCTATAAACAACACGCCATCTAGTACTACCAAAACATCAATTTGCGCCCCGGATTTTCCCAATCTCACTTTTGCTTATGGAAATTATACTAAAACAGACTAACATACATAGTAAAAAGTCCAAAGAAAACGGTTGGATTCCCTTTATTTTAACATCTCGTGATTTTGCGCTAAGCATGAAGAAATTCTAAAACTAAAATATTCTGTTAATCTTTTTGAATGATTTTTGAGCGTTTTTATAGTTGCCAACACTGTTTGTTTATAGATACGTAATTTATTATGAAGCTCATTTTCAGTAGGTCTTGTAGTTTTGTAGTTTTCTTACAGTGTAGACCGCCTATGTGTATAATGAATTAACAGATTTGTTTCTAATCTGACATTTTTATTACTTCAAAAATTATTTCTCGTGGATAGTTTGTTTTAAATTCACTGCAAGTTTTTTTTTTGTAAGTACTGTTTATTATGCCTGTGCACACAGGAAGACCTAATAAAAATGTGCTTTCCGCAAGATTCGAACCTGCGTAACACTTGCTCTTAGAAATCACTATTAAGTGTTCCCGTTTGGACAGGATGATAGATGTAAAATAAAACAGACAAAAACAGACCATCTATTTTAAACTTATTTATTTACTAAAAATAACGTTCGATCTAATAACATATAGGATGACAGAGAATATGTGTTAAATATTTTGATCAAGATCGATTGACGAATATGTTTGATATCAGCGACGAAAATTTAACTAAAATATTAATGGTTATGGCAATATTAGACGTTTTCCTACACGGAAACATTTGTCAATCATTGACAAAGCAGTCTATTCCTGATATTTATATTTCAAACGACTATTGCCGTTTGAAATTTATAAACCTTTCTCTTAAAACAAATCTTTCATGAAAATATGTTTTTCAGGCTGTTATCGCTCTTTCTCAGTATTGATAGATTTTTCTTTTCTAACCTTTTACTGGATGTAGTAAAACCTGGGAAGTGTTCTAACAGAAAATGGAAAGTGTGACACAAAAATCCGAAGGCGAAATTGCATGGCAAGGGACGCGTTCCAGAAGCTGAGTAAAGTATTAAGAAACATGAAATGTTTACTAGAAACAAAGAAGAGTGTACTAGATTGCTATGTGATGTTATTTCTTCAATATAGCAGTGAATGCCGGAGAATATCATCAGAGAAAAACTTGAAGCAACTGAAATGCTGTTCTACAGAAGAATGCTGTGAATATCATGGATCGAGCATGTGAGCAATGATGACGTTTTGGGATGGATTAAAACGAAAAAGAAATTAATATTGACCATCAGAAAAAGACAACTAAAGTTCCAGGGACATGCAATGAGGAAGGAGGGTTGGAGAACCTGGTAATAACAGGCCAGATAGAGGGAAAAAAAGACAGGGAAAAGCAGTGGATAACATATTTGAAGGGCCTGAGCAGGTGGAGGACAGAAAGAGGGATTCGTGGTGCTACAGAAGAAAACGTGCTAAGAGCCACCAAAGATAGGTATGCGTGGAAGGCCATGACCGATTAGTTCTGAAAGGACATGGCACATAGAAAAAGAAGATGAATGCTAACAATTTGATTATGCCATTGTTTTCGCTTCAAGTTATTTGTGCTATTCAATTAGTTGTTGTTCCAGTTGGTAGTTCTCGAGTGATGTGGTTTCTGTCATTTGGTTCAATTCTCTGTTTGCGATTCTGTAGCGCCAGTCGACAAGGTTCAAAGAATATTTATCTTCGTCAGAACTGTCAGGTTTCACTCGCTCAAACCGCTTGTAACCTGATAAAGTTTAGATATTTTTGAACGAGTCATAGTGTCATTAGAATCGATCTGACGAAGCTATTTAAGAACATGACTTGAGGTTAATATTTTGGTTTTGTAGCAATTGGCGGTGTTGGGCGAAACTACATCCGGCTCAGCTTATTCTGTGTGCAATTTCTGATTCTATTCTACTGAATTTATTATAACCAAACCATACTCTTGAACTTCTCACTTCTAAAACTTTCTTCCAGCTTTTTGCTTCCTAGTCACTTTTGAACTTAAAAAATTTAATTGTAATGTTAATCGTTGTCTGTTGCTTTAATTCTTGTTCTTTCATCTTTCTCTCGCCTTAATAGTATTTTTCCTTTCATAATCTTTAACACTCAGTAACCCCTTGCATTTTAGTGGCTTTATTGTCTTGCTTATGGTGAAATGATTAAAAGAAAAATAGTTTTCTGAGCCAGGACTAGGAAGATTCGTATAGAATAAAAAATTGCCACAAGGGACAGCAGAATACGCTGACTGCACTTTAGCAGAGGGATCATCCCCCACAATGAGGTGTTTTGTGTATGATGATAAACTATGTTAGGTTCCTGAGGTTGATGATAAACTGCACTCGGCAGCAAAGCTTCTAATTTGGAAGTTTTGAGAAGCATGTAACCACCTCTTGATTGATGTTTCTCACAGATCTGGGGTGGTAGCGCCTGTTAGGCTCTCAGCTATGGGCAAATAATTAACCCCCGCCCCAGTCAGTCATTTAAGTGCCATACGTGATACACGCTTGAGCGATCATGTTTCGAAAGAGACATGACTGACTGGTCAGAAGATTATCCCGCAGTAGGTTGCCATTACTTTCTTCGGTAGCCAAGGCTATAAAACCCAATCTGTACTGTTATTTATTTAATAACTGGAGGGAAGAGACGAATAAATACCTTTTCCAAGGGTATTTGCACGTAAATGAATGCAAAGAATTGAACTGGAATCCGAACTCGGCTTCCAGACTTCTCATTCCGAGTCGATATCCACTGCACATCCACATCAAACTGGGATTAAATCACTATGAAGGTATAAAAAAAAAACGTTTATAGTGAAAATTACAGCAATATTTTTTTGGAGGAGAAAATATTACCAGTAATATATTTATGAATAAAAATTGTTGCCAACAATAACTTTTTGAAGAAAAAAATATGAACATCAATATATTTTTGTAAGAGTGCGTCAATGAGGTCTGATTTACAAACCGGTTTATTAAAAAGAATACATATTCTGTTCATAGAAATCTATTGTCAAGATCTTTTCCGCATTAAATAAGCCATTGAGATTGATATGCCGTTAAAAAAATCTCAAAACTCCACAACTGATTTTTCGGGTTTTCTAAAACTTTGAAATATTTATTTTATTATTTTATCATTTCACCCCAAGCAAGGCAATAATACCAACTGAACTCAAAAGGTTACAAAGATTCAATGAAAATGGACAATAAATGAACAAGTTTAGGAACACAAATATGGCGACTGGTGTTGTATTAAAACTTTTGAAGGTCTTAGGTGAAAGGGAGGCAATAAACCGGAACAGAGTTTCACTGGCGAAAAAGGTCACATACCATGGAAATGCTCTTAAACGACCAAAATTTACCCATTCTTAAAATAATTAAATACTTAGACACACAAATATGAATGATCAATATATACCTACTCTTGAACAATAATAGGGTGTATCAAAAATACAAATAAATGATCAATATATACATATACCTGAAAAATACAAGATGCATAAAAAATACTTTAGACTTTAGGGGCGGGTTCCTCACACAAAACCAAGGACAATTTTCCCCATAAACATATGTTTACACATCCTTCGTGTTTTATTTAAGTTTAAAGAAAGTTTACATTAGAAGGCGCCTGTTTAAATGTAAAATAGGTTACACAAATTCGGGTTGGGCAGCTCGTCGTGGTGTCATCGTTAACAAGCTTGTCTCGTTAGAATTCTTACAACTGAGTATTAAATTCAATTTTTACTGGGTGAATTATACTTTAGGCTTTGTGCCACATCTACGCTGTGCTTAGAAACCCGCCATATATAATTAGTGTACATTTGCAGATTGTCTGTTTTAACCGCTTAACGACGCGTGTGGTAGTAACTGAAATGTTCTACATAAGGATGCTGCGAATATCATGGCTTGAGCATGTGAGCAATGATGAGGTCTTAGAAATGATGGGAACAAAAAGGAAATTAATACTGAGCATCAGGAAGAGACAGCTGAAGTTCCTGGGACATGCAATGAGGAAGGAGGGCTTGAAGAACCTGATACTAACAGGCCAGATATATGGAAAAAGAGACAGAGGAAAGCAACGGATAACATATTTGAAGGACCTAATCAGGTGGATGACGGAGCGAGGGTTGCATGGTGGGTGTAACAGGAGAAAGCGTGCTCAGAGCCACCAGGGATAGGGAAACGTGGAAAGCCATGATCTCCTACATCCTGAAGGGACGGGCACAGAGGAGAAGAAGGATCAATTGGATGACAGAACGAGGTTTGCATGGTGTAACAGGAGAAGACATAAGTGCCACCAGGAATAGGGAGACGTGGAAAGCCATGATCGCCTACGTCCCGAAAAGATAGGGCACATAGAAGAAGTGAAATAACTGAGAAATACCCGGCTATCCATATCTTGAGCAGACAGAAAGATTTTAACATACCGCGAGAATGGTAATGATCGTGAGTTTACACGACTGTATCACATTTCGTTTTCAGACACCGAGTCATTCAACCTATGCTGGGGTTTATTATCGCGTTGCTGAAACAACATCCCTCGAATTACAAATGATGGATCGTACGCCTGACCAGCGATGTATTTTTTGACATATTTTGTATGGCATTTTACCTTGTTTTGGTGCAAGGAACTGCCCCTAAATTTCGGAAAAAGTATTTTTGACATACTCTGTATAAATGCTCCTTGACTCATGTATAAACGATAAACAATTACCTATTCGTGATTTACCTACTTTATTTTCAGACTTAAATATAAACAACTAGTATTTGCTTATCCCCGAATCGAGTAAACAATTTGTTTTTTGTAATCATTTCACCTCCAAACAAGGCAATAATGCCACTAAGAATCAATGCTTTCCAAGAAATAAAAGAGAATGAGAAAACATTATTGAGAAAAAGTGATGGAGACAGAAAATAAAAGAAAAGTGTCAGGGAACACAGATAATGACGAATGGCGTTGCATTTAATTTTTTAATATTGTAGGTGACAATGAAAGAAAAAATCGGAATTTCCACAAGCGAGGAGGAGAGAAAACAAATTATTAGACTAGAGCAGACCGTATTTACTACCTTGAGTGGCTTTTGAGCCTTTTACTGTGTGAACATTTGTTAAAATTAGAGCCATGGAATAGACAGGATACTTACTTTATACACTTACGTTCGTATAACATATCTCATTCAGTGCCCACAACCTTGAGTGGCTCTTGAGCTTTATACTCTGTAAACACCAGTTAAAGAATGAAATCATGGAATAAACATGATACTTCCTGCTTTTACGTTCATATCACTTCCCTCAATCTGTGCCCTCTACCTAGATGGATCTTGGGCCTTGTACTTTGAGAATATTCATTAAAAATTATAGCCGTTTAACAGATATGATATGATATTTACTCTTTACTTAAGTTCATTCATAAAAAAAATTCCATTCAGAAATTTGTAACTTGAGTGGCTCTTGAGCCAGGTATTATGCAAAAATTAATAAAAATGGGCAGTAGAATAAACATAATCATTCCTATATTCACGGTCATATCAAAGACATAATTGTGTACCATCTAAATTGAGTCGCTCGATTTATACTGTGTGAATATTAGTAAAAAAAAAGAGTTGTGGATTGAACAGATACTCCACTATGATCGTCGTTACAAAAGATTAATGACCGTAAAAAGAAGCAGACAGAACAATATTATGTATTATATATTTACTTTTGTTTTCATTCATTAGTGGCTGGATATTTGTTCTTGTGTTTTCATCTGCTTGCTTAAAGACTTAGCATACAAAACACCTGCTCCTATTTCATATATATATATATATATATACACATATATATATATATATATATATATATATATATATATATATATATATATATATAGTTCGTCTTTTCTCACCTCATAATCAGGTAAACAACAACTTCTAAAATCCGAAGTCATCAAGCTATGTACTTTTTTGCTTGTACGAGGTGTTTAGCCAAGCGAAGTTCAATTTTACCTGTTTGTGCGAAATTTTTGTAAGTAGACCAAAATAATTCAAAAGAAAGAAATGGCAGTATGCTATTGGATTGTTCGGAAAATTCATACCAATTTTAGTTGTTCATATTCCAACACGTTAGAACACGTCACATTTATCGACAGTTATATGCTTGCATTTGCTATTATAGCACACTTCAAACTATCTTTTGAGAAATAAATTTTAATTTTTCATCCCTATGAAAATGAAAAATTACAAGGTGCATTTTAGACACTTGGCCCTTTTTTATTACCGTAAAAGCAAAAAATATAAGTACCGTGTACGGTGAAGGTGCTTTAGTTGATAGAACTGTATGGAAGTGGTCAGCTAAATTTAGAATTAGGGGTTAAAGACTTCATGGTGAAGAACCGTCAAGCAGACTTCATCCACCCACTACAAATGACAACCAAATCAAGACCTGATGGAGAATAACCAGCATAATAAAACGTTGGATTTGACAGAAACACGAAATTTATTAAAATTCACTATCCATGAGCACCTAGTGAACCTTTGGTACTGAAATCGCTACGATGTTGTGTACCACATGATCTGAGTGAAAAAAAAAATCGGATCGCATTTCTATCGTGATTTTCTATATAAACGTAATAAAAATGCACCGTTTTTTGACGTAAATAGTGACAGGTGATGAGAAAAAGGTTGTTTATAACAATGTTCAACGAAAAAGTTCCTGGGGTAAATCTCAGAAAATAACTTTATCCCCCGCAAAGCACGTCTACATCCTAAGAAACTCATGCTGTATATCTGGTTGAATTGGAAAAGAATCCTGTACTATAACATTCTGCCCAGGAACCAGTCAATTCATTCTAAAAATATTGATCCCAGCAGGATGAATTAAAGGCAACAATTCAAGAAAAAATGTCTATTATTAGCGAATAGGAGAGGTGGTGTTTTCTGTCAAGATAAGCTAGATCTAACGTTTCTTTGGCAACTCGGCAAAAATTGTTGAAGCTTGACTGGTATGTGATAGCTCACCCGCCATATTTGCCAGGTATTGCTCCTTTCAGATTTTCATTTATTCAAGTCCTTGAAAAATAATCACAATGGTAAAAATTTTGATTCTCAGGATGACATAAAAAAGCATAGAAAATACGGATTCTTAAGATAAAGGAAAAATGGAGAAATGTTGTGCAACAAAATGGTTCATATTTAGTTGAATAATATATAATGTTACAATTTTGTTTCTGTTTTAATTTCCCTTAAAAAGTGGTATAATCTTTCCAGGCAGCTCACTAGTTTACACCAACTTCCATAAAGAAGAAACGTTAAAAAACTGTTTTTGCCAAAAGGAAGAAGAATAATAATGAACGAATGAGTATATCCGCATAAAGTAAAACTTAGATGATGATGTTTGCTGATGGAAATTCTCAGTACGTAGTTAAGTGTTATAACAAAGAGAAAAGGCGCAAGGCTATCACCCTGAAGGACTCTTGCTTTCCCGTCGAAGAAGTTAGTGTCTCCGTCTGGAAGATCTAACCAAAGATTTTGGATTATTGTATAGCATCTCTATGGCAGTTACTGTTTCATGGGTTATGACAACAGAATCTTCGTCATTGCTCCCTATGGACAGACCAAAGGAGAAGAAAAAGATCAGTATCTTCTAAAACATTTGACAGATACTAATTATGCAGATGACCTAGCTATCACTGTAGACTTCATTACCAATGACAAAGTTCTTCTAAATCATATGGAAAATAATGCCAACGATTTTGTTCTTTCTCAATACCTGGAGATCTGAATTCATGCTCTTTAACAAGTAAGGCTAAAAAAAACTGCCTTAGGTGAATTAATAAATTCTGTCAAATCTTTTACATACGTAGGAAGCAAGATAAATTCCACTAAAAATGATGTGAAAACTCACATAGTCAAATTCTGGGCTGCCTTAAAAAAATAGGTATAATCTGTAAATCTAATGTACCGTACAACCTCAAGCGGAGATTTTTTGCGCTACTCTAGGCAGTGTTAATATATGATGCCACTGCCTAGGCAATAGCTAAAAGCCTACAATCTAAACTTGATGGAACCTACAATCAGATGCTGAGAGCCTTACTTAGCGTCTCTTGGAGACAACAACTATCTAAATCACATCCCTATCGAATCATTCTTCATATTTCTACATTCTTACGTAAAAGCAGAATACTCTTTACTGGACAGTGCTGGCGAGCAAAAGACGAACTCGCGAGCGATCTACTATTCTGGACACCTTGCAATAGATCAAGGCAAGTTAGTTGCCCAGCAACCAGATATATTGACTTACTAGGTTATGAGAAAGAATGCCTCTCTTACGACCTTCCGACCGTGACTCATGTTCGTGATGTAAAAACTTATCATGAGCTTCTAGACAGAGTGGTAGAAAAAATCAAGACAAACGGGCAAATGATCTACTGTAAGAAGACAAACATGGTCATTAACTGGAGAAAAAACCTAGAATGCAAGTTAGAAATTGGCGATATGAAAATCAAGCAGATGTAAAAATCCAATATCTGGAAAGCGTTTTAACAGAGCGTGGTAACATGGCCTAATGACCTTCTGAATTTGAAGTAGGACTATGATGGTTGATGTGATAAACTCATGAATGTCGACCGAATAAAAATAAAATACTAGCAATTTTTTTTTGCGATAGTTGTAAATTTAAGAATATATTAGGTATCATCAGGGAAGTGAATTCGGTGATCTGCGATAAACTTCTGGCCAAACAAACTTCTTCATTACAATCACTGGAGTATATCATCCTCATTGCTTGCGTAGTAGTAATGCCTCGATTGGAATTCATGAGTTTTTTGTTTGTGTTTGTTTTAGGTTTATAAATTCTCAAAAATTCAGTTGTTCCTAAGGACACATAGCCCAGTGGATATAGACGTTGGTTAGTTCCTGTGACTTGACCCAAAGAGTTGTGAGTTCAATACCAGGCTACAGCAGTGGTGAACAAGTAACTTGCTGGGTTAGAGGGAGTTACTCATGACTTTTAATCGAGGCATTACTACTACTCAAGGATGATATACAGTGATTGTAACGGAGCGTATAATGGCTGAAACGTCGTACAAATGGCAACAAAGATGAGGACAATAGTCCGAATAATTTAAATACGATCTCATCTCATAAATATAGACAGAAATAGCAACCGTCTGCGAAAGTCTTTTGCGAGTCACTATTGTATTTTCGAGACATGATAACCCAAACGTTTGTCACGTATAGAACTTAACTGACTGACGGCGGCAGTGTCTCCTGATATTATAGTTGAAATAGGTAGATATAACCGTAAGTTCTACGATAACAATATCTTCTGTTGCACTTCTCAACTGTGAAAATTTCATTCGGTTTTGAGTCGCAAACAACTTTGATCTTCAAAATTTCAGAGTAATGTCAATCGTTATCTTCTGTCTTCTTAATTACTCTTCTTGTATTGTTATCTCTCCTTAATAGTGTTTTCTCTCATATTCTCCAACACCCAGTAACATATAACTAAATGATAAAAAAATAATTCTTCGTAATTTTTATTGCCTTGCTCAGTGTAGAATTATTAGAGTATATGCATGAACATGTTTTATTTTTTAGTTTTGAAAGAAATTCACCTCTTCTTTCTACAGATTCGATTAATTAGTAAGACTAGTGTCACTAACCATTATTGTTTCTTAAAAAAAACAATTCCTACATTTAAAGAAATGATGATTTTAAATAACTTGCAAATAGTTGATAAATCTTAGAAAAATAAATAATGAATTATTTGCAAAGCGCATTAAAAATGTATTTGTCGTTATAACATATATTGTTTGCATATTATATGAAGAATGTAGTATCATAAACAGGCCCTTATCAACAATACTTTCCAAAAACGTGTTATCGATGAGTAAATATAATATTATCTGCGGGAAGGAGAGGGTGCTATGTTATTAGGGAAAAAAGAGGAATTTTGGATATATATCCAATTACTGAAATGCGATATACCTGATATAGTTGGCGGACGGTGATTAGCATCGACCATCACAATAAAGTAAGAAAGAAAAAGAATGTGGGAGTTAAATGCTTCTTTATCTGCCATTGAATTAACGAATCAGCACTTAGCGATAAGACGAGATTTTTTGGAAAAAAAGAAAAAGAAAAATATTTTGACCCTCAACATGGCCAATCATTTGGGATAACAAACATAATTGTAAAAAAAACGTTTTTGTGAATCTTACACTCTTTAGAAGATTATATTTTCAATACGAATAATATATATTGTTTAGACGACATTACATAGGACGCACAACCACCACACATTCTCGTAGGTGGATTAGTGTCACTCATGCATATATTAATCTTCATATAAACAGTCAAAGCGCAAGTATTAACGTGAAATAATTCATAATAATAATTATTAGTAGATAATATACACACAAACACTCATTCGTAAAATACATCTATTTGATGCTTCAAAACACATCATCAGTAATGTTTTAAACCGAGGTTCATCAGAGGTTTCAGGTCTTTCAACACCATACCCCCTCACCAGGTTGATGCAGCCGATACTGATTAGGTTTCAACTTGAGTACTTCCTTTCATCTACATCAGTTTCCATCATCTAAAACGCACACCATAAGACTTTTCTTGGTAATTTATTGTCCAATCGCGGATGACTTCTGGTTCACCAGTAGCGTACGTTTTTCCATAAGAAAGGAAGGAAAGCCAGCCACAATTTTACATCTATCTATCACCATGAACGTTGTAGCGTGCTTGGCTTGAAATGGTAACTTGTATTTCAACTGGTGAATTTTCTTTTCCCGACTGCTATTTTGTTCTTTTTATGTTTCATTTGAACATAACTCTCCAACGCATAACTAATAATGTTATACGCCATTGTATGTAATCTATCAGCGTCCGCTTTGATATTGTTCTTAAAATATCACACACATCCTGGTCGAACTGTTGGCATTCTTCTTTCTGGTGTGTAGTGACAATCCCTGTTGAAGACGTATGCTCAAACCTGCAACAACTTCGTTGAGCAGATTTTAGTTATAATTTCTTATCTGGTGTGATTAATAATCTGAAAAATTTCTCGGTGAATCTTTCTGCGAGTTGAACCCAGATCTCATAATCTGAATACAAACATCAACGTACCTGTAAAAAAAAATTATACGAAAATACTATACAACACTCACTAAAGACAAAATCCTAGATGTTTTCATAATATAAAAAAAAATTGGGATTAAATCAGTAGAAATTATTTATAACATTTACATTGCTTGGACTGTGTCCGCATCTTTGCTGTCATATTCACGACATTTGGGCCGTTGTACGCTCCAGCCTACTTAAAGTGATTGCGATCTCAAACTCTATTTCATTCACCGGTGTTGATTATTTTAGTTCTACTACCCCTGCCTCTTTCAGATGTTTCAGTATCAGTTATATCCAATTAACTCAATTCTCGAAGTTTTGTTCACCTCTGCTGTAGCCATGTATTGAACTTACTACTCTTTGGATCAAATTACTTGATTCAACCAACGCTTTTATTCACTGGGTCACTCATGGACATCAGTGTATGAATTTTTATTATAAATCTAATGTCTTAGTACCAGAGATCATATTAAGATTTTGTTGTTTGCTATTGTTTTTCTTACGCGCTCCGTATTAATGGCTCCCATATTGTATACTTTTCTATGCTTGGCCGACTTAGAAGCTTTTTGTAGTTTAGCATATGCGCTGATTCCTTAAGTTTTCGTATTTCCCACTGGTGTTCCCTGTCTATTTTTTTTTTTATTTCAACACCATTCCGCAGGGAATCTATTTTACAGATGGAACAGCATTTAGCATGCGGCGAAAAGGATCAATATAAATCTCTAGTAGTTTCATCTTTTTTTTCTTTTTTATCGCTATTTTTCCTTACTTATCCTTCTATTATTTCTTTCTTTCTTTTGTTCTTTTTCACTGATTTATGCTATTTTCATTTCTCGTATTTATTTTTTTTTTTATTCTTCATCAGTTCTGTTTTTCTTAACTATTCTTTTTCTTTCATTTTCTTCTTTCTTTACTTTATGTTGATCTTCTTCCTTTCTTTCTTTTTCATAGCTTCATTGTTCCTTTTACTCACCAACATTTCTTTCTTTTTTCTTCCTTTTTGATTTAGGTTCATTTATTGTTTCTTTTATATTGCGGTCTCACTTCTCATTTTCTTGTTTTTCTTTTTCTTAATGACTCCTACTTTTTTGCTTTCCTTTTCTTCCTTCTATATTTTAAAATTGTATTTCCTTTGTCTTCATTACCATTCCATCCTCTTTGCTTCCTTTTTAAGTTTTTCTTCTCTTTTTACTTACTCGTTATTTTTATCTGTATCCTTTATACTTTTTTCTACTTTTACAGTTTTAATTTTTCATCATTTCTTTTTTTATTTCTTATTTTTACCCTTCTTTCTTTCTTTTTTCTATTTTTTTCCATTTGCGTATTTCTCTCTTCCCGCTTTTTTTCTATTTTTTGGGTTCTCTCTTTCACCATATCCACTTTTTATACTCTTTTTTCCTCTTGAATATCGGTCCTTTCTTTCCTTTCCCTTTTTTCATAACTTTTCTTTTTCGATTGTAAACTGTTGATTTTCCTTTTCCCCATTTATCTTTCTACTTTTTTGCCTTATTTTTTTTTAATTTTTTGTTCTGCAATCCTTTCTGCGTTTCGCTCTGCAGACGATAAAATTAACTGTCCAGCCAATTTTTATTACTTATTGATTATGAACAACTTCCACGATTTCCCGTTATCTTTACTTCAATGTCGTCTGCTCACGCTCTCTTAGCATTTCTCGCTCGTCCCCGACCCGCTTCACTACGAAAACCTAATCCAATTTACTTGCAAAACGAAAACAAAAACATTAGCAATCTCACTTCATCACGCACCTTTCTCCGAGATGATAAGATTATTGTCTAATCGGATCGCATCCTATGTCGACAGGAACAATCTTCCACTAAATTAACGCTCGTATCAGAAGAAGAGGGATAGTGAAGATCATGGGTCCCAAAGATTTAGATAAAGAGGAATCATGTCGGAAAACTACTCTGACCTCAACTCTATACAACACAACTCTAAAATCAACTATTCGCCGTCTTTATTTCGAAGACGAAGTACGGTGTAGCGAAGTGTTTGCGGTCGGATATTTGGCGCCATTTGGTCGTCGGCCGTCTAATTTCTACTGAGCCGCCGACAAGATCAATCGGTTTTGGTTTGTTACTGATTTGCAAAATGCTACGTCAAGATATCGAAGTGTATATCGCCTCGGGGAACCCCGTGATTGAACGTAGCCATGAAATACTATAAATAATTAGATCACTGGATAACATTGTAACTCTATCCACAGCTGCTGGTGGCTGTGACGGTGAGTTGTTTTCATTGTGTAACTTTTGATGATGTTCTGTTGTTAACGTTGATGTACGAATGTGTTGATTGGATGGCAAAGGTATTATTAGTAATGAACATGATCACGTTGAAGGTATAGAAGTTTAGAATCAATGTGATTCGGTTAATACGACAATTCAGCTTCTGAATCATAAAAATTCTGTTGTGCTGTTTGCAAACGGAGAAAGAACACAGACAGAGAGATTATCCAAAGAAAACTTCGAAGACATTCTTCATTTTGACACTGACTAAACAAATCATAGAATTCTGAATTTTAGGTTGAAGGCCAATACACTTGGGAAGCGCAGTACAACCTTAATCTGTGTGAAATCAGGTGCTCGTGTAAAAATGGTTTGATTACTATGGACGGAAGCAAGCAGCTTGGTGCTATGGTCATTATCTTAAATCAAGGTGAAAACTTTCCATAACAAGAGACACAACATTTAAAACAAGAGTCCTTAAATTTAAAATAGCAATGATGCAATAATCACAAGTTATAGGCTAAAAACACTTTAAATAACAATCAAGCGCACACAAGAAAAGTGATTTTATTAAATTAAGAATAAATTAGTCTATACAGATTTATCATCCAAAATGTACTTTCTATTTAGATAACTCCACAAAATGCGCAAAAATTAGCATGCCGTGATGAAAAATTCTCCAAGGTTAATAAAACAAAGTTTTATTGTTGAAATTTTTATGAAATTATTAAGAAGAAAGATCAAAATATCTAGTGAATTTATTTTTTCTAATCATATCGCCCAAAACAAGGCAGTTTACTGCCACTGGTGCGCAGGGGCGATATGATTATAGGAGGAGAGTTATAAGAAATAGTGACAGGTTATAGGGGGTGTCAGGAAGTGGGTAAGAGAAGGATAAGAAAACTGAGTGGAGTGGAAGGAGAAAGGAGCATGAGAGAGAGAGAGGATGCAAGTTAGTGAGATAGGAGATGACTATTGAATTTACATTTAAATTCTTGATAAGATTTTTAATCGTTTTTAGAACATTCGAAATGTTGATGAAAAATATAGTTTTTCTTGCTTCAATGGATGTACAATAAACTAGCATAGAAAATGTTAGTATCTTTCTGCGATTAATGAGATTTATTGCAAAAATCAAACAATTGATTTTAATGAAACATTCAAAACTTATTCACAAACGGATGGAATTATTTTAGAAATTACATTTTAAAGAATCTTCGTTAAAATATTTTTACATTTGTTTCACCTCACTTAAATTTAGTAAAAATCAAGAAATTCATCATGATAATTTTAAGGAACTGTATTAGTTAAAGTTATAACGCTTGAAGAATTTAAATTATCATTTCTTTATTGCAAAATCTGATCCCGTATTGCCGAAAACCTACTGTCAGTCGTAAGATAAAAATTACAAAAAAAAAAAAAGATATTTAATGAAGGAAGCTTTTAATTGCTTTTATGAGTAATAATTTCAAACATACGTACCGTAGTGGGGGCGCTAGAGGGTGTCTTCAGTGATGTCATCGCGAGGATCGCGAGGATCACTAGGGGGTTTCGGGTCTTTCAACATCATACCCCACTCACCGCGCCGACTCGACCAGAGATGATCAGTTTCTGGTCCACCCTCGATAAGACACTGGGAAAATTACGTTTGGGCCCGGTACGAAACCTTGAAGTGCTTCTGATTGGCGACAGTCAGAGCCACTTTCCATTTAGAGGCGAACCGTACATGAGCTCGTCCGAAAATGTGAAACAATTTACCTATTGTACGGCTCTTAAAAAAAAGGAAGCAAACTCGACTACAAATTAATCGTAATACATTAATTTAAACTTATTTACAAGTACTATTAAAATGAAGAGAAATCAGAAATGCAGAATTTCGGAGAATTTTAGCTAACAATTTGTTTTGAAATCCAGGCACTCGCTCTTTTGATCCATAACCAATTAGCTGTTCTTTCCACTGTTTTGGTTATGGACTTGAGTGCTTTCCTTTTTTATACTCCTACTATCCCAATATCTGTTAAGGCTTTGCGTAAGGACCTTGCTGCAAATCCTCTAGTCTCCACTTCTATAGGAGTGCAGCTAGCCCTCCAGCCTTTAACCCTGCAACTCACCAGCAGTTCGTCGTATTTTAACTTCTTCCTTTCATAGGCTTCTTCTGAGTTTTCTTCCCAGGGGACCGTCAGTTCCCACAAGACTATCTTCTTCAGGTTATGTGAGAACAAAACTATATCTGGGCGAAGTTTTGTGATGGCAATTTGCTCTGGGAATTTCAATCTTGAGCCTATCTCGGTCCTTAGTTCCCAGTCTGTTGCAGGAGATAGCAGGTTTGGATTTACCTTTCTATTTCGTGGGATTTTCGCGCCCGCTTTAATAAATTTTATCTGCCTTATGTCTGGGTTGTAAACATTCTCTATGATAGCATTTTGAACTATTTTCACGATCTCTTTTAGAATTTTGTCATGGCGCCAACTGTAACGCCCATGAGCTCGTGCAGATTTACAGCTACTCAGGATATGTTTTAAGGTACATTTGCGCCCACAAAAATGACAATTTGGCGATTGGGTTTTATACCATAATTGTACGTTTGTGGGGCTTGGCAGGGTGTCGTATACTGCCCGAATCAGTACTTTTAATCTGGAGTCACCGTGCCATATTTCGGACCATTTGATTTGGCGTTTCAACATAGAGCTACATTTGGTCCATGCCCCTTGCTGTCTCATTCCGACTTGGATTGCTATTCGTTTCTCTTCTTCGCCGTTTCTGATTTCTTCCTGCAAAAGATGACTTTTCGTTGTTCCTTGCAGTTTGTCATATTTTTTGAGGTAAAAAACCCGAGGCCCGCGCGTCCAGTAGCTACGGTCCCTAGTATTGCCTTTTCTCGGATTCTTTCTTTTGCTGTATTCAGTTCTTTCGAGGCATTCCATTTTTTACCTGTATATACTGATATTCCCGCACCGGCTACTTTGGGATCTTCCGAGCGCTCGTACTGGATTGTGGCTCTCACTTTAGCTACTTTAAATTCTTCGTGTAGGCTTTTAAACGGGAGTTTCAGTGCGTTTGTTTTCCCGCATAACGCTGCGTAGAGATCTTGGCAAGCCTAACCATCTACGTAGTCGTGATGTTATGCTTCGTTCCATTAGTTCTACCGTAGAGGAAGTGAAATCGTACATAGTTACAGGCCAGATTATTTTTGGCAGCATGACGTGTTGATAAATCCAAGCTTTATATCTGCCAGGTAAGCCAGACTTATCAATCCTGATTAGACACCCTTCTAGATTCTCCTTTGTTAATATTACGGATCTTGAATCTTTTAGGGTTTCATCGAACTGCTTCCCCAAGCTCTTTACTGGCTTTTGATGTATTGTAGGTATGTCATCTCCAAATAGCTTAAATCTTTCGTTTTTCGAAAGCTTACCTTTCTTCATTACTAGGGAACGTAATTTGGAAGCGTTAAAACTCATTCTCGCCCAGTCGATGAGTTTTTCGATGCTCTTCAGCAACCACCTTACCCCAATGGCGGATGTGCTGGTTATGGTCATGTCATCCATACACGCACGAATCGGTGGTTGCCTTACACCGGATCTGGTGACTGACCCTCGACATTCCACTTCAGCCGCTTTTATCAGCATAATCATTGATAATGCGAAGAAAGTCGCTGAAATGGTGCATCCTGTTATCCTTCTTTCAAGATTGTGCCACACTGAAGTTGAGGTCTTTGTTACTGCCCTCATTCTAAAATCCTTATAGTAGTTTAAAATGTGCTTGGTGAAAGCAGTGGGTATATGGTACCGGATTAAAGCTTCTTCTACCAGACAATGGGGAACTGACCCATAAGCATTCTTAAGGTCTAACCAGAGGACTGCAATATTTCCCTTGTTTTTCTTGGCATCTTTTAGTAGTTGGATAATGACTCCTGTATGTTCCATACATCCTGGCATGCCTGGGACTCCTCCTTTTTGAACAGAGGTGTCAATGTAGTCATTTATTATTAGAGATTTTAAAAGCCTACTATTTAATAAGCTGAAGAAAATGTTTCCTTCAACATTCAGCAGCGAAATACATCTGAATTGGTTGATTTTCTTGGCGTTTTCCTCTTTGGGTATCCATATCCCCTCGGAACACTTCCACTGGTCTGTTATCTTCCCTCTCTTCCAAATGACCTTCAGTAACTTCCATAGGATACGTTGTAATGTCGGGCATCTTTTATACACTAAGTACGGTACTCCATTCGTGCCTGGAGCGGAGCTTGACCGAGCTTTTTTAAGCACTAATTGCAGTTCAACCAAACTAGGTAGTCCTATGTCGAGATCAATTGAAGGAGGATCTGGTGTAAGAAGTAGATGGTTTTCGCCAAGTTGTTGCTGCTGGTAGGGGTCACTTGAGGAGTCTTTGAGAAAAGCATTTATTTCCTCTGTGCTACTTTGTAGCGTTCCACTGCGAGTTTCACCCAGTAATTGTTTGCTAAATCCAAAAGGATTGGATATGAAGGCTACTCTTTTTCGTGCTCTTTCTCTCCTCTTCCGGCGGTGCCATTCGGCTCTTCTTAATGCTTTTAAATTCGATCGGATCGAGTCTCTTAGTACTCTTACGGCTTCTTTTTCTTCGGGCTTTGCATTCTTATATTGTTTTTTTAGTGATTTTAATTCTGCTCTGTGTTTTGTAATTCGATTTTCTCTTCGATTCATGGTACTATACGCCACTTTTTTTCTTCGCTGTTTCCAAATCGTTCTGCTCCAAAGCTCACGATTATTTTGCTCATAATTTCTAGTCGTTTATCAACGGAGCCTTTCAAAATCATTGTCAGGATCTCGCTGACGTCCAAATCAAAAGCTTGCCAAGAGTTTGTATCTGTTGCTGCAGGCCATTTGATCTTTTTCCAAAACTTACTTGATGTTATGTTGCTGGACATATTGACCCCTACTTGGAAGGACTGGGTACTGTGGTGTGCATCCTGGCCCTGCTCTTTCTGCGTCTCACCAGGAGAGTATCCTGTGCGTTGCAGATATATATATTAAGGAGAATAATGTTTTACGAATCAAATTTGATAAAAAATGAAGTTTTACAAGATTTGTTTTAATTTTGTTTTTACAAGTTTTATTAGAAGAATTTGTAAAAATTTAATATCTTTTAAAATTCAGTTTGAGTTGTGTTGATAAGTGCACACATTTTGGTATTGTTCTTATGTCTAAAATAATAAAAATATGGCTTGGGAAACAGATATATTTAACATATGAAATTAAACATTTTAGAATGACAAGATTTTTCTCCTCTCTTATCAAAACTACATCGAGGATATTACAATAAATATACGTAGCGCGTAAAACGAACACACATTACGCACGTTAATAATAGACTAACAATCATATTAAAATTCTGCTAGTCTCTCCCCTAGTTAACATAACCGTTACGTCCTGCCAATATCTCGTAAATAAAAATCTATTACGTTTTCATTGGGTGGAAAGACGGAAAAGACATATCATAGACGCTACTTGTTTTCAGTGAGTAAAAGAAAAACGAAAAGAAAAAAAGTAAGAAAGACAGAAAAGAAAAAAGAAGAGAAGATAGTAATGCTTAATGTGTTTTTCAGTGAAAAGGAAGAAAAAACTTACAATTTTCCATGAAATTTAATATCCACTAAAGGAAAGTGAATATTGTTATTGTTGAATACGTCAATGTTACCGAGCAGTTCAAAAAGTTCTTTTAGACATAATTTTTCAAAAATTTCATAAAAGGTCATCAAGATTGTTTCAGTATACGGTCAAGTTAATGGAATGTCCTTGTTAAAACATCGCCATGAATTCAGTCGAGTTTTTCAGGTACGAATTGTAAATTACTCTTCACAACCGGAAGCTATCGAATGCAAAAGATTTGGAATGATTCAGCAGAAAAGAATATTGGAAAACATACAGAACGAAAAACTATCGAAATCTACAAAAAACTTTCAGTGATGGCTTCCAAAATAGCCCCAATTAAGAATTAATTCATTTATTCAATAGTATTATAACATTTTGGTAATTATGATAATATAATAATAATGATAATTCTCACTTATTTATTACAAATTCAATTGTTAAATTCTTTTGTAAATCGAAATTTAAAATAACTAATTGGAAACAAACGTAAATCAGGCTTGGAATCGAATAAGTTTGGCAGCAGCTGACTGTATGTAGCCAGTCAGTCAGTTAAGTGCCATACGTGATACACGCTTTGGGCGATCATGTCTCAAAAGATACATTACTGACTGTGCAGAAGATTATCCCGCATTAGGTTGCCATTGCTTTTTGCGGTAGACTGGTTGCCGGCCAGGCCTACAGAACCCAACCTGTCCTATTATTTAACCCATAACTGGAGGGAAATGACGGATTAATACATTTCCAAAGGGTATTTGTGTGTAAGTAAATGCAAGGAATTCAACTGGAATTCGAACTCGGCACCCCGATTTGGCGTTCCGAGTTGATATCCACTGCACCACAACGCACATCCTGCACCACAACGCACATCTCTTTATATAGTACACACCCAAAAACACACACATGCACACGCACACACACACGCACAGACATACACACAAGCATACACACGCACACGCATACACATATATATAAATACGTGAATTAATAAATAGACATATTAGGCTACACTCATATAATTCAAGTGTTAAATCAGTGTTATTCAGGATGGGGGAATCTTTGTTATTTTGTGTAAAAGTTCCCGTATGTAATAGCTAAATTTTCCCTAAATTTAATTCACAAATATTTCTACCAAACTCAGTGTAGTATAAAGAGAGCTATTCGACCCCCATAAGGTGTGTGGAGACGATGGAATCCCGGTGATAGTCCTTAAGAGGTGTGCCCCTGAACTTTCCCCTGTCCTCTCTAAACTGTTTAACTACTGCCTTTCTGCTTCCTTCTTTCCTGCATACTGGAAATTCTCCTCAGTCGTTCCTGTCTTTAAGAACTGTGGTGAACCCTCGGACCCATCCAACTATCGCCCTATCAGTCTTCTACCAATATTCGGGAAAGTGTTCGAGGCTATAATCAATGCTGAAATAGTTCATCATCTCACCGCCCACAAACTGTTCTCCGACAGGCAATATGGATTCCGATTTGACAGGTCCACAGCCGACCTGCTAACAACTGTAACGGAGTACATGCTACAGGCCCTTGATGAGTCTGACGAGGCTCGCGCGGTTGCTCTGGATATCTCCAAGGCTTTCGACAGGGTTTGGCACCCTGGCCTCCTATGCAAACTACGCGGTTATGGTATTACCGGTCGCCTGCTTGACCTAATCCAATCTTTCTTAAATAACCGCAAAATGAAGGTCGTTCTGAATGGGCATGCCTCTTCGTCCTACAGCACGAATGCTGGTGTCCCACAAGGCTCTATCCTGGGCCCAACGCTCTTCCTTATTTTCATCAACGACCTCCCAGATGAGATCAAGTCCCAAGTAGGCATCTACGCAGATGACACTACAATATACTCCCGCTCCAGTAAGAAACCTGTCGTGGCGGACAGACATAATCTCGCTGCTGACCTTGAGCGGGATCTACACTCTGTGGTGAACTGGGGCAAGAAGTGGCTTGTCAACTTCAATTCCTCTAAGACCAAGCTGTTGTCTGTCAACCATTACAGTCAACCTCTTCTGCCTCCCATAAGCATGGACCAGATGATTCTCCCCGAGAGTAATACACTACGCATCCTCGGACTTACCCTGTCCTCAGACCTCAAATGGAAGCACTATATTGAATCCATAGCAAAATCTACTGCTAAGAAGATTGGGTCACTATGTCGATCCAGGATGTTTTTTCCACCTGAATCCATCCTGCATATATACAAGTCAACCATCCGTCCGTGCATGGAGTACTGCTGCCATTTATGGTCAGGTGCCCCTGCCGTTCTCCTCAGTGTTCTTGACAAGCTCCAAAGGAGAGTCTGTAATGTGATAGGTACTGATCTGGCGACTCGTCTGCAGCCACTTTCCCATCGTCGAAATGTGGCCTCCCTCTGTCTCTTCTATAAATACTTTCATGGCTTCTGCTCGGATGAGCTTAAGTCACTGATGCCTCCTCAACAGGTGTTTACCCGTGCAACCAGACTGGCAACTGGGTCCCACCCATTCACAGTCAGGTTAGCCAAACGCAGACGACAATTCTACTCCTGCAGCTTCCTCTCTCGCACTTCCCGCCTGTGGAACTCACTCCCGTATTCTTGCTTTCCTGACGGCTACGACCTCCAGAAATTTAAAAGCAAAGTTAATACTCACCTACTAACCACTGGACTCTAGCTCTCTCCCCTCCCCTGAATAATCTTCACGTTCTCTCCGCCCATGTATCTGTCATTGCACCTGCTTTCTCAGCTTTCTATTGTTCCTTTCTAACTAGCTTGTACTCCTCACTCTTTTCTAATTAATCCTTCTACATTTATGTAACCCCCTGCACATCAGTGGCGTTTCTGCCTTGCTCGGGGTGAAATGATTAAAAAAAAAAAACAAAAAAAAAACATATTTTCCTACGTCGAGGGTACAACTCAAAGTTTCATGCATTATGCAATTATCAGGTGTATATTACAAACTAATAAATAAATATGAATTGAAGTTCACTCGATGTTCATGAGAGTTAAATTTTATAAAGTTAGATTACTGCTTTTTAAAAACAATAGTTAACTTTAAATAGATAAATAATGGAGATAAAAAATTAAAATTAAACTTTTAAAATTAAAATCTTAGCATTAAAATATTAAAATTTTGGAAGATGAAATCAAAGGAGCGTAATTCATAATTATTATTAGAAAAGAAAGAAAGAAAGAAAGAAAGAAAGAAAGAAAGAAAGGAGTAAGGAAGAAAGAGGCAAATGTATAGAGGAATTTTTATCAATCATCGTCTAAGAATTGAAGTAATTTTTTCCTATGGCAACATGTGGTCATTACATCGTTTTTTGTTAAGTAGATTACTTTTATTTATATGATTTAAGATGACAAGTTTTTCAAAAAAAGGCATAGATTACATCTGTCTCTTTTTCCATTATAAGATCTTAGAAACGATATTACAGGAAATAGTTGAGTTTTTGTTTTTCTAAAAATATGTCAATAAAGCAGTGGTTTTACTGTATTTATGGTTGTTTAAAGAAAATATGCGTTTGTTAAATTAAAGTTTTCTCATATTAGCAGTCGATTCAAAGTAGAATTTAATATTATCTTCATCCAAATGAATGCGAGCTCTATAAACAATACTTTCAAACATACATTAGCCATTCAATCGGTAGGTCTTATTTTTTCGGCAGCTGCGATTATTTATAGAAATGTTATTATTATTATTAGTAGTAGTAGTGTAACTGATATTATTCAGGGGGCCAAGCATTTATTTGATATATTATTATGTTGTGAAATATATTTATCTATGCTCTTAATACAACTATAACTGACTTTAATATTGGTTTTGCTGAATTCTTTTTTGTGCAAAATTCGGGCTCTATCATCTATTTTAAGGTCCTATATATATATATATATATATATATATATATATATATATATATATATTGGTTTTGCTGAATTCTTTTTTGTGCAAAATTCGGGCTCTATCATCTATTTTAAGGTCCTTATATATATATATATATATATATATATATATATATATATATATATATATATATATTGGCTTTTCTGTTTATATTGGTTTCCCAGTTACTTGGCACCTTTTTTTAGGTTTTACTAATTTCACGGAGAATGGGTTTGTGTTATATGTCGGCGTTGATTCCGATTTGATAATAATTTCATCAGATTTATCGCACTTCGATATGTTCATCTGCATTATTTTTTGTAGCTCGTGTTTTGTGGTGTTATTTCGGAATTTAATTCTGTTAATTCGTGCAAACAAGTAGTTCTCAAATTTTAATAATTGCTCGTCAGGTTTTGATTTCCATGAAAATCTCCAGTTGAGTAACGTGTCGTCTTTGCCTTCAGCTCTTCAGATCCCAATGCGCTCAGATACACTGTATCGACGATGGATAATTTTCTCTTTATCCCGCTTATTTCAATGACAGACATCAGTCGTATTATAGTTTCTAAGGGGAAGCAATAGAAATGATACAAAGGACGAATGTCAATCGGTTGGCTAAAATCCTCCCCCTACTTGCTAGCAAGCATCAGTATATAATCTGTGTGTGTCGAGACATCTTGACCCAACTAATTCTTGCGGGTAAACAAACGCAATTCGTCTATGTCAGAAATTCACGACCACGGGTTTCAAACCACTGTACTCTGTTCGGGTCGACTGAGATAGGATCAGTAGTTTGTCATTCAGTGACATTCATAATTTTTAAATATGCACATATCCATCATTTTTAAACTGTCCTAAGCGAAAAGTCTTAAAGGCATGATAAGGAGTTCGTTTTATGCTGCATCATACCTGCATACTTATGGTTAGAATGAAAAATTATTACGTCTTAGTAGTCTTTACCAAAAGTCTATATACTACTTTGGGGAAGCCCTGGTCAGGATTTGACCTCTCCTTTAAACTATACAGGGTTGCATTAAGAGAAAAGACTTGGTACAGTGGATGTTAAAGAAATAATAAAAAGTGGACCGGAATCAAGGGAGATAGAGAATGACAATAAATTGCATTTAAAATATTTGGAAATTGTAACTACCAGGGAAGCAAATAAATGAGTGGGAGATCCACTGGCGCAAACTGCGAGGAAAGAAACTGTTGAAGAAGATGAGGAAGCTACATTTAACTATTTAGACAGTAAAATGATGGGACTTGGATGCCAATCTAGTAGCAAACTTAACTTCATATGATCCAAGCACCAAGAAAAAAATGCTCGTCAGATCAGTTGCCATGAAAATATTTGTGGAAAAGACAGAGGGAAGCAGCTTTACGTCAGTGGGAATGGGACTGAAGTTGAGAATACTAAGTAAAATGGGAAATGCGATACCTCTGAGAATATATTTTTAATGAGTTTGACTGGAAATAAAATTATAAAATTTTCGAAAACAACAACCTAAAAAGACAAGAGATTTATTTCCTTAACGTTAAAAAAAATAAAATAAAATTCTATATCTCTACAAGCATATCTCCGTGTGAATTTTGACTTCAAATTTCTCTTTGCGTGTAATATTCTCATCACGCAATAAACTATTTCATTTTTTTCACGTTTCATATTTTTCTTGTTTATGATTTGGATTTGGAAAAGAGTTTTCTATTCATCTATCAATTTACCTCTCAAGAATGAAACATCGATGTCTGGAATTCACGCCAACGCTGATGGTCAGAGAAATTCCGAGAAGAAATTTGGCAGAAGAGATTATTGTCAGTTTATCGCAGTCGATATTATAGAATCAGTATGAACTCCAAAATCATGCGATAGCCGCATAAAACGTGTTACGCCCGTGCTATATACGCTTGTGAATTCAGAATTGACTCTCACATATACTTGCTGCAAACCATAAATATTTAACCAAGTACTCGAAGAAGACATTGATTAGTAGCTTTCTTAAGAAAGGTGCGAACTAATGGTATTTTTGCGAAAGTAAATGCAACAAATTTGGCAGAAATTCGAACATGATCCACCGATTTTTAATTCCAAGCCGCTAAATATTGCAACACCTTCACAACCACCTAAATATAATTTTACGTGATACACGCTTGGATGATCATGTCTGTTTCGATCCATAGCTGACTAAGCAGATGATTTTCCCGCAATATGTTACCATTTCTTTCTGCGGTAGACTGGTTGCCAACAAAGGCTACAGAAGCTAATCGGTCCTACTATTGCACCCATAGCTGGAAGGAGAAGAGATGGATTAATTCATTTCCCAAAGGTATTTGTGCGTGAAAGAATGCAGTGACTTCCACTGGAATTTGAACTCTACTCTCCGATTTCTCAATCCGAGCCGATGTTCATTGCACCATAACGCACATCCTAAATATAACAGAAGTCATATTTCATCATAGTCAACCGAGTGTCAGTCCTTGACTTCTCTTAAAATTTTTCTACTATACTAATGCGCTGTTTAAAATATATCTTGTCCATTGGCAGCTGTGGGTTCAATTCTTCGGTTGAGCAGTGCAGAAAAGTCACATAATTTGGTTCACTGGGAAACAGGAAAATCTTACTGAAAACAAAGAAAAGTGTGCTGGATTGCTATGTGACATTGTTGTATATCGACAAACAACAAACACGTTATATTTTTATTAATGACGATGGACCGTGTAGAATAGGGAACAGAGAATTGAGAGAGCGCGCTTCAAATGGGTTGACGGGAGTGCAGTCCTATCTGCTGTGTCTCTCTTCGCCGGCCGATCTCTGTTGCTCCTCTACTACTACTGGCGAATCCGTGTGTCGAGGTCTTTTTATAATCTTCCAGAACCGGGACTTTTTCTTCCGGTTTTGCCTCGCCCACGCACGCCCACGTAATTCTCAGAGACACCTGTTCTGTTTGCCTCTGTGGTTATTTCCGCTGCTGCCGGAAATAAGGTCAAACAAACATCCGTTCCTTTCAACGACCGGAAACACCCTCGCTTGCATCAGCCTTCTTCGGGTGGGGCCAGATTGTTATATTACATTCCTCGCCCTCCCATTTTCCAAAATGTTCACCTAAGAACATTTTAAGCGCAACACCCTCACACTCCTCCCCATGCCACACAAGTCCGACAATTGTATAAAACATGTGCACGCCAAAACAACAAAACATGTGCATGCCGAAACAAAAAAAACAACAAAAAAATATATAGGGGAGCCTACATCGGCAACCCAACAATGTTCGTGTCCATCGTGAAAATTGTTCTACCAGCTCGATGTTTCATTGTTCTTTTTTTTTTTTTAATATCCATTTTCACAGAATTGGGCAAAGTTCTTAAAAATGTTCATTTTCTTTCTCGACTCTGTCCATAAGCGTAGACGCCTCGATGCATAACCACATGATTATAGGCGGTAACCGCGCCCCAGTTTCTAAATTGACATCGAGTAAATGACCTTTGACCAACACCATGCGTGTTTCTGCTCGAGTTTATTGTTACACATGTAACTTCATTTAATTTAATTTAATTTCAAACATACTATGTTTGAACACAGAAAAATGGCCATTATCTGCAGTACATATCATTCATAGTCTGACCGAGAAATGTTCAATAGAAAATGAAGAAAATTACCCTGATTCCAACGTTAATCCGCATGCAATTTACTTGTGGAGGATTAGAGGTTTCATCTATATTAATTTAGTCTAAAAAAATGGACCCGTGACTCGTAGTTCCTTAGTTTGTACAATGTTTTCCATTCCTTGAACTACTTCCTCTGGATTCGAATCCAAGCATATCTGATTTGTTGACATCTCTCTGTTTAACGCAGAGACATTTGAGTGTTGAACACCCGTTGACCCCGGAGTACTATTCACAACGGATAACTCCCTTTCCTTTCCCGAAGCACTGTTGCTTCTTTCACACTTAAAAATCCGCTTCCTAGCTATTATTCCAAGGATTATCATAACGCCGACTATGCCAGCAATGACTCCTATCGTCAACTTCTTCGGGAGTTCTTCATATCCTTCACTAAATCTTTCCATATCTATCTGTTCCAAGGTATTTACTAGTTTGCGGATAGGAATCTCCTCCATATCGCGCAGTTCTACCGGCATGGTGTCCACTGAAAAATTGGGAAATTTCTGCGTAATTGGGGACCAAACCACTGAACCAGAGACGTATAATTTACTTTATGCTTTAGATACTATTAATAATTTTCTACGTTTGTATCTTCCTAACTATTTCACTTAAACTATCGTTAATCCTCCCATTGCTTCTTTCCCAATCCTATAGCATATCAGCCAATAAGTCTACAAGACTTTTCAGTTGTTCTATCTTTTTGTTCCGATCAACTGTGGAATCTGCAGGTCTATCTGTGTCAATATAAAGTTTTCAGAAATTAATATATCTTCAAAAGATATTTCCCAAGTCACATAAATGAAAATTCACAGAGGATGTTGAATTGATGGGAACCTGCACAAAAGCATAATTCACAAACATAGAAATGTAAATCATTTTGTAGTGTACAGTCATTGAAAAGAAATCCAAAAAAAAAGAAAACCTAACACTGCACAAACCAAAGAAAACATTGTTATCAACAAGTTAATCCAATTATCCACTTTAAAGAGTAGAAGAAACTTCCTTTACATGATTTTACATTTCACTTACTCAATAAAAGTAAGATTAATTAAGCAACATACCAGTAAACTCACTTCACATATATGGTAAAATATTAACAAAAAAAAAATAAATCATTAACTCAGATGTTTTATACTTACAGATAGGTAAATATCTCAACTTTATTCCTCCCGTCAACACCCTATGCGCTCTCCGCCAGGCGTACTACTCTCTGCATGTAGTCCTGCACCCCCTCCGTTCTACCCTTAATGTGTTCGACACCGAACAATCCATATTTCTCAATTCTAGGGTCAGATCGGCAAAAGCATGCTGCTCCATTTTTTTTCTAACTAGACTTATAAGCACGAGCAGAAAATACACACACTATCAAATCAAAGAGTCACCTACCTTGGCTGATGTCTATAGTCGTGCGGCTGCTATATATTTTCGTCTTCTTTTTTCTTTCTATCTGGTAGTTTTAAGTCCGTTGAATTTCAATCGTCGCCGTGGCAACCAGCTCGCATCTAACTGTTTTGTTGTCTCAAAACAGCAAGTCACTAGGCACCAATTATTACGTCTGTTGTATATCGACAAACAACAAACACGCATGTATATAAAAATATGAAGTTATATTTTTATTAATGACGATGGACCGTGTAGAATAGGGAACAGAGAATTGAGAGAGCGCGCTTCAAATAGGTTGATGGGAGTGCAGTCCTATCTGTTGTGTCTCTCTTCGCCGGCCGATCTCTGTTGCTCCTCTACTACTACTGGCGAATCCGTGTGACGAGGTCTTTTTATAATCTTCCAGAACCGGGACTTTTTCTTCCGGTTTTGCCTCGCCCACGCACGCCCACGTAATTCTCAGAGACACCTGTTCTGTTTGCCTCTGTGGTTATTTCCGCTGCTGCCGGAAATAAGGTCAAACAAACATCCGTTCCTTTCAACGACCGGAATCACCCTCGCTTGCATCAGCCTTCCTCGGGTGGGGCCAGATTGTTATATTACAACATCTGTACTACTTTACAGAAGTGAATGTTGGACGATCTCATCAAGGATGAAAGAGGAGCTTAGGGCATCAAAAATGTGGTTTTACAGAAGGATGCTGAGGGTAAAATGGACAGCACTTGAGCAACGATCATGTGTTGGAGAGGATACAAACGAAAAGAAAAAAACATATTGTTGGGATCAACCCTTTTTGCACATAAAAATGGACTCACCTGATGTGTACATATAATCCTGTCTACACAGAGTATGGCAGAAGGGTGAATAGTAGTTAGAGAGTCAGTAAGGAGTTAGTTGGTCAGTAAGTTGGTGCATATTAAGTTGGGGTCGTTTTGGATATAGACTCATTACCCTGATATACTGAATACCAGTGTTTCAAATTGTATATTTTTGTTCAATATAACTACATTTTCTATCTCCATATCTGCTTTTGTTATTTATTATTTTGTGTGATTTCCAAAACAATAATCCACAACAAATTGGTAACAAGGATTTTGAACAACTTCACGCAGAGGAAAAAATACGTTTTTCACGTCAGTCTCCAAAACAAATTGGTGACGAAGGATTTCGAACTGGTTCACGCGGAGAGAAAAATACGTTTCCGCGTCAGTCGCCAACAACAAATTGGAGACGAAAGATTCGAACAAATTCATGCAGAGAGAATAAGACGTTTCACGTCAGTCGCCAAGTACAAATAGGCGACGAAGGATTCGAACAAGTTCACGCGGAGGAAAAATAAGTTTTTCACATCAGTCGCAAAAAACAAATTGGTGAGAAAAGAACAAGAAATCACGTATAACCCCAAGGGACAACAAGTTAGCGTCGAGTATCTCAAAACACACATACAGAGGAGTCGACAACAACAAATTGCCGAAGTAGATTTGTACACAAATCGCACAACAAATTTGTGACGAAATTACCCTGAAACACATTAACAAAGTTCGCTACGAGGATTTGAACAACAAGTCGACCACAAACAATTTGGCGACACTATCACAGAGAGATAGAAGAAAAATGATCGAAATTAATTGCTAGAAAGCAATAGGTAAAAAAATCAAAGCCTTCACGGAAACCAAACAGCAAATTATGGAGGACTTTCAGAAAGGAATACTGGAAATCATTAAGAGGAGTGAAGAAAGACAATATAAACTAGAAGAAAGACAAATGTAAAGGCAAAAAGCAAATGGAGATATATGGAAATACAAAAACAAATGGAAATACAAAAAGAAAATGATTAAAAACAAATGGAAATACAAAAGGCGAATGAAATAAGGCAATCACAATTACAAGAACTATAATTAAAATTAACAAGTACAGCACTAGAAAGAAACACGGAAAAGAAGGAAATATTTTCGCAAGATGCTGTGTGGAACGCTATTGAAACTTTTAAATACTCACTCGAGGAAGACAAAAAATTTGGATGTTACTACAGGCGATATGAAAATATTTTTAATATCGACTGCCAGCACTGGGGTGAAAAGACAAAACTAAGGCTTTTACTTAAAAAATAGGTACGGACGAACACACATGTTTGTAGATTATATTCTCCCAAAAAAGACGAAAGATTTAACGTTCGACGAGGCAGTGACAGGCCTCACGGAGCTATTTAGCCCTAAAATCTCTTTGTTCCATAAAAAGGTGGATATGCCTTGATCTCAGAAAAGAAGAAAACGAGGATTATTCTATATTTGCAGCTATCGTCAACAAACACTGTGACGATTTTAAATTGGCGGAGCTAACCACAGACAACTTCAAGTGTCTCATATTTGTCCAAGAACTAGTTGCTGCTAAAGAGAGCGAAATGAGAAAACGAATGCTGACCAAACTTCAAAGTGAGACAGGTTTAACACTATAAAAACTGTCAGAGGATTGTCAGAAATGCCTCAGTGTAAAGAAAGATAGTAAGGACATCGAAGAGTCAGGGGTCATGCACATTCGCAAGGTAAAAGAAAATTACGTTTTTTACCCTCTCCAAAAGCAAAACAAAATTATACTGACAAAGAAAAGGGATACAAAACTACTAATGACAAGAATCCAAGAAAAAACAAGCCACCTACTTCTGCATGTTACAGATGTGGTGGATAGCATTGGTTTAAAGGATGTCTTTTCAAGTACAAAAATTGCCAAACGTGTGGTAAAATGGGCTACAAACGGTATGCAGAAACAAAAACAAACCTAGTAGAGTATGAGCTGCTAGAGTGAAATATAACAATGAAAACACCAGTAAATATGTATAACTAGAAATATTGAATAAGAAGACTAAATTGCCATAGGATTCGGGGTCTAATTTAACAATAATAAATTTACAGATTTGGCGGAAGTTGAATAGGCCGACTATGTTATATACTCAAAAAATTGCTAAATAGATAACAGGAAAAAGGACCAAATTGGAAGTCGAAATTATTGTGAATGTAAAATTTCAAGAAAAGGCCAAAAAACTAAAGATTTATGTGACGAAAAGCTCACTTAACCTAGTATGAACGGACTTGATGCAGAAATTTAATCAATGAGATTTACCCATTAACTCGTGTTGTAAAAAAATAAAATGCGTGACGATGCAAAATTCAGAACTGAAAAATGTGGTATTCCCAAGTAGTAAAAAATTCACCACAGAAATTGCGCAAAAGAAACCTGTATTTATTACACCGATAGTTATGGGAAAAACTTGCAAACCAGGCGAACAAGTGAGACACATCAACCAACAAAGAAGGAATGAAGAGCCAAGCTCATCATTTTCAAAAACATTGTCGCGATGAAAAAAATATTTTGGAAGCTGTTAATATTATATCCCAAGTGAAAAAATGCTAGCTTCCAAAAAGATGTTGGGGAGGGAGTGTTGGAGAGCACCCCTTTTGCACATAAGAATGGACTCGCCTGATGTGTACATATAATCCTCCCTATACAGAGAACGGTCGGGGGTTGACTAGTAGTTAGAGAGTCAAGAAAGAGCTAGTTGGTGAGTAAGTTGCTGCCATTTAAGTTGGAGTCGTTTTGGATATAGTCTCATTACCCGGACATACTTATTCACTACAAGACTGTTTTTATTGAATCCTACTGACAGTATTCCTAGTATTCCTGAACTGACTAACCAATGTTCCTGTTTGAATATTTTTGTTCAATATAACCACATTTTCTATCTCCATATCTGTTTTTGTTATTTATTATATTGTGTGGTTTCTCCACAAGAATCTACAACACATACATGACATTAGGAAAAGACAGATTAGGTTCCTTGGACACGTAATAAGGAATGAAGCAATAAATGTCACATGAAAGCTGGTCATGACAGGCGTTGTTTCAAAATTCTGAGTAAGTTACAGATTACTATGAGAGGCGCATGAAAGCTGGTAATGAAATGCTCCGTTTCAAAATTCAGTCTAAGTTTCAGATTACTATGATTAGCACATGAATGCTGGTCATGAAAGCATTCGTTTCAAAATTCTGAGTAAGTTACAGATTACTATGAGAGGCGCATGAAAGCTGGTCATGAAAGGCTTCATTTCAAAATTCTGATTACGTTACAAATTACTATGAGTGGCACATGAAAGCTGGCTATAATTGGCATTGTTTCAAAATTCCGAGTAATTTACAGATTGCGATCAGTGGAGCATGAAAGCTGGTCATGAAAGACTTTGTTTCACAATTCCGAGTAAGTAACAAATTACTATGAGTGGTGCATGAAAGCTAGTCTGGAAAGGCTTTGTTTCAAAATTCTGAGTAACTTACAGATAACGATGAGGGAGCATGAAAGCTGGTCTTGAAAAGCTTTGTTTCAAAATTCCGCTTAAGTTACAGATTACTATGACTGGCGCATTATAGCTAGTCATGAAAGACTTCGTTTCAAAATACCGAATTAGTTACATATTATTATGAATGGTACATAAAAGTTGGTCACGAAAGGCTTATTTTCAAAATTCTGAGTACGTTATAGTTTTCTATGAGTGGCACACAAATGCTGGTCATCAAAAACCTTCTTTTCAAATTTCCGAGTAAGTCACAGATTACTATGTGTGTCGCGTGAAAGCTGCTCATCAAACCTAAGTTCAAAATCCGGTAGATTTCGTTTCGTTCTTTTTTTTTTTTCACACAAATGCCCAAGAATGATGCTAGAGCAGTGAAATCATGTCTTAATTTCATATATTTTTAATAATATCCGTACTGTTTTTTGTTTTTTTTTTAGATAAACTGACAAATGGCTGTTCAAATGTAACTTGTAATGACTTCTCCCGACAATTTGGCATCATGGTATTTTAAAATAACTGAAGAAAAAGGGTTCATTTTCAAGGACATTCATTTTGACAGAGTTACTTTATTGGGCTAGAACATTGTAGGTTTCGTAAAGTACAAAAGTGGGCGACTGAATATAAGAAAGGAATGAAGTGTTTTGAAGAAGACAAAAATTCTCTGACGTCTTGAAACTCTCGAAGAAGATACTGATAGTGTTCACCACACGGTGAGGGATTGACTATAAATTAAAGAAGCATTGCTATTAGCACAACCCGTGAGAAATTTGAGAATATTCTACACATCTGATTAAAAGCGCACCAGGCTGCTGATATCACTAGAAAATCTGACATAGGCAGATCCCTCTGTTTTTTAAACCTAAATAGGGGTTGATTTCATCGCTTTGAGCGAGAGACAGAGTGATCATTTCTCCAGAGTAAACATCACACCCCACCTGCTCCAAAAAGTCCAACGTTGTTTTATCTGCAGGAAAGTTGATGGGCTCAGTTGTGAGGATTTAAAAGGAATTGTATTTATTGACTATCTTCAAAAAATGTCACACCACTAATGGAGAGTTCTATGCTAACTTGCTGAGACAGATACAAACAGCTACCAATAACAAAGACCCAGGAAAATTGACGAAATGTATCTTGTTTTATCAGGTCAATGTTTCAGCATACAAATCCTTAGTTTCAATAGCGGCTGTGCATTACAATGGGTCTTGAACTGGTCGATCACTCTCATTATTTTTCTGATTTGACTAACATCGGTCCTCAGACATACAAAAACATTTGGCTGGGATTCAGTATCGCAGTGATGATGACTTAATATATTACGATGTTGACATTTTTGGCCAACAGGATGAAATTCTTCTTTGAACAATCATATGTCAGATTACCTGGAAAGAAACAATTAATTAATTAGAAGATTTTAAAGGAATGCATGCAAATTTTCACAGCACTAACATCATTTCTTCATTGTCAGCCTATGAACTTTTTATCCCATCCTCATATATGTAGGTATAGCATAATGGAATACCGTTTGGATTCAAGTGTCGGAGGGCTGAGTTCGAATTCGAGTTGAATACATTATATGCATTTACGTGCTTATACTGTTGGTTGGAATTCATCTCATCCCCACCTCAAACTATGTGGAAATAGCAGGACAGACCTGGTCATATAGCCTAATTTTCTATAGCCTGGATTCAAAATCTGCGAAAGGTGGTCTGAGGCATATTGTTCACTGGTTCTCTGTATTCAGCTCTTCCAATAAAGGCAGGCTGGATCTGCACAAGTCTTCACTTACAATCAAATGATATGTGCCAAGAGTCTTGCTGTTGATTCTATGAACTGAGCTGCTTGACCCACAAAACTTCGCAAATGATAGGAGAATCCATTGCATATTCGGATGTATGCGTAAAGTAGCGTCGTAGTTACCAGCAAAAAAGAATGAATACGGCGTGTCCAGTTGAAATTCCGGCCGATTAGTTTCCGTTGTTTTCATTTTTTTTTTTAAACAAGTATCCTTGTTTTTTTTTGTTGTTGTTGTTTTTTAACTATCTACCCACCATGCAGCTATGGATTAATTATCACGGCTCACAAAGATCTGTAAATTTACTTGACAAGTATTCTAGGATAACGTGCAGTCAGTTTTACTCCGGCAAACTGTACTTGCTACCGAGCTTACAGCAAGAACAAGGGAGTTTAAAAGTGACGTATATATATATATTACGGAAAATCCCGAAGATTAACGAAATAGTTTTAACAACCGATATATTTAATTTATTTGTTTGAACATTATTTTTAATCGATACACGTATTTGAGTAGATATTCTGTTTTTAATCAAACAGTATATTTATTTATATCGGCCTGATTATTTACGTTAAATTTTGTTACGAAAATGTGTGTCATTCGGCAAGATTCGAACCTGCGACCACTAAACATAACACACATTTTCGTAACAGAATTTATCGTAAATTATCAGGCCGGTAGAAATAAATATATAAATATATTGTTTGATTAAAAACAGAATATCTACTCAAATCCGAGTATCGATTAAAAATAATGTTCAAAAAAATAAATTAAATATGTCGTTGTTAAAACTATTTCATTAATCTTCGGGATTTTCCGTTACATTGTATGTTTACATTTGTTGACATTGCGAAGTATTTTTTGATTAAAAATAGAATATCTACTCAAATACAAGAATCGATTAGAAATAATGTTTAAACAAATAATTTATATATATATATATATATATATATATATATATATATATATATATATATATATATAAAAATTATTTTGAACATTATTTTTACCGATACTCGTATTTAAGTAGATATTCTGTTTTTAATTAAACAGTATTTTATATTTATATCTACCGGCCTGATTATTTTACGATAATTTTTATTGTGAAAATGTTTACGCTGATGCTACTACGCATGCGCCTGAATGATAGACACTGAAAACTAATTTTGTTTTTTAAGTATGTGTTTTGGGTATAAAATCTCGCCGATTTCATTTAAATTCTTCATCTTTTCTTGCCATCATTTTGTCATTAAATACCCCACATCGCGATAACAAGATCTGCCAAGATTGATGTAAGAACCAGGATGTAAATTTTCTATGGAGAATCTAACGAGTAAAGCACTTTCTAAAAATTTTCCTTTTAGTAAAATGTTTTCCCGGCTAATTAGTATACCATTTTTTAAAATAAAAATTGTGATAAGTCTTTTGAACAGCTAATGTGTTTACTGTGTTGTTTCGTTAAATATCTTTCTTTTTTTTGTGTTCATATAATATTTTATATTAATACCTGAGGTTTCTCTGATGTAATTATTACAGGTAATAGAATACATTTCCCACTTCAAGTTTCAGATTATTATTTGGCTTTTAATTAAGAAATTATTTAAAATTTTCTACGTAGTTGTGGCATATTTTATACTGAGTTTACATAAATTTTTATCGATTCTGATTTTGATAGAGTTAGTGGGTAGAATAATATATGTTTGATTCGTTAGGTTTGTCAAGAACGAAAGCTTTTCTATTTTGAAATATTCCCTGAGCCTTTTGTTTCTCATTGAATATGAAATATTTTGGGTATTGGAGAATTAAATGTATTTTCAATGTGTTTCTCCTCTTCATGTAAATATTGAAGCCTGAAAATTATTTGTGATAAGTAGCACCCGATGATTATTCCAGATTTTATTTTATTGATATGATGTGAACAGAAAATTATTAGATCATTTTATTAGTTGATTTTCAGTGGACACTGTTTTAAGCTACTACTAACGATGTTTAGCATAATATCTTCTTTTTCTTCTACGTGCCTTGTTCTTTCAGGGCGTAGGCTATCATGGCCTTCTACATCACCCTATCCCTAGTGGCTCATGGCACGCTTTCGCCTGTTACACCACGCAACCCCCGTTCTGCCATTCACCTGCTCAGGCCAGTCAAGTACGTTACACGCTGTTTTCCTCTGTCTCTCCTTCCCTCTGTCTGGCCTGGTTAGTATCATGTTCTCCAAACCGTTTTTCCTCATTGCTCAGTTATATTTTCTTTTTGTTTCCATTCATTCCAAAACCTCATCATTGCTCACATGCTCAGTCCACGAGTATCCTTCATTAGAACCACATTTCAACTGCTTCAACTTTTTTCTTCATCTTCGATGATACTGTTCTGCATTCATTGCCATATTAAAGAACTGACATCACATTGCACTCTAGTGTTCTTTTCTTCATTTCTAGCAGAATTTTAATGTCTTTTAATGCGCTACTTAGCTTCTGGAATTCTTCCTTCGCCATGCCAATTCGCCTTCAGATCTCTGTATTGCACTTTCCGTCCTCTGGCCATTGCATTTTCAACCTCCGACTTGAATATTTCAGCTTCGTACTCATCGTTGTGTATTATCAGTTGCTCTCTCTTGTCGTGGAAAATTTTTTTTATATTTATTCTTCCCATCGCTTGGGTATTTCCTCTTTCTAAAATACGATTGTTCCATCCTTGGATTTAATACATCCTGTTAAGAAGCAGGTTTTTGTTATGTCAGTTCTCTTTTTTCTATATACAGGTCTGCTTTATTAGTCCTGTTTATCTAGTGACTAGACTATACCTTTATGGGTTTCTTAGGAAGGCAGATAATAGTTGTCGCGGATAGTTTTATTTAAGCAGAGTCTTTATAATTAATGTAAGTTTGTATATTTAATCTTAACTTTGGATTTAGGGGATATAATTTTTCTATTAAATTTTTAATTTTTAATCAGATCAATGTTTGGAATTCGTTTTTTCCATTAGATTTTTAATTTTAAATTTCTGTTCTTATATCTAGTCAATATATGATTCATCTAATTATGGTTATGGTTATTAACTTTACTCTAATTATGGTTATGAAACCCATAAAGGTATAGCCTAGTCACTAAATAAACAAAACTTACACGCGTCTAGAAATCAAGAACTCTCATTAATCAACCACTTAAGAAACACCCTATCCAAAAATTCCAACGGTCACAGACTTAGTCTACTACAACTAACCCCCAACAACACCTTTACAAACACTTTCTCCAAAAATTCCAACGATCAAAGACTTATTCCCCTATCACTAACTCCACCCACGAACACCTCGGACAAAACTAAATAAATATAAAGAAAAAGTATTTCCAGTACTTGACACTGCCTGATGAGACATTGAAGTTTCAATGTCGAAACGAACGTACCTTTGTAGCGAATATATATAGAATAATTATGTTCTCAAATATAATTTATAAGATATATATATATATATATATATATATATATATATATATATATATGTCTGTATGTGCAGAAATATAAAGTATATGCCTTTCTGAAATATAATTATATATATATTTTAATGACTAATCGTATTATTTTACCTAGAAAGTACCAGTTTTTGTCCAACACATCTTCAGAAGTATTTGTAGAAAAAATACAAATTCCTCCTGCAGAAGCACAACTTCCTTCGTTCTTTGTGTCTTATGGTTGGATAGTGAGTGCAAATTGTTTTATTGTTTTCTACTGACTAGCAGCTTATTTTTATCGATTTGTTGTTTTAATAATAAATTTATTTTATTCGAAGTTCCTTATTTATCCCTACTTGCAATTTTTTTTATGTACGTTTGCTTTCGTCATTTTCGGGTGAATCCTCTTAGTGAAAGAATGTTGGTCGAAAAAGTGGTACTTTTAATGTAAAAGAATGCGCGCCATCATTTTTAAAACAAAAAATGTATGTGTGTGCGTGTCTGTGTGTGCGTGCGAGCGTTGATATGTGTGTCAGTGTGTGTTAGTATGTGTGTGTTTGTGTGTTCGTGAGTGGATGTCTTTGTTCGTGATTGGAAGTGTATGTATGGGAGTTTTGTGAGTATGTTTATATGTGTTGGTGTGTGTGTGTGTTGGTGTGTGTTTTTGTTCGTGTGTATGTGTTGCATGTGTTGTTGTGCATGTGTCGTGTGTACGTATGAATGTCTGCGCGTTGATTGGTATGTGTATATGTGTGTTGGTAAGTGGATGTGTGTGTGTGTGTGTGTGTGTGTGTGTGTGTGTGTGTGTGTGTGTGTGTGTGTAAGTGTGAGTGTAGTCAGTTGTGGGTGACCGGTAATATTTTTACGGTAACTCTGCAATGTTTGAAAACAGTTATTTTATCCCCATTAAAATCCATTAGTGAAGTCTACGATGTAGTAATTGAAAAATAAGAAAAACAACAAATATAAATATGTTGAAATGGATATTTTCTCTAGAGATATCATGCAACATATTCCGTGATATCAACTTTGTAAACGGTTTGCGAAAAGAATACAAATAAATCCGCTCTCAAGGGATGAGAAAAGCTACAAGACGCCGTAGTGACTAAACGTGTGAGAAATTCTTCACTCTTGATCCATCCTTTGGGGTAAAAGATGAAGATATTCCGATGCATTCTAGTTTGCATTCTTCTTTTCTTTTAAATTTTCATTATTGCTTTACAGAAATGAAATAGTTGCTTACGTTTGAATTAAATATCTTATCTGATTTTTTAAACCTAAAAACATTCAATATGTATTTATATATATTGGATTTAGGGAAAAGTAACCACAATGTGCGTTGTGGATATCGGTGCGGAAAGACAAATCCAGTTGAATTACTTGCATTCACTTACGCGCAGATACCTTTCGGAAAGTTATTAATCCCTCTCTTCCCTCCAGTTATGGGGTAAATAACAGGACAGGTTTAGAGCTATAGCCTTGGCTGGCAACCAGTCTACCGCCGAAAATAACTGCTACCTACTGCGGGAAAATCTTCTGCCCAGTCAGTCATGTCTCTTTCGAGGTATGATCGCCTAAGCGAGTGTCTCGTATGGCACGTAACTGACTGACTGAACCACAATGTAAATTTAGAGTACTTAGATAAAACAAGGAACGGAAAAATATAAGCCCAAACAACGTAAACGTAATATCAATACAGTTTAACCCACCATTTAGTCGTCATGTTAAAAGAAAACATGGGAAAATTTTTCCTAAACCTTATTCACAAACATTTCAAATATTCCCCGACACTAAAAAAGATTTCCACTAAAACAATGTTAATGTTAACTATAGTTGCGTTAAGAACATTGATAAATATATATCACAGAATAAAAATATGATGTTATACAAACATATGTCCAGCCTGCAAAATAAGAATAACTCTACTATAGACAATACTAAACCTAGTAAAATAATTGTAACTGCCAAAAAATAAGACCTACCCAGATGTATAATTTGAGGACCGAAAATACAGGGCTAGCATCAATTCTGACGAAGAAGTTAAATTTGATTTAGGCTCAACTGAAAAGCAATCAAAATACCGCTATTACAATCATCAATGCTATGATTAAGCTATAGTAAATACAGTAAACCACCACTTTTTAAAAATATTCCTGTTAATTAAAAACCAAGAAAAAACCCAAATACTATATGGAATATCATCCTAAAAACCAAATCTTATAATGCAAAAAGAAATATAAGCGTAATTTATCCCTTGTTATCTTAAAAATATAAATTAATTTAAATTATATAATTAAAAATTTTAAAAATTACCATCGCAACATTTTCATATATGACTACCATGAACAACGCGAGAAACAAAAAATTCAAATCCCGGAACGGTGAGTTTATAATATTTAGTTGATGATTATCTAATGCATGAAACTCAGAGGCGTACTATACATATCAAATAATATATATATATATATATATATATATATATATATTATAAATTATTGTTTAGAACATGTACAAATTATAATATACAAAAGTCTACATTTTGTTTCGACATTGAAAAAACACTGTCATATCAGTTAGTAAATAATGATGGTACAAATTATAATTTTTGCATGTTCTAAACTATAATTTATAATAAATATTAATTGCTCTATTTCTATATTGAGCACTGTTTTAAATTAATGTTTTTAACGTTGTTAATACTTTCTTTGTTCACTTGGATATATATATATATATATATATATATATGTATATATATATATATACATTTATTTGTTTAACATGATTAGTTTTTAATGGATACTCGAATTTGAGTAGAAAGTCTATTAAGTTTTTAATATTAATTTTGTTAAAGAGTACATTATAATGTCTACTGGCGTTACTCGTTTCAGAAAATCTATCTTCCGGCAGGAATCGAACCTGCAAACTTTCACACCGGAGAGATGCCGTCTTTAGATCAAACCAGTCTACCAATCAACCCACAAAAGATTTCATGGAAGACAAAGTTAAATTTCACTTTTATATAGGCATCCTCCTGATTTTCATCGAACGATTACTATCTGTTCCCATTGCATCTGAAGGTAAACAACTTAAAGCGAAGACAACTGTACGGAATTTAACGAAAATCCACCAAACTGGCATTAGCCGACATATTTGAATTTGTATTTGTTTAGCATTACTATTTTAATAGATACTCGTATTTGAGTGAAAAATGTGTATATTTTATATATATACGTATATATACGGTTAAACAGTATATTATAATTTCCACTGATCTTAATCGTTTGAGAAATGAATCTGTGGTAATGAATAGTGTTAAATTCAATTATTTAGACAAGGGAAGATATACAGTGGGTCGCAAAAATATTTAGCAGGTCGTTTTTCCATAAATTTTACAATAAAAAATTGTTCAATTTGAATAACACTTCAAATATTTTAATCAACATTGTCTAAATAAACAGAAAAATTGCGAAACATTGCTCATATTTATTTTTACTGCCAAAAATGAAGGCTGCAAAATACAAGCTAATCCTTTCAACCCATCTATTAAAAAGTGGAACAGCTTTGAGGCTTGACCGATATTTTGAATTCCAGTAGGACGATCCAAAACACAAGACTAAAACAACTCAACACTGGTTCAATGAAAATGGAACTGATATTCGGCAATAGCTTAGTCTGTCACCGGAACTCAGTCCAATAGGAAATTTATGGGAAACTGTATTTCACAGTACACGAAAGAGTTTCAAAAAATATCAAGGAATTGAAGAAAATCTAGAAAAATGAGTGAAACTGCCAAAATGTTTATGCAAAAAGCTCGTTGTAATATCTATCTATCTATCTATCTATCTATCTATCTATCTATGTATCTCAGTCAGTTCTATATCTATCTATCTATCTATCTATCTATCTATCTATCTATCTATCTATCTATCTATCTATCTCAGTCAGTTCATATCTATCTATCTATCTATCTATCTATCTATCTATCTATCTATCTATCTATCTCAGTCAGTTCATATCTATCTATCTATCTATCTATCTATCTATCTATCTATCTATCTATCTATCTATCTATGTATCTCAGTCAGTTCACATCTATCTATCTATCTATCTATCTATCTATCTATCTATCTATCTCAGTCAGTTCTATATCTATCTATCTATCTATCTATCTATCTATCTCAGTCAGTTCATATCTATCTATCTATCTATCTATCTATCTATCTATCTATCTATCTATCTATCTATCTCAGTCAGTTCTATCTCTATCTATCTATCTATCTATCTATCTATCTATCTATCTATCTATCTCAGTCAGTTCATATCTATCTATCTATCTATCTATCTATCTATCTATCTATCTCAGTCAGTTCATATCTATCTATCTATCTATCTATCTATCTATCTATCTATCTATCTATCTATCTATCTATCTAGTCATTCATATCTAGTTCTATCTATCTATCTATCTATCTATCTATCTATCTATCTATCTATCTATCTATCTATTTCAGTCAGTTCATATCTATCTATCTATCTATCTATCTATCTATCTATCTATCTCAGTCAGTTCATATCTATCTATCTATCTATCTATCTATCTATCTATCTATCTCAGTCAGTTCATATCTATCTATCTATCTATCTATCTATCTATCTATCTATCTATCTATCTATCTATCTATATATATATATATAATACTAGGCCCAATAAGCATAAATATTTAAATGCTAAGATATCTATCTAATTACCTAATGCATTCAAATCAAACTTTTGATAAACATTTCGACATTGATATTTCATTGTTTTGCTCAAATACTTTTTATGATTATGATTAATTGGCATGTTTAATCAGTGACACTTATTTAACCATCGTAAAAAGACGATGTTAACGTTGTGATACAATTTAAGAGAAAGAAGATGGAAATGGGATTTTTTCATCAAAGAAATTAACATTTCAATTAATACCGCTAACCAGTACGTCTTTACGTTCAGGAAAAGAAAAAAATAAAGTTCACGCTATTATATTTTAATGACTTCAAATTCTTGTCTTCGTAATATAATCGGTAGCCCATCAGTCGCAGAAAATTATTCACTGAAGCATAAAACATGTGAATTTAAATCTCAACAGACGCTTACTCTTTAACCTAAATTGTACAACCAGAATTCACAGAATCTCCATGTCTGTTTTGTGATAAAAAAGCTAGCGATATAAGATGACAGAAAAGTACAAAAAAAATAATTTGATAAGTCTTGATGGGACATTTAGGTGAAATTGATTCCACAATTGTTACCAAGTTTAATGTTTCGTAAATAAGTAAGCCGTTTCTTTGTCTACCATTCGTTTATGCATTTTAATTTTGCTGCCACATCTGATATTCTCGTTCCATGAGTCATGTCATTTCGGAATGTCTTAATTATGTTAATCTAACTCAACTATTTATCTTGTTCAAAGGTTGAAGAATTTAACATATTCAACGTTATGGATAAAACATAGTACATTTTAAATTGGGTTTTCAAGATGAGCAGGTTAAATTCACAGGTTTGTCAAAACTCACGAAAATGTTTTATCCTTTAATAATAAATTGTGATTAGTTTAATTTATAACGTATATAACTGTAGGTAGAAAATAGCAAATGTTGATAAGATAGCGAGGGTCACAGAGCTATTTCAAGGAACCAATCAGACTACCTGGTTATAATATGTTTAGTACAAGTAGGCCTTGCATACTCGCATAATCATAGCCCGTTATTCTTTATTTTCTACCTCGAATAGCTCTTTGGCCTTGCATCGGTTGTTTATTGTGACAATAAATCTCATATCGCATGTTACATATGCAACAACGTGTTTCTTTGTAAATTATTTGAATGTAGGTTTTTACATTTTGGAAAATATCCATTTGACATTATCTAGATAAAATCATGGCAATAGATTCAGGTAGTGTCTCGCTGAATACGAACATTCATATATTTTATTATACACGTCCTTAAACATCTATAGATAATGAAATAAAATTCGCCCAGCCATCTACTTACTTACTTACGTATGTGTTTCAGTTGATTGTCTGATTAGCCTTTTCAAGAATACTCCTCTATATAAAGCCCGCAGGTTTAGCCTGGCCCTATAAAACTAAACTCAATACTCAGTATATCAAATGTGGATTCTCATGTAAGATTCATGTGTTAAACCTATTCCTTCTCCGGTAAAGAGACACGAGAGTCACACCCTCCCGTACTTAATATCCAAAGAAGTGCCTTTTGGAGAATTTCTCAAGCTGCTGATAGTTAATAATAATTGCCGCACAGAGAAACCATGTTTTGTGCGCGCCATCTTAGAAAGCGTAAACATATGATCGTTATTTCAAGCCTGTGTGTGCTTAATCTATAACTTGACAGAAAAAGGTGGCCCTGCCTCTTTAGGCTAGCTATCTTTGTCAGAGTCGTTTGTCTTCCATGTATGTCCTCAGTGCATTCATTTAAGACATAATTGAATATGATATTGCAATTGTGAATGACAATATTTCCTCATCCTTTCTATAAAACGGTGGTTGGGGCTTAGCGAAGAGAAAGATCAGATAAATGCTAAGGAGAGGCAACGGAGACAAAATTAGAGATCATTAGAAAATGGTTCACTTTTGGTATTCTTTCGGGGATTCCGATGTGTTTTGGCTTATTGGATTTATCAATGCATATACAGAAAGAGGCTGAAATGGGTCGAGAGAAAGACTATAGGCAAAATAGAGGAATAATGACACATGCTAACATATTATCGAAAATAGATAGATAGATAGATAGATAGATAGATAGATAGATAGATAGATAGATATACTGAGATAGAAATATATAGAGAGATTTAGATGGGTAAGAATCGACAGAGATGGATAAAATAAAAAGGTTGGATTAATTTGAAGCCGAACTCTCTTAAAATCGCAGTTATCAGAATGTACCCAACAACATATCGTCTGCCCCAAATATAACGTGGAAATGTTGATTGCTGTGATGGCATGTATTACTTGAACAAATAAAAAAGAACACGGCATTATTTTCGCGTGTAAAACAGATTTTTGATTATATATATACATATATATATATATATATATATATATATATATATATATATATATATATATATATATATATTATAATTCCGTAATTAGCATAATTCAAAATATATTGTACAATAGCAAAATTTCTTCATCTTATTTTTTTTCTGCTTTACTGATTTTTACTGTCCAATTCTTCACTACCTTCTTTTTCTTCTTCGTTGTCTTCTAAACTGTCTGCTTCTTTGATGTTTTTTCTTCTTTTTCTTGGTTGTCTTCATCATTATCGACTCCTTCGCTGTCTTCTTCGTCTTTGCTCTCGTCTTCTTTTTTACTGTCTTTTTCACTATATCCTTCATTGTCTATTTTTCTTCTTTGCTATTATCTTCTTTGCAGTCTTCCTCTTCTTAACTGTTTTCTTTACAGTTTACTTTTTCACTTTCCTCTTCTTTTTCATTGTCTTCTTCACTGTCTAATTCTTCATTGCTTTCTTCTCTTTCATCGCTGTCTTTTTCATTGTCTACTTCTTCGTTGGTTTCTTTTCTTTTTCTTCTTCTTCATCATTGTCTTCTTTGCTGTTTTCTTTCCCTTTTCTTTCTTTTTTGCTCTCTTCTTCTTTGTCTTCGTGTTTTTCTTCACTGTTTTTGTCTACTACTTTTCTGTCTTCTTTACTGACTACTGACTACTTACGTGTTGTCTTCTTCTTCACTTCCACACTGTATACTTCTTCGTTATTTCCTTCTTCGTTATATTCGGCTTCTTCGCTATCGTCTTCTTCTTTTCTCATTCTTTGCTGCCGTTTTCGATATTTTTAGCATCATCTTCCTTTCCTTCTTTGCTGTCTTCTGCAACTTCTTTTTTCTTCTTCTACTTATAGATATATATTCTGATGAGCTGTGGTACAGCGAAACAGATCTGTCTGCAGATGACAATTTACACTCACACACCCTGACTGAGCACTCTCGGAGAATGGTAGACTTTGAAAAATTACTCCAGCATATACGCATCGTTCATTCAGCAATGAAGTAGAACACTCTCAACTACCGCGCAAGTATAAAGATAATATACACGCTAAAAAGTGTGCCTCCTACTAGCGAGCGCCCATAGCTCAGAGGTAGAATCGCCGACTGACGCAAATTCGGTCGGGTTTCAATCCTTGATGAAAAGCAATAGGAGTCTAACCGTATATAGATATATATATATATATATATATGGGTAGCAATTTCTCTTTTATGTAGGTTTTATTAAAAATGACAACATCTTTTATGCAACATTTTTATGTGATCTTATGATGTTTTTCTTTTGATGACATAAATTATATAAAAATTGTCTAAATGTTTTGTTTATCCGAATGCTTTTAGCGATACTTTTAGCGATTTTCAAAGATGCATGTAATTTTACGTGTAACAGAATGTAATTGTTGTATTCTTTTTTCATTTCACCCCAAGCAAGGCGGAAATGCCACTGATGCGCAGGGGGTTACATAAATGTAAAAAGATTAATTAGAAGAGTGAGGAGTACAAACTAGTTAGAAAGGAACAATAGAAAGCAGGTGCGATGACAGATACATAGGTGGAGAGAAAGGGAAGATTATACAGGGGTGGGGAGAGAGCTAGGGTCCAGTGGTTAGTAGATGAGTATTTTTATTTTTTTTTATTATAAGCGTTTCACCCCGAGCAAGGCATGTCACTGCCACTACTGCGCAGGGGGATACGTAGAGTGGAGAAAGGATAGTTAAGTATAGGAAATGTCAGAGGGTGGGTGATAGGCGGGTAAGGATACCGAGAATGAGGGTAGATGAGTGTTCTGAAAATAATTGGGAGTTAGTGTGATAGGAGGTGTCTATTGACCCTACATTTAAACACCTGGAGAATGTAACTGTCGGGAAAGCAGAGTTGTGGAAGGGAGTTCCACAGGCGGGAAGCGCGAGAAAAGAAGCTGATGGAGTAGAATTTATGGTTACATCTTATTTGTTTAACTGTAAAAGGGTGGGACCTAGTTGCTAATCTAGTATCTCGTGTAAATTCGTGCTTGGGCGGCACCAGTGAACTAAGCTCATCGGAGCAGTAGCCATGAAAGTACTTGTAGAAGAGGCACAGGGAAGCCACATCACGCCGGTGAGAGAGCGGCTGCATCCGGTCTGCCAAGTCAGTATCAACCACGTTACAGATCCTCCTTTGTATTTTGTCAAGAAGCCCAAGGAGAGCAGTAGGGGCACCCGACCAGATATGGCAGCAATATTCAATACACGGGCGGATGGTAGATTTGTATATGTGTAGAATAGATTCAGGTGGGAAAAACTTCCGGGCCCTGCACAGGGAGCCGACTTTCATAGCAGCGGATTTGACAATGGATTCGATATAGTCATTCCATTTGAGGTCCGCCGAAAGTGTAAGGCCAAGGAGGCGTAGTATTTTACTCTCTGGGAGGCTAGCCTGTCCCATGCTAATGGGAGGTAGATGCGATTGTCTATGGTGGTTAGTTGATAACAGCTTCGTTTTAGAGGCATTGAAATTTACCAGCCATTTCCTACCCCAGGCCACTACGGATTGGAGGTCCCTTTCAAGTACGGCAGCGAGGTTCACTTTGTCGTCCACACCTGGTTTCTGATCGATGCGAGAGTAGATTGTTGTGTCATCGGCATACATGACAACTTGGGATTTAATGGTGTCGGGGAGATCATTAATGTAGATCAGAAATAGCGTGGGACCTAGGATAGAACCTTGAGGGACGCCCGCGTTCGTGTGGTAGTTTTGGGAGGCATGCCCATTTAATACTACCTTCAATGTGCGGTTAGAGAGGAAGGACTGGATGAGGTCAAACAGATGTCCAATTATCCCATAGCTTCGCAGTTTGCACAAGAGGCCCGCATGCCAGACCCTGTCGAATGCTTTGGAGATATCCAAGGCAACGGTTCGGGCTTCACCATTCTTGTCGAGTGCCCGGTATATGTACTCGGTAATGGTCGTTAGCATATCAGCAGTAGACCTGGTGAAGCGAAACCCGTACTGTTTGTCAGAGAGAAGCCCGTTGGCCATGAGATGCTGAGTCACCTCAGCGTTGATAATGGCTTCGAAAACTTTGCCAAAGATTGGAAGGAGACTAATAGGACGGTAATTGGCGGGGTCTGAGGGTTCGCCAGAATTCTTAAATATAGGAACTACGCAGGAGGACTTCCAACAAGCAGGAAAGCAGGAAGCAGATAGGCAGAGGTTATAGAGTTTAGAGAGGACAGAGGAGAGTTCTGGGGCACCTTTCTTTAGTACTATGACTGGGATTCCGTCACCGCCGCTCGCTTTGTGTGGGTCAAGTTGTGCAATTATCTTGGCGACCAGCGAGGGTGTAATGTGGACGTCATTTAGTTGAGCCTCAGTTCTGGGTGGGAAGTCTGGTGTAGGTATTCCTAACGAGTCCAGTGTCGAATTGGTTGAGAATCTACGGGCAAAGCATTCAGCCTTGTCGGCTGGGGAGGTGAGAACTTCAAACTCATTGATTAGTAGGGGTATTGAAGTCTTGTTCATGCTGAGCACGCTTTTGCAGAGACGCCAGTAATCTTTTTGTGGATATGGATGAATGTGTGTAAATGCTTGTATATGTATGTGTATATATATGCATATGTGTATGTACATTATAGACATAATTATTAAGCCACCCCAATTTTGTTATGTATGATGAAGCGTAGTGTGCATGTGTTATGAACCGATCACGGTCAGCAAGTTGTTGCCGTGTTCGTAGTTAATATTACTAAGTTTGGGGTTTTTCTTTTTTATCCATAAAGTCTCCATTCTTTTTTCTAATTTTGTAAATAATTATATCGGCCATACAACTACGACACTGACTCGAAAACTCACGCTGCATCTCTCTGAACGGAGCTCAATTCCATCTCATTTAAACACACACGAAGACCTACCAAAACCTACCCGGAATATAGTTGTTGACAATACAGTTATCATAGCATCATCCACAAACAAAAAAGACTAAAAGTATTAGAGGCCTTATTAATAATATAAATATGTGAATCATTTGTGGAAATTGATCCATTTGCATTCTGGTATTTACCCCAGTAATTTTCAGACATTTTTAATTCGTCTCCCAAAAATACTTTGCACAAGCAGAGAAATAGTTGTTCTACTTTTAGTGTGACAGTTTAAGCAAATTGGAATAATTTTTGCATCTTCTTGGCTGTCTTCTTCTCCTTGGGGTTATGAAGATGGTGTGTTGTCGTTGGTCGTTATTCTATATACATGAATATCTGTTGTAGGGCTTTTTCTGTTGGTGTGCCCATAGCTTTCTTCAGGGCTCTTTTAGCGTGTCTGCGAAGCGCTCTCCTTGTCTATGAGACCTTGGGTGTTATGAAGCAATCATAATCTGGAAGGTTTCACAAAAATCTTTAAATCTGTCGGATGTAAATTTTGTTCCAGTATCTGACATTCAACAATCGACTACCCCAAATCTGGTGAACAGTTCATGTAGGAAAACTATTTTCACTTCTGCAGTGGAATTTCTACTTCTAAGAACTTCAGGCCACTTAGAAAAACTATCTACTACTATAAGATAGGAGAATCCGTCTAGCGGACCTGCAGAATCCACATGAATTTGAGACTATGGTCGATCTGTTTTGGGCCAAGGACTATATTTAACTGGAAGTGCATTAGCTGCTAATTTACCATATTTTCGATATCCTTATCCATGTTCGGCTAGTATACATAAGGCTTTTCATTCTTGGAATCCCTGCATGTCCCGAATGCAAGTCCTTCAGAATTCTTCTTTCTAATGTTGTGGGAATGACAATAAAATATATCCGAAGTCTGACCTTTTCAAGAATTTTGATTTTGATTTGCCTGATAAACTCATCGTATGCAGCTTCTTGTTTTATCTGGTCGAGAGTTACAGGAAGTTTCCTCACTGTTTTGCACAGTGTAGTTTTACATTCTCTTTCTGTTCAGAGAGACGCATTCACAGTATTTTCAAGGTTCTGTGTTCTAGGATTAATCTAGGCAGTTCTTCGGATTGACAATCTTTTAGACGGTAGCGAATCCATTTTGAAGTTATAACTTCAAAAGTTTGTTCCCCATCTCCACAGTCTATTTGCTGTGTGCACAGACAGACTTGTTTTTGGAAATGAAGATTGTAAGTAACGGTTTATGTTCTGTCGGCAAAGTAAAGGGTCTGCCGTAAATGTGCCGGTGAAACTTCTTTACTGCGAAACTAATCCTTAACGACGACTCCACAATTTGCGAGTAATATTTTTTTCTGCAGGAAGAAGCATTCTCGACAGATGAGCTTTGTGAGATCCATGTGGCATCTTGTGCATAATACATGCTCCAATGCCATACGTCGCTGGCAAGTATAATATCCAAATCTGGATTGAAACAAATCCGACGTTAAGACTTTATTTTTTTGAATGCTTTTTAGCATTCAAGTGTCCACTCACAGTTTAATCAGAAGGCGAATTGGCATGGCAAAGGGCGCGTTCCGGAAGCTGAGCAAAGTACTAACACACAGGAAAATTTCACTAGAAACAAAGAAAAGAGTGCTGGATTGCTATGTGATGTCAGTTCTTCAATACGGCAGTGAGTGTTGGACAATATCATCGAAAATGAGGACAAAACTGGAAGCAGCGGAAATGTGGTTCTACAGAAGGATGCTGCGGATATCGTGGACTGAACATGCAAGCAACGATGAGGAATGGAAACCAAAAGGAAATTAAAAGGAAGAGACAACTGAAGTTCCTGGGACACGCAATGAAGAAGGAGAGCTTGGAGAACCTGATACTGACTGGCCAGGTAGAGGAAAAGAGAGACAGAGGAAGGCAGCGGATAACATATTTGCAGGGTGGATGACGGAACGGGGGTTGCCAGGAGTAACAGGAACAAACATGCTAAGGGCCACAAGGGATAGGGAGACGTGGAGGGCCATGATCGCCTACGTCCTAAAGGGACAGGGCATATAGAAGAAGTTGTACATACTTGGTATAAATGCTGATAATAATCCTAGAAATCTTTGCAAGGTAGATATATTTTCGAAAGCTGGCATGTCTTTGATTTCTGTAGCCCGTTCTGGATCTGGTCTAATACCCTCTTTATTGTGTCATGAGTATTTAACTATTTTCATAAAGTAGTCGCATTTAGATTTGAACACGTACTCCTTTTGTTCATCTGCTTTTGTGCTTTTTATGTAGCTATTGACCTTCTTACTCGCTCGAAAATGTGAGCTCTTGTGTCCGGTACGGCTACAATTTAAGTATTTCTTTTTATTCCGGTAAGGGCAGTCTTTATACCAATGTAATAATCCCCAACCAGGTTAGGAAGCAAATTGTCTTGTTTCTTTTTTGATTGGTTTGATTTGGGTAGGGAGATCATTTTCTTATGTGAGCTATTCCAAAAGCATCGGTATTTTTCGAATCTTGCATTTCCATCTCTTAAGAAATAGTGAAGTTTCAAGACTAAAGTGTTTTGTAAAATAATTTAACCGCTTCAGTGAATGTCAATTCGCTTGTTATACGTGGTAAATTATAATCTACAAATTTGGTGTGCTCTACGGTGCCCAGTTTCGAAGAAGGCAAACTTTCTTAGAGTCCTACCAATTTATGCAATCTGTAGCGTGTAAATCCTCGAATTTTTTAAAAATAGAAGGCGAAGTTATATCCTCGCCCGGAGAATATGTAAAAGTGTCTATTGCACCCCAAATCGTGTTTTGTGAGAATTCATTTTGGTTTTCACTAATTTGTCCCCAGTTTGCCAGTTTAAGTAAGTTTCTTTGCTCTTGTCGAGTTTGAAGTAGAATCACTTTGAGTTTCTGGTGTCTGTCAGTTTGTTTTTGAAATTCAAGCCGTTCTTTTACAGTTTGCTTTTGGAATTCAAATCGTTCTTCCGCAGTTTGCTTTTGAATTTCAAGTTGCTTTTCTTACCATTTAAGCTCCCGTTGGTTTTGCTGTTCAAATTGGAACTAAAGAAAATCGGCATGGTGGATTTAAATTCATCCAAGTTTATACATGTCATTTTCTTTTTTTTTTAAATACCCGAATACAAATTAAATTCAAATGGAAACTTTTCTTTTCTTTGAATAAAATAAAAAAAATACTTTCTTACTTTTTTAGTAAAACGAAAAAAGCGATCAGTTAAAAGTGAATAAAAAATAACTTTAATTTCTTACTCACTCAGAAAATCACAAGTGCTTTTTGTTCCTTGAAAAACATGAATTCTCGTAGTTTAGCGGCTTGCGTTCAAGTTCACTTTTTTTCTTCTTTTGGTTTTCTTCTCTGAATTACTAAGTACTGTTGAGTAGAACAAAGTGTGAAGCAGATAGATTTCCGTGCGTGCAACGTTGAATCAATATTAACAATTTCCACGCAGTCTTTTTGGGGTCCTCAAGGGTTCTCAAGAATCCTCTTGGTCCGTAATAATCCTCGTGTCGTCTGTAAGCATCATCGTCACAAAGTCGTTGTGGTCCGTTAGGGCCAGAAATAAATACAAAAGGTAGAATAGTGTTAAATATATTACAAAGACAATAGTACAAATAATACCAATGAGCAATTATTAGCGTGATTGTAAGTCTGACTGTCAGAATATTCTGGAATAGATTTAGCTTTCACTCTTTCTGCGACTCTGTTCTACAAAGCAGAACTGCTACTTATATATAGTTCGGAAGAGATCAATGTGTCATAAGTGTAAGTCACCATAACAGTTATAAATTATAAATCGGACGTACCAATATTTGTATTTATTAAATGTATAATTTAATAATGTTGATACTGAAAACCAAAAATGGAGTGGCAAACTAAAATCATGTTAAGAAAAAAATTATTATTTTGAGTTCCGATTATCGTACGTTAAAGGGGACGACACTAGGTTCGTTTATATTAAGGACGAAGCGTTCGTATGAATACTTCTTCCTAAGAATAAAAAAATAAAATTTAAGATTTAAAAATTAAGAATATAAAAATTAATAATTAAAAGTTAATAATTAAAGTTATGTAAAATGATCAAAAACTTAAAATATTGTATGCGATAAAATTAAGTAAAATGCGCCCATATATACGTACACACAAATATAAAATACACATACGCATGCATGTTTGCATAAACATACTTACGTATATATATATATATACGTAATATACATTTATATATATAAATATATATATATATATATATATGTGTGTGTGTGTGTGTGTGTGTGTGTGTGTGTGTGTGTGTGTGTGTGTGTAAAAGTGAAAATAGCTAAAGAATAAAAAGTAGAAACATGTAGGAAAACACCAAGGAATAAAATGGAAATTATAAAAAAGAAAAACGAAAAGTTAGCTCAATAAAGATTAATCAGTGTCTAAATATTTAAAAAAGAATTTCTTTCTATGTCTGTATGTAGTCATTTATTCACTTCTTTTTCAATAGATTTGGGTTATTTAGATGTTTTACGATTGTAAGTCTATCTAAAAGGCATAAGTTACATCTATTTCCTATTCTAATGGAAAATTTGGTTTCGTGGTAATTTCCCAGTTAATTGTTGTGTTTTCGTTATTAGTTTTTAAAAACCAAAAATGTTTGGAGAGAGCAGTACTATTTTTGTATTCAATATTACTAAAAGTCATTTTGTGATTATTGAATCTTGATTTCCATTGAAGGTCAGTTGAACAAAAATAGAACTTGTATCGCCGTTAGGATGTATACTAGCCTTGTAAATTATACATTTTGTCATAAACTAATCGTTAAGTAGACAGGCCGTGTTATATTTCGGTATTTACAATTATTTTTGATAGTAATACTCTTATTGCTAGTAGAGGTACTCTTATTTTGCAAGTTGGACATGTTTTATTTCATATGTTATTATTTAGCGAGATATATTGATCAAAGTTTTTGATACAAATATAACTATTGTTGACATACGTTTTAACGAAAAGCTTTTTTAGTTTAGTAGAATTATTGAAATGTTTCTGGATTAAATTTAAGAAAATTATATCGATGTTAGTTCTGACATTATTACTAAAAAGTGTGTGGAACTATATGATGTTGAAGTGTAGGGAGATGGTTAATTTTCGGCCTTGTGTCTTACTTAACTGAAATACCCACAGCTTATAAATTTTATGTTGAATAATATTCAACATCAAAAGGGTTCCATCAGAAGCTTGGTTGTCAGCAGTTGGAATGTGTAGAATTAGTGTAGAAGAGTGGAATAATAAAATATATATTTTGCATTTTAAAATAGAAATTTATGATAATGAGGAATAACAAGTGGTAAGAGTTAATGTACAATTAGAAATATTAAGAAGTTAATGATAGAGTTCGTGTTTAACGATAAAGTTGTTTGGGGCAGTAATTGTTGAGAGAGATAAGGAGAAAGAGAGAGATAAAGAGATAGATAGATAGATAGATAGAGAGAGAGAGAGAGAGAGAGAGAGAGAGAGAGAGAGAGAGGACAATGTCCGGGTCACTTGAAGTTGAGAGTTATATCTTTGATGTGTGACAGCAATCCGCTTCCTCTGAAAATGACCACTGTGATCGGTTAGAGAAGATCCTTCAATATTCAATCCAGTCATGTGGGTTGGATCAGAAACGATTTTTTTCTTTAGCTACGGAAAAACCGTTTTTCTGACGTATTTTGAATTTTGCGATTTGATGACCAATCAGGATCCAGAGTTCCGCTACAGGTCTGTGAAAAGAATTTGATTACTTTTAACTAAAGCCTTAACATATTTAACTTTACTGTTATAAAAAATAACCTTATTACTAGAGTTAAAAGATAATATAAATTCGATAGATTTATTAATATTGGCCGGCATTCTATGGTGGTGGTTAGAATCTTTGTGGACGTATTTGTAGTCGTAATATCTTTTTTATATGGTTTATATATTCTATTAATTAGGTCGGAAGTTACATCAAGGAAGTTGATAACTTTAGCGTTAATGGTGGTAGTGACTTTGAGTTTGTGATCCTAAAAAAACTTGATCAGATACTTTCTTAGTCACTCAGTTTATTGTTGAGTTTTTATTTCTTAGAAGGATTATATTTTCGTCTCTGCTATATCCCGTTATAAACTCTTCTTCTTTCTTAAGATAAACAAACCTAATGACGTTCCCTTTAACGTATGATAATAAACGAAAGTAATATATTTTACCCATGATTTTAGTTTCCTACTCCATTTTTGGGTTTGGGTATAAACCTAACTAAGTTATACATTTAAGAAATAAAAATATTCGCACAAACGATTTATAATTTATAACGAGCTTAACTTAAGCAACGTTAATACATAAAATAATAGTTCACATCGAAAACGGTCAGTTAATAATAGATAGATAGATAGATAGATAGATAGATAGATAGATAGATAGCAGACTAATATTTTAAAATGGTTTTTATTCAGCTAGCGTAATTTTAGTAGTAATTTCTTTTTTGATAGTTGGAGGTTTGTGGTTTGACCCTTGAGTTAGTAGTGGCAGGTGGTGTTGTAAGTAACAGCTTAGCCAAATTTCTTAAGACAACATATTGTGACTAATCGGAAGAATAGAATAATTATTGTAATTTATACCTATTTCTATGAGTACAAACACTAATGATCGCTCTCCTTTTTTCAGAAGTATTGTCTCTGGTACTTAAATTTCAAAAATTTAAATTTAAAATGTAGTTTGTATTAAAATTTTAAAATGTTAATTTATTTTTAAAAATTTATATATATATAAAGAGAGATTTCTTATTATTTTTATAATATATATATATAGTTATTAGTATTGTTATATATATATATATATATATATAGTTATTAGAATTGTTATAATAATAGTATATTTTTAATTATATATAATATAAAGTTTAAAAAGGCAACGTAACTATCATTAGATGAGTGTATTCAAAATTTGAAACTTTATAAATTTTGAGTTGCAATATATTATTATCATAAAAATAATAACTATATATCTTTAAAAATTTGTGTTTTCGTTATTGGTTTTTAAAAAACGAAAATGTTTTCAGAGAGCAGTGACTATTTTTGTATTCAATATTACTAAAAGTTTAGCTTTGTGATTATTGAATCTTGATTTCCATTGAAGGTCAGTTGAACAAAAATAGAACTTGTATCGCCGTTACCGTATACTAGCCTTGTAAATTATACATTTTGTCATAAACTAATCGTTAAGAGATATATTTGCATGATATTTCGGTATTACAATTATTTTTGATAGTAATACTCTTATTGCTAGTAGAGGTACTCTTATTTTGGTGTTAATATTGCCTTTATTTATATAGTTATTATTTAGCGAGATATATTGACTCAAAGTTTTTGATACAAATATAACTATTGTTGACATACGTTTTAACGAAAAGCTTTTTTAGTTTAGTAGAATTATTGAAATGTTTCTGGATTAAATTTAAGAAAATTATATCGATGTTAGTTCTGACATTATTACTAAAAAGTGTAGAACTATATGATGTTGAAGTGTAGTATATGTTTAATTTCGGCCTGTGTGTCTTACTTAACTATACCATCTACAGCTTATAAATTTTATGTTGAATAATATTCAACATCAAAGGTTCCATCAGAAGCTTGGTTGCCACAGTTGGAATGTAGAATTAGTGAAGATGTGAATAATAAAATATATATTTTGCATTTTAATGAAATTTATGATAATGAGGAATAACAAGTGGTAAGAGTTAATGTACAATTAGTAAAATGATACAGTTAATGACAGAGTTCGTGTTTAACGATAAAGTTGTTTGGGGCAGTAATTGTTGAGAGAGATAAGGAGAAAGAGAGAGATAAAGAGATAGATAGAGGATAGATAGAGAGAGAGAGAGAGAGAGAGAGAGAGAGAGAGAGAGGACAATGTCCGGGTCACTTGAAGTTGAGAGTTATATTTTGATGTGCCAGACAGCAACTGCCTTCTGAAAAAAAAAATGACCACGTATCGTTGGTTAGAGAAGATCCTTCAATATTCAATCCAGTCAAGTTGGATCAGAAACGATTTTTTTTTTTAGCTACGGAAAAACCGTTTTTTCAATGTATTTTGAATTTTGCATTTGATGACCAATCAGGATCCAGAGTTCCGCTACAGGTCTGTGGTAAGTAATTTGATTACTTTTAACTAAAGCCTTGTAACATATTTAATTTACTGCTAGAAAAAATAAATCTTGTTAATAGAGTTAAAAGATATACAATATAAATTCGATAGATTTATTAATATTTTGGCCGCATTCTATGGTGGTGGTTAGAATCTTTGTGGACGTATTTGTAGTCGTAATATCTTTTTTATAGGTTTTATATATCCCTTTATTAATTTGTATACGGTAGTTACATCAAGGAAGCGATAACTTTAAAGCGTTAATGGTGGTAGTGACTTTGAGTTTGTGATCCTAAAAAAACTTGATCAGATACTTTCTTTAGTCACTCAGTTTATTGTTGAGTTTTTATTTCTTAGAAGGATTATATTTTCGTCTCTGCTATATCCTAAGCTATAAACTCTCTTCTTAAGATAAACAAACCCGCACGACGTTCCCTTTAACGCGATAATAAACGAAAGTAATTATATTTTACCCATGATTTTAGTTTCCTACCTATTTCTTGGGTTTGGGTATAAACCTAACTAAGTTATACATTTAAGAAATAAAAAAATACCCTTGCACAAACGATTTATAATTATAACGAGCTTAACTTAAGCACGTTAATACATAAAATAAGAAACGCATCGAAAACGCACATACATAATAGATAGATAGATAGATAGATAGATAGATAGATAGATAGATAGATAGCAGACTAATATTTTAAAATGGTTTTTTATTCAGCTAGCGTAATTTTAGTAGTAATTTTTTTGATAGTTGGAGGTTTGTGGTTTGACCCTTTGAGTTAGTAGAAAAAGTACAGGTGAGCAAGTACAGCTAGCCAAATTTTTTAAGACAAACATATTAAAATTAACGAAGAACAGAATAATTATTGTACTGAGTACTTATTTCATGAGTACAAATTGACTAATGATCGCTCTCCTCCCTTTTTTTCGGTAGCGTTATTCTGGTACTTGAATTCCCAAAATCAAATTTAAAATGTTTATATTAAAAATTTTTAAATGTTACTTATTTTTAAAATTTTATATATATATATAATATATATTTTATTATTTTTATAATATATATATATAGTTATTAGTATTGTTATATATATATATATATATATATAGTTATTAGAATTGTATATAATTATAGTATACTTTAACTCTCAAAAGCAATTATGTTTCGGTGCACAATGCACCATCATTAGACAGAGTGCATTCAGCACCGAAACTTTATAAATTTTGAGTTGCAATATATTATTATCATAAAAATAATAACTATATATCTAAAAATTTGTGTTTTCGTTATTGTAGTTTTTAAAAACCAAAAATGTTTGGAGAGAGCAGTACTATTTTTGTATTCAATATTACTAAAAGTCATTTTGTGATTATTGAATTCGATTTCCATTGAAGGTTGCCGAACAAAATAGAACTTGTATCGCCGTTAGATGTATACTAGCCTTGTAAATTATACATTTTGTCATAAACTAATTCGTTAAGTAGACAGGCCGTGTTATATTTCCTGGTATTTGGTTACAATTATTTTTGATAGTAATAATTTCTATTAAGCTAGTAGAGGTACTCTTATTTTGCAAGTTGGACATGTTCTTTATTTTACATGTTATTATTTAGCGAGATATATTGATCAAAGTTTTTGATACAAATATAACTATTATTGACATACGTTTTAACGAAAAGCTTTTTTAGTTTAGTAGAATTATTGAAATGTTTCTGGATTAAATTTAAGAAAATTATATCGATGTTAGTTCTGACATTATTACTAAAAAGTGTGTGGAACTATATGATGTTGAAGTGTAGGGAGATGGTTAATTTTCGGCCTTGTGTCTTACTTTAACTGAAATACTCATTAGTTTATAATTTTATGTTGAATAATATTCAACATCAAAAGGGTTCCATCAGAAGCTTGGTTGTCAGCAGTTGGAATGTGTAGAATTAGTGTAGAAGAGTGGAATAATAAAAGATATATTTTGCATTTTGAAATAGAAATTTATGATAATGAGGAAATAACAAGTGGTAAGAGAGTTAATGTACAATTAGAAATATTAAGAAGTTAATGATAGAGTTCGTGTTTAACGATAAAGTTGTTTGGGGCAGTAATTGTTGAGAGAGATAGTAAGGAGAAAGAGAGAGATAAAGAGATAGATAGATAGATAGATAGAGAGAGAGAGAGAGAGAGAGAGAGAGAGAGAGGACAATGTCCGGGTCATCAGAAGTTGAGAGTTATATCTTTGATGTACAGCAATCCGCTTCTCTGAAATGACCAATAAGATCGGTTAGAGAAGATCCTTCAATATTCAACTTAGCCGGTGGGTTGGATCAGAAACGATTTTTTCTTTAGCTACGGAAAACCGTTTTTCTGACGTATTTTGAATTTTGCGATTTGATACCTAACCAGATCCAGAGTTCCGCTACAGGTCTGTGAAAAGAATTTGATTACTTTTAACTAAAGCCTTAACATATTTAACTTTACTGTTATAAAAAATAACCTTATTACTAGAGTTAAAAGATACACAGAATTTGATAGATTTATTAATATTGGCCGGCATTCTATGGTGGTGGTTAGAATCTTTGTGGACGTATTTGTAGTCGTAATATCTTTTTTATATGGTTTATATATTCTATTAATTAGGTCGGAAGCTACATCAAGGAAGTTGATAACTTTAGCGTTAATGGTGGTAGCGACTTTGTCAGGATCCTAAAAAAAACTTGATCAGATACTTCTCTAGTCACCAGTTTATTGTTGAGTTTTTATTTAGAAGGATTATATTTTCGTCTTGCCATATCCCGTAAGTTATAAACTCTTCTTTTCTTAAGATAAACAAACCTAACATGCCTTCTTTAACGTATGATAATAAACGAAAGTAATATATTTTACCCATGATTTTAGTTTCCTACTCCATTTTTGGGTTTGGGTATAAACCTAACTAAGTTATACATTTAAGAAATAAAAATATTCGCACAAACGATTTATAATTTATAACGAGCTTAACTTAAGCAACGTTAATACATAAAATAATAGTTCACATCGAAAAAAACGGTCAGTTAATAATATAGATAGATAGATAGATAGATAGATAGATAGATAGATAGATAGATAGCACTAATATTTTAAAATGGTTTTTTTATTCAGCTAGCGTAATTTTAGTAGTAATTTCTTTTTTTGAGTTGGAGGTTTGTGGTTTGACCCTTGAGTTAGTAGTGGCAGGTGGTGAGCAAGTAACAGCTTAGCCAAATTTTTTAAGACAAACATATTGTGACTAATCGGAAGCGAATAGAATAATTATTGTAATTTATACTTATTTATGAGTACAAACACTAATGATCGCTCTCCTTTTTCAGAAGTATTCTGGTACTTTAAATTTCAAAATTTAAATTTAAATGTTTGTATTAAAATTTTAAAATGTTAATTTATTTTTAAAATTTTATATATATATAAAGAGAGATTTCTTATTATTTTTATAATATATATATATATTATTAGTATTGTTATATATATATATATATATATATATATATATATATATATATATATATATATAAGTAATAGAATTGTTATAATAATAGTATACTTTAACTCAAAAGCAATTATAAGCTGGTGCACAATGCACCATCATTAGACAGAGGTATTCAGCACTGAAACTTTATAAATTTTGAGTTGCAATATATTATTATCATAAAAATAAATAACTATATATCTAAAAAAATTTGTGTTTTCGTTATTAGTTTTTAAACCAAAAAATGTTTGAAGAGAGCAGAATATTTTTTGTGGTTCATTATTACTAAAAGTCATTTTGTGATTATTGAATCTTGATTTCCATTGAATTGGAAACAAGTTGAACAAAAATAGAACTTGTATCGCCGTTAGGATGTATACTAGCCTTGTAAATTATACATTTTGTCATAAACCATCCGTTAAGTAGACAGGCCGTGTTTATGTATTTTGTATTTACACTATTTTTGATAGTAATACTTTTATTGCTAGTAGAGGTACTCTTATTTTGCAAGTTTGGACATGTTTTATTTCATATGTTATTATTTAGCGAGATATATTGATCAAAGTTTTTGATACAAATATAACTATTATGACAGATGTTTTAACGAAAGCTTTTTTAGTTTAGTAGAATTATTGAAATGTTTCTGGATTAAATTTAAGAAAATTATATCGATGTTAGTTCTGACATTATTACTAAAAAGTGTGTGTGAAACTGTATATGATGTTGAAGTAGGAGATGGTTAATTTTCGGCCTTGTGTCTTACTTAACTGAAATACCCACAGCTTATAAATTTTATGTTGAATAATATTCAACATCAAAAATCGACGAAGCTTATTGTCATGCAGTTGGAATGTAGAATTATAGAAGAGTATACAAAGAGACAGAATAAAGAAATTTAAAGTGATAATGAGGAATAACAAGTGGTAAGAAAGTACGTACAATTAGAAATATTAAGAAGTTAATGATAGAGTTCGTAAGTGAATTTGACAGTTGTTTGGGGAAATAATTGTTGAGAGAGATAAGGAGAAAGAGAGAGATAAAGAGATAGATAGATAGATAGATAGAGAGAGAGAGAGAGAGAGAGAGAGAGAGAGAGAGAGGACAATGTCCGGGTCACTTGAAGTTGAGAGTTATATCTTTAATGCATACAACTAAGCTTCCTCTGAAAATGACCACTGTGATCGTTGAGAAGATCCTTCAATATTCAATCCGAATATGGGTTGGATCAGAAACGATTTTTTTCTTTAGCTACGGAAAAACCGTTTTTCTGACGTATGTATTTAATTTTGTGACTTGAATAATCAATCAGGATCCAGAGTTCCAGCGTATCTGTGGAAAGAATTTGATTACTTTTAACCAAAAGCCTTAACATATTTAACTTTAAATGTTATAAAAATAACTTATTACTAGAGTTGTTATATATAAACTTTATAGATTTATTAATATTGGCCGGCATTCTATGGTGGTGGTTAGAATCTTTGTGACGTATTGTGGCCGCAATATCTTTTTAAGAAAGTAGTTTATACACTTTATTAACTAGGTCGGAAGTTACATCAAGGAAGTTGATAACTTGTTAATGGTGGTAGTGACTTTTGAGTTTGTGATTCCACACCCTGGATCGACATTTAATGCATCAGTCGATGAGTTTATTTCTAGAAGGATTTATATTTTTTGCCTCGCTACATCTCGTTATAAACTCTTCTTCTTTCTTAAGATAACAAACCTAATGACGTTCCCTTTAACGTGATAATAAATGAAAGCATATTTTACCCATGATTTTAGTTTCTACTCCATTTTTTGGGTTTGGGTATAAACCTAACTAAGTTATACATTTAAGAAATAAAAATATTCGTACAAACGATTAGAATTTATAATACTTTAACTTAAGCAACGTTAATACATAAAATAATAGTTCACATCGAAAACGGTCAGTTAGTAATAGATAGATAGATAGATAGATAGATAGATAGATAGATAGATAGATAGATACAGACATATTTGTTATTTATTCAAAGCAGCGTAATTTAGTAGCAATTTCTCCTTTTTTTGACAGCCGGAGGTCGCGTTCTGACCCCGAGTTAGTAGTGTTATGTGGTGAGCGCAACAGCTTAGCCAAATTTTTTAAGACAAACATATTGTGACTAATCGGAAGAATAGAATAATTATTGTAATTTATACTTATTTCTATGAGTACAAACACTAATGACTACTTCTCCTTTTTTTCATATATTTCAAAATAAACTTTCAAAATTAAATTTAAAATATATATTAAAATTTTAAAATGTTAATTATTTTAAAATTTTATATATATATATATATATATCTTTATTATTTTTATATATATATATATATATTATTAGTATTGTTATATATATATATATATATATATATGTATATATATATATATATAATATAGAATTGTTATAATAATAGTATACTTTAACTCAAAAGCAATTATGTTTCGGTGCACAATGCAATCATCATTAGATATACCATAATTAAACTTTGTAAACTTTGAGTTGCATGATATTATTATCATAAAAATAATAACTATATATCTAAAAATTTGTGTTTTCGTTATTATTTTTAAAAACCAAAAATGTTTTAGAGAGAGTAAGTAATATTTTTATATTCAATATTACTAAAAAGTCATTTTAGGATTATTTAACCTTGATTTTATTGAAGGTCAGAAGAACAAAATAGGAATTTGGTATCGCCGTTAGACGTTATTACTAGTCTTGGTAAATTATATTATTTCCGTCATAAACTAATCAAGTATAGACAGGCCGTGCTATATTTCGGTATTTACAATTATTTTGAGAGGAAATACTTTATTGCTATAGAGGTACTTTATTTTGCAAGGTTGGACATGTTTCTTATTTTACAGGTTATTATTTAGCGAGATATATTGACTGTGCTTTGATACAAATATAACTATTGTTGACATATTGCTTTAACGAAAAGCTTTTTAGTTTAGTAGAATTTATTAAATGTTTCGACGAATTTAAGAAAAAATTATATCGACGTTAGTTCATTGGTTTACTAAAAAGGCAAGGTAGAATACAAGATGTTGAAGTAGGGGAGAGTGGTTAATTTTCAAGTCTTTGTATTTTTACTAACGAAAATACCCATTGAAGGAGAATACGTTGCTCATTATCTAACATCAAAAAGGTTCCATCGGCAGTTTGTTGTCAGCAGTTGGAATGCAGAATTAGTGGAAGAGTGGAATAACAAAACATATATTTTGCATTTTAAACAGAAATATGATAATGAGGATAACAAGCAAGAGTTAATGTACAATTGAAATATTAAGAAGTTAATGATAGAGTTCGTTTAACGATGCAGTTATTAAAATGTAATTGTTGAGAGACAGATAAGGAGAAAGAGATAAAGAGATAGATAGATAGAGAGAGAGAGAGAGAGAGAGAGAGAGAGAGAATAATGTCCGGGTCACTTGAAGGAGAGTTACATCTTATGTGACAGCAATCCGCTTCCTTATCAATATTCAATCCAGTCATGTGGGTTGGATCAGAAACGATTTTTTTCTTTAGCTACGGAAAAACCGTTTTTCTGACGTATTTTGAATTTTGCGATTTGATGACCAATCAGGATCCAGAGTTCCGCTACAGGTCTGTGAAAAGAATTTGATTACTTTTAACTAAAGCCTTAACATATTTAACTTTACTGTTATAAAAAATAACCTTATTACTAGAGTTAAAAGATAATATAAATTCGATAGATTTATTAATATTGGCCGGCATTCTATGGTGGTGGTTAGAATCTTTGTGGACGTATTTGTAGTCGTAATATCTTTTTTATATGGTTTATATATTCTATTAATTAGGTCGGAAGTTACATCAAGGAAGTTGATAACTTTAGCGTTAATGGTGGTAGTGACTTTGAGTTTGTGATCCTAAAAAAACTTGATCAGATACTTTCTTAGTCACTCAGTTTATTGTTGAGTTTTTATTTCTTAGAAGGATTATATTTTCGTCTCTGCTATATCCCGTTATAAACTCTTCTTCTTTCTTAAGATAAACAAACCTAATGACGTTCCCTTTAACGTATGATAATAAACGAAAGTAATATATTTTACCCATGATTTTAGTTTCCTACTCCATTTTTGGGTTTGGGTATAAACCTAACTAAGTTATACATTTAAGAAATAAAAATATTCGCACAAACGATTTATAATTTATAACGAGCTTAACTTAAGCAACGTTAATACATAAAATAATAGTTCACATCGAAAACGGTCAGTTAATAATAGATAGATAGATAGATAGATAGATAGATAGATAGATAGCAGACTAATATTTTAAAATGGTTTTTATTCAGCTAGCGTAATTTTAGTAGTAATTTCTTTTTTGATAGTTGGAGGTTTGTGGTTTGACCCTTGAGTTAGTAGTGGCAGGTGGTGAGCAAGTAACAGCTTAGCCAAATTTTTTAAGACAAACATATTGTGACTAATCGGAAGAATAGAATAATTATTGTAATTTATACTTATTTCTATGAGTACAAACACTAATGATCGCTCTCCCTTTTTTCAGAAGTATATTCTGGTACTTAAATTTCAAAATTTAAATTTAAAATGTGTTTGTATTAAAATTTTAAAATGTTAATTTATTTTTAAAATTTTATATATATATAAAGAGAGATTTCTTATTATTTTTATAATATATATATATAGTTATTATATTGTATTGTTATATATATATATATATATATATATATAGTTATTAGAATTGTTATAATAATAGTATACTTTAACTCAAAAGCAATTATGTTTCGGTGCACAATGCACCATCATTAGACAGAGTACATTCAGCACCGAAACTTTATAAATTTTGAGTTGCAATATACTATTATCATAAAAATAATAACTATATATCTAAAAATGCACTACATCTTTATTTAGCATTTTATAAAAAGTAAATATTAAGCTGTAGAATATATATATCCATTAGTTTAAACCACTTATATATATATATATATATATATATATATATATATAACGTAGTACACTTGGTATGTAATCCAGGTAAATTCCAAAAGAGACGAACTCAAGAGAACTCAATGTTAAATTCATTCATTTAATTTAACAGAGTAATATAACTTATAAAAGATTTTTGATTATTACTATGGGTAATACATATTTCACCGCTTTGATGTTATTATCGCGACTCGTCTGACCCTGTTGTACCATTTGGGTCAGACGAGCCGCGATAATAACATCAAAGCGGTGAAATATGTATTACCCACAGTAATAATCAAAAATATTTTATAAATTTCATATATATATATATATATGAAGTGTTTATATATACATAATTAACATTTCAGTCACTCAGGTGGAGTGACGTCATAGAGCCGCATTAGAAATTTACGAACTGCCTTTGCTATTCGGTGACTTATTGTTGCATAGCAATGTTTTATGTCTACACAAATAAAATCATTTTTGGTGGTGGATGTCTTTATGTTAACGTCCCTGTAACCTCGCTGGAAATGACTCGTGTGAGCCGAAAGCTTAGAACCAGCAGAATAAAAAATATCCTAATGCTGGACATTTTTTGTCTTTATTTATCATCATTTTATTTAAAGCCAATATGTTTGAACATAATAGACATTCATTGTCTGTTATATTTAACAATATATATATATATATATATTTCATTAATTGTTGAAATCGTGTATATATATATATATATATATACACGATTTCAACAATTAATGAAATATATATTAATGGATATATATATACACGATTTCAACAATTAATGAACAAACCGTTACATTGGCTTGACATTGCAGATAGAATGGCAAAGACCCGTACTAAACATACATTCTTACTTTTTAAAGACCATCAACCTAACTTTGTAAATACCCTCTAATCTAGATTAAACAAACCTTCTAAAACAGAACTAGGTTAAATTTCTAACAACATAAATAAGAATGTAATACTAGCTATACAGGAAAACCACCATAATAATATATGGAAAGATTCCTCGGATATCATTACATGGTTCCAACGAATTCAAAACAAAAATAAAGCTTCATTTAAAGCTTCACCTCTATTCCTTACGACCTATTAACTAATATATATATATATATATATATATATATATATATATATATATATATATATATTCAAAATAATAACTAAATAGATTCTGCAAGTATCTAAGTTTTAAATTTATACTAAGATAAACTTTAAGAAAAACCATTAACAAACAGAACCTAATTCCGTTACAATCCGGCGCACTAAGGCGTTGGATAAGAGGGGGTAAAAAAAAGAAATCCGCGGAATAAAGACAAGACATACGATACTCCGCAGTAAAGAAAAAAAAACCCAAACGGAACCAACCACAAAAAAAAAGAAAGAAAAAGTGCTCGATACAAAGTACAAACGAAATGCAAAAGTAGAGCAAAGACACACAAAGAATCTCAAGCTCAATATATATATATATATATATATAAATGAGAGAGAATTATATAGAATGAGACGGACAGACAGACAAACAAACAGATAGAGACGATCTACACTGAGTGCGATACATTTTAAATTTTCAAATGCTTGTCATGAAATTAGATCGATCTATAACGAGAGAGATAATATGAACTGGCTGAGATAGAGAAAGGGGCACATAAGCTTAATGGTTCCAATACTGATTTGTTGTTTTCTTTTACTTATATTTAATATTTGTGTAGTCTTTAAAATCGGCACGAACATGTAATATTTTGTTCTTTTAACTGAAATCATTTATTAAATGTTAAATTCTTAAAGTAACTTACCGGATATTTTCGTTCATGGGCCGAAAGATTGAAACAAAAATGAATGAAAAAGGGCCTTTAGACCTGTATTCAATGTCAATATTTTTCGCTTGCTATCAACTTCGACATCCATATAAAAAGAGCTAAATATGTGAAGTGGCTATCTTGCAGTGAAATAATATTTTAATTAGATTTTAGAAGAATTTTACGGAATATTTTAGAACCCACAATCTTTTTTCAGTTTCCCAATATAAATAAAATCTTTGTGTCAATGGCAACAAACATCACTAAAGACACAGAGCAATAAAGATCAGGAAATAAAACGATAAAAGCTAATGATTTACACGGAATTTAAACTCTTGAAGAAAAAAATATCCGGTATGTTACTTTAAGAATTGAACATTTAATAAATGATTTCAGTTAAAAGAACAAAATATTACATGTTCGTGCCGATTTTAAAGACTACACAAATTTTAAATATAAGTAAAAGAAAACAACAAATCAGTATTGGAACCATTAAGCTTATGCGCCCCTTTCTCTATCTCAGCCAGTTCATATTATCTTTCTCGTTATAGATCGATCTAATTTCATGACAAGCATTTGAAAATTTAAAATGTATCGCACTCAGTGTAGATCGTCTCTATCTGTTTGTTTGTCTGTCTGCCCGTCTCATTCTATATACTTCTCTCACATTTTTATATATATATATATATATATATATATATATATATATATATATATATATATTAGTTAATAGGTCGTAAGGAATAGAGGTGAAGCTTTAAATGAAGCTTTATTTTTGTTTTGAATTCGTTGGAACCATGTAATGATATCCGAGGAATCTTTCCATAGATTATTATGGTGGTTTTCCTGTATAGCTAGTATTACTTTCTTATTTATGTTGCTAGAAATTTAACCTAGTTCTGTTTTAGAAGGTTTGTTTAATCTAGATTAGAGGGTATTTACAAAGTTAGGTTGATGGTCTTTAAAAAGTAAGAATGTATGTTTAGTACGGGTCTTTGCCATTCTATCTGCAATGTCAAGCCAATGTAACGGTTTGTTCATTAATTGTTGAAATCGTGTATATATATATTCATTAATATATATTTCATTAATTGTTGAAATCGTGTGTGTATATATATATATATATATATATATATATATATATATATATATTGTTAAATATAACAGACAATGAATGTCTATTATGTTCAAACATATTGGCTTTAAATAAAATGATGAGAAATAAAGACAAAAAATGTCCAGCATTAGGATATTTTTTATTATGAGACCGGAAATAACTTCACAAGTACTATATTACTATATAGTACTTAGCTCAAATTTGTAGATTCGAGGTACCAAATAGGAAAGCTCATGAGAATAATTACCATGAAAATATTTATAGAAAATTTTCAGAAATCGGTGTTTAAGTGCTAGGTCAGGATTTATAAAATTATCGAATATTCTTTGCATTTTATCACGAATCTCTACATATATAGTAAAAGACCAGACGTGATCATAATATTAAATGCATAGTGGAATGGTGGACTTATAAATCTATAAGACATTCTGACAGGGAAGACTGAGTAGCACGATATTTGCTTAGAAGACAAGATGTAAAAGTATGATCGCATCAACAATTACTATTTAGAAGATAATGGAAGAATTAAGCCGGGAAATTAAAAGTAAAAAACGATCTGGAAAAAATAAGAATTGTTCGTAGCGGTAAACGGAAATGAATGGAAAACTCAAAATAGTAAGTTGGGTCTGGAAAATGACGTGGGAGGGAGAAAGGAAGTAAAATAAGTTTTAAAAAGAGAATGACGAGAAAAAGAAGGAGGAAAATTATAAAGAAAAAATGTAAAGAAGGGGCGAAATAATGTTAGCTTGAGTTTGAGTTTTGTTTAACGACATATCAACCTCTATGGATTATTTAATGCCAAGAAGGTGGGGTTTTAATGTATTTTTAATGTTTGTTTATAGTGAGAAATTTTATTTAGTCAGATTTTGATGAAAAACTTTTTTATTATATTAGAAAACTGAAGATGACTTCTAGTTTTGTATTCCAAAATGTATTGCTGATAATATATTTTTCCTTCAAAAATGTGTTACAGTAATAATTTTTTTCCTTCAAAAATGTATTATGGCAATATTTTTTTCCTTCAAAAATGTATAATTGGTAATATTTTTTCAAAAATGTATATTTTTCTATAAAAGTCTATTTTTATATATATATTTCTATGAAAGTCTATTTTTATACATTCATAGTGTATTGTTCCCATTTTGGGGGTTAACTATTTGCCCATAGCTGGACCCTACAGGTGCTACCACTCCGGGTGAGAGTAGACCTGGGAACAACAGCAATTTAAATGTGGTTCCATGCTCCTCCAACCTCCCAATCAGAGGCCGTGCCGGATGCAGTTTACCGTCGTACCTAGGACTAGAAATAATGTGAGAAAAGACAAAGAGAAAGAAACAAAAGTAGGTTTAATTATCGAAATAAATGACAAAAAAGAAAGAAAGGAAAAGAAGAAAAAATCCGAAAAAAATAATGAAAAGAAGGAAGGACGGAAGAACATTAAAGGTTAATGCGAAAAAGAAAAAAGAAGCAATTGTTTTAAGTATTAAAAAGAAAATAACTGAGAAAATGAGCGATAGAAAACAAAAGCCAATCAAAACTAAGCAAGGAATAAAAAACAAAAGAATAAGCAAGAAAAACAAGAAGTTTGAACGTTACGTAAATAAGTTAAGGAAATAAGAATCAAATATGGATGGAAGAAGATTTAAACGAAGTTAACAGGATAGCCATACAAGTGTAAAATGAAAAATATTGGAAAAATATAAAAAATAAGGAAGAAAAGAAGTCAGAAATAAACAACAAAAAATAAATACAACGAGAAAATTGCTAGTAGCTGAAAGAAAAAACGAAAAGAAAAATAATATAAAAGGAAATGATAAATAAAGAACTTGATAGTCTTAAAAAAGAAAGAAATATAACAAAAGATTAAGAAAGAAACGAAGGAATAAAAGAAAAGGAAGAAGAAAGAAAGATCGAAAACGAAAACGTAGCAGAAAAGCTATAAAAAGAAATAAAAAATAAGGAAAGAAAAAATGAAAAAGATATAAAGTTGAACGGAAATAGAAAATCAACAATAATCTAAGAAAGAGGAGGACAAAATAAATAAATTAAGAAAGAAAGAAAGAAAGAAAGAAAGATAGAAAGAAAGAAAGAATGACATGAAAATGACTATCGAAAATCAAAAATACTTTAGGAGAAAGAAAAAACAAAAAAGAAAGAAAGAAAGAAAGAAAGAAAGAATAAAAAGAAATCGAAAATCAACAAAAACTTAGGAGAAAGAAAAAGCAAGCAAGAAAGAAAGAATGAAAACGAAAACGTAGCAGAAAAGCTATAAAAAGAAATAAAAATTAAGGAAAGAAAAAATGAAAAAGAGTAAAAAAGATATAAAGTTGAACGGAAATAGAAAATCAACAATAATCTAAGAAAGAGGAGGACAAAATAAATAAATTAAGAAAGAAAGAAAGAAAGAAAGATAGAAAGAAAGAAAAAATGACATGAAAATGACTATCGAAAATCAAAAATACTTTAGGAGAAAGAAAAAATAAAAAAGAAAGAAAGAAAGAAAGAAAGAAAGAATAAAAAGAAATCGAAAATCAACAAAAACTTAGGAGAAAGAAAAAGCAAGCAAGAAAGAAAGAATGAAAGAAAAAAGAAAGAAAAAGAAGAAAAGAAAGAATGAAAAGAAAACGAAAATAGAAAATCAACAATAATTCAGGAGAAAGAAAAAAGTAAGAAAGAAAGAATGAATGAAAAAAAAAGAAAGAAAGAAACAGAAGAAAGAAAAAAGAATGAAAAGAAAACGAAAATCGAAAATCAGCAATACTCTAAGTGAAGTAAAATGAAGAAAGAATATACGAAGAAATAAAAAAATGTGACAATAAAAATAAGGGAATAAAAAGTTTAAAAAATATGGCAGTATAAAAAAATGAATGAAGGAATGAAAGAAAAAAAGAAGGAATGAAAGAAAGAAGGAAGGATGTGTAGTTCTCGAGTATTCTTTTGGAATGTTTTCTTTTAAATATTTTTGTCGTTGTTCTGTGACCGTCAGGGCCATTCATTTGCGTTCGAATTGCGCGTAGACCTTGATTACAGCAATCATGTAGAAGACCTTTGCCCGCAGAAAAGCAACGGGCATAATTCAAATAGCCTGAAGGATTTCAATTAAAATATTTTCTGTCGAAGGCCATTGAATTAAAAACCTTTTCAACTTTAATTAAATTTACATGCAACCGCTTCTTAATTTTCTGAGAGAAGAGTTAGAAAGGTGAAAGAAGAGAAAAGGAATATATTTTTTTTTAAAAATGGCGAGGAATGGAAGACGGAAAAGTAATAAGTAGAAAACAAACAGGCAAAAAAAAGTTCACGTTGATTATAATGATGACATTGTTGATGATGAGGTAAACGAGGTAAATGGGGATTGGGACAGCGAAGAAGAAAAAGGTACAAACGGAGAATGCACGAAAAGAAAAAAAAGAAAAATATGAAGAGAAAAGATATTAATGAAGAAAGATTTAAAAAGAAAGAAAGAAAAAAATGAAAGAAAAGAAAAGAAAAGAAAAAGAGAAAGAAGAAAAGGGGACACAAACATTCAGAATTAAAAAAAATATATTTTTCCAAAGAATCAATGAAAAAAGAAGAAAAAATATTTAAAAAAAGAGCTAAAAAGGAAAACGTGCCTGGCGATTGAAAGAAAGAAAACCACGTAGGAATAAAAAATAGTAAATTAAAAAATCATTAGAAGAATAAGAACAATTTAGAAAAAGCAAGAAGAATAAAAATTATGAGAAGAAAAGAAAGGAAAAATATATGTGTTTAATTTTAAGTTTGAGGTTTGTTTGATGACATATCAACCTCTATGGGTTATTTAATACCAAAAAGGGAGCATTTTAAGGAAGTTTTTTAATGTTCGTTTATAGTGAGAAGGTTGATTTAGTTAGATATTGAACTTTGTTTTTAATTTTTATTTTTTATTTTAAAAAACTGAAGATGTTTTCTACTTTTATATTCAAAAATATATTAAAAGCGTATTATAGCAATAATTTTTTTTCTTTCAAAATTGTTTTGTCGGTAATACTTTTCCTTACAAATGTATATTTTTCTATAAAAGTTTATTTTATGTATATATTTCTATAAGAGTCTATTTTGGTATTTTCATAGTGTTTCCATCCCAGTTTGGGGGTTAACTATTTGCCCATAGCTGGGACCCTAACAAGTGCTACCATTCTGGGTCAGGGTGAACCTTAGAACAACAACAATTAAGAAGGGGTTTCATACTCCTGACAACCTCCCAAATCAGAGACCTGTCGGATGTAGTTTATTGTCATACCCAGGACCGAAAAATATATGAAAAACAAAAAAATGGAAAAGGATGAGTAGAATAATAAGACAAGGAAGAAGCATAAAAATAAAAGGAATAAACAATAAACAAAAAATTAATAGAATAATAAAAAAGAAGAAACAGTAGAAGCAGAATTCTCTTTTTATATTCCGTGTCCATTCTGCTCCTTATCGATCATTCCTTTCCACATAATATGTTGTTTTTTATACCCTTTTGTTATCATTGTTTTTCTCTTCTCTTCTTGCCTTCAATCTGTCCTGTGAGTATCAAACCTTTCAAGCCCTCTTTCCTCTTTATGTGCAATGAGAACTTCAACTGATATAAAGTATAAGTTTCTTTTTTTATTGCCATATAGAAGGACGGATACTACATAACATCCATGGCACCTAAACCATGGCACCTAAACCATGGCACCTAAACTGTCATACATTTACTTAAACTCCTCAGGTAGATTATGCGTTGTTTTCATCATCGCCAAGTCTACATACATACAGAAGAATAAAAAAGGAAAATAAAAATAGAAAAGAAGGAAAATAAAAGTGTAAAAACAAAATTGAGAATAAAAATGGAGAATAAAATAAGAGAATGAAAAAGAGTTATTAAAAGTGAATAAATAGGAGAAAAGTGAAAAATAGAGAAGAAAAAGAAGAAAAAGCAGAATAATAAAGTTAATAAAAAAGAAGAATGAAACAGGTGAATTACGGCAGAAATACGGTTTCTAATAATTTTTCACGTAGCGAACTCGTCCTGCTTATAATTATTGCGAACCTGGTTGCAGTAAAATATGTTGATGTTTTTTTGTGTGGTGTTTTTATTGTTTTATAGTCGTGTGGATTTTTGTAAGAATAATTATATTTGTTTATCAGTGATGTAGTTGGAAAAATTATTGTTGACTAATGTTTGTTTCATGAGTTTTAGGTCACTCAGGAATATTCTTTGAGAAGATGAATTTTGGTGTAATGTATTTAGGAAGTATGCTATCACTGCTATTTTACATATTTCCAGGAATTACCTATCATAGTTTAGAAGACAAGAGTTCGTACTAGTGGGACTTTATAGGGGTAATTTTTTTTAGTTTTTAGTTCTGTATTAACATCAAGGAATATTTTTGTACTACTTTACGAGAAAGTGAAATCGTGAAAAATCTCAAATTGTTGATGGAAGCGTTAAATTTTGCTAATCGGTGCATAGATATAACATCCGATTATATAAATATAATATTACATTGACAAAAATCCATACTATTGCGTAGAGTGGAATCATGGATTAAAAATAAAAAAGTCACATTTGATCTAACACGAGGCTCGTTTGACGGAGCCAAAATTTCAGAATGAATAGGATTATACATTCTAAACAAAATTAATGATATAATCCGCATAGACAGCTATGGACTATACAAAAGAACATTTTATACAGAGATGTCGGATTAATGAAAAGAGAAAATGACAAAATAAGAAAAATGCCTTTCAAACTCTTAAAACATCTCGATTTTGAAATAGAATTCGAAACAAATAAGAAAGTTGTCTAATATTTAAATGTAAAATTTAATCTACAAATTGGCAGTAAACACTACTTTAAAGTACGTAAACACTAGATCTAACCATCCCATCAGCATAACCAAACTCATCTTTATGACAATTTAAAATGTATTCCCACAAAACAATATTTGATGAAAAGAAAAGGATTATGAAAGGGTCTTAATTGAATATGGCCATTAAAAACCAAATTAGAATACAAACCCCAGTCAAACAAAGAAACAAACGAAAAATAATCAAAACATTGTTTCGTTCAACCCGCTGTTTAACTTTGAAGTAAAATCCAAAATAGGGCAAATACTCTTTAAATTAATTAATAAACACTTCCCAAAAATCTCAGAATTAAATAAGATTTTCAGTAAGGATTCAATTAAATTAAGTTATAGCTGTACTAATAATTTAGAAAATTATGTAAAAAACAAAATGTCTGAAACCTAAATAATAACATGCAATATAACATTTCTGATAAAGAAGGTAACCGTAGAGACAAAAACGGACTTTGTAAAACAGAAGGGGTTATTTAGAAAGCAGAAGTGCATGATGGACAAATAAAACATTTTTGGGGGTCTACAAAATAAATTTTCAAAAAAGAAATGGAATAATCATAAATTTACATTTAAACTAAAAAACATTAGAAATTGTACCAAACTGACTAACCATGTGTGGAAATTAAAATGAAAAATGGAAATGACCCTGAAATAACATGGAGTACAGTCAAAATCTAAACTATAAAACGGTGATATCTGCAGATTGCCAAGATGTGAAGTTAGCCATTATGTTGTTTCTAGAACAAAAAATTATTGAATGAAAGATCAGAAGTAATGCCCAGATATAAACACCCCTATAAACACATATTAGGTTCATACAAACCTTGGTGAAAATGATTAAGATTTTTAAGTAACTCCTTCCTAATTTTGAAAATTTTCGGTTATTTAAAAATTCCATTCAGGCAATCGTAAAATCACTGCTGTACATTTGAAAAACGTTGGAAAATCAGTTATTATAAATCGCATGAAGATACCGAAAGGTTGAAACCTATGCTGCGGAAAGAACTCATTTCCAAACGAAATATATATATATATATATATATATATATATATATATATATAGAGAGAGAGAGAGAGAGAGAGAGAGAGAGAGAGAGAGAGAGAGAGAGGAGAGAGAGAGAATGAGAAAAAGAATTAGAAGACGGCGAAAAAAACAGAAGTGACGAACACAAAAATAGGCATAATGAAAAAAGTTTTAAAAGAAAAAACAACAGAATCAGGCAAAAAATAATGGAAAACCGAAAATAAATGAGCAGACTATGAATGCAGTCCTGATTGGAAGAATTAGAAAAGAAGAAAGGTTGTGATTTTAAAATAAAGAAATCGAAGAAGGAAAGGGAGAAAGGAAGAGAAAAAGAAGAAGAAGAGGTTGGGCAGTAAGAAAGAAAAAGGAAGATAAAGAAAAGTATATAAAAGAAGAGGAAGAAGAAAAAGATGAAACGAGCAGAAGAAGTAGTAATTGTTGTAGAAGAAAAAGTGCAAGTGAAAGAAGAAATTGAGGAAGTGGAAGAAGAAAAAGAGGAAGCTGAAGAAGAATAAAAAGAAATAGTAGTTGTAGTAGTAGAATAAAAGAATGAAGAACTGGAAAAAGAAGCAGAAGAATGAGAAGACGACGAAATTCAAAGAAGAAAAGAGAAAATAAAGAAAATATAAAAATACGAAAAACGAAGGAAGAAAAAAAAAGAGAAAAAGCAAAATAAGAAACGAGGAAAACAAGAAACAAAGAAAATAAGAATCGAAGGAAAGCATTTTAATATAGTACACAATTAAAGGAAAATGAGAAGTAAATTTGTTAAAATAATTATATTTTAAATAAAGGAAAGCATGCATCTCCAAACTCAATTGTCAAGATGACTCTCTCATCCAAACTTCTAGAAAGAAAAGAATACATAATTAACATGAAGTTATAATTCTTTGCAATAATCTTGTTAATGAAAACACCAATGACAATCTCTTTAAGTTTATAAAAAATAAGAGAGGTTGGTACGCGAACTTCCGTGAGCGTCGAGATTTCCCAACGTCCCGTAGGAACGAACAATATTCTTGTTATATTCATTGTGATTAAGGAAACCAAGTTGTATATTCGTTTGTGGAGAAGCACTTGCATTGACGGTGATTTCCGAGGGGACCCTTAAAACTTGATGTCAAAATGCTGCGTCCGAAAAATTTTTACGGATTAGCTTAAAATTACTGAATCAATTATCGCATATAAAGCATATGTAAGAAAATCCTTTGCCTCTCAATTATTTGGTATTTATTAATGAGGAGTGGAATATAGCCAATATCATTTAATTTACCTTCGAGCGTTCTCATATTAATACTGTCATATTGCTCTTTGAAAAATACTTCTTCAAAATAGTTTATGTTTTACAAATCTTGAACATTATTATCATCTTTTTATTAATGCATTTAATGCGACACATACGCCAATAAGATTTATAAATTAAGAAATGATTACCATTTTACCGATCTATTAGACGCATCCAGATTTTGGCATGGAATATGTCGGAAAAGCAAATCATAACCAAAAAAAAAAAGGAAATTATAACGTTCCCTTTATACAATCTTCTTCACTAAGCATGAAGAAACACTTATCAGCACAAAATATAGTTCTGGTACTTTAAAAAAAAAAGGTTTTTTATGGTAAAGTGCTCGATATCGGGGTACAGATAGAGTGTTGCTAAAAAGCAAGAAAACCAGACCAGATGAGTAAAGCTATTATAATGGTGTTCTCATGAAACTTCAAAGTCGGCATGAATCTATTCAGTTAAACTGACAAATTCTTTTCACTAAAACTCATAACTTGAGGGTAGAATATCTGACTGGTGCTAAACCGGTCGAGTTTTGACCCTGGCTGGAAGCAGTCTAGCCAGGCTGGTGAGCTGTGATACAGCGAAACAAGCTTGTATGTGGGTGGCTAATTATGCTCTCATTTGCTCATTGAGCTTTTTAGATGGGAAAATTTTAAAAACAGTAGCCGCTTCTGCGATTTGCGTATTACTTTTTTGGTTATGAATTGAGTTATATTGCCTGCTGGCGTGTGTATACACTGCGTATAAAACACGTCGAAATCTCCACTCTTTCTCGACCGTGCGCCGATAGAATCCCTGACTAATGCAAAATTGGCCGAGTTTCTATCCCGGTTGGAAGCAATCGGATACCTAGCCACACTGGTGAGTGAGATGATATATATATATATATATATAATAATAAAATCGACTCTGTACGTATCCAAATCTTAAAATCTTACACAAGTAATTTTTTAGGACCACGAATAACCGGCAGAATCTAACTCCGTTATTGTCCGCCGCTATAAAGCTTTGGACAATGAGGGGAAAAAAAAGAAAACTGCGGAGCACCGACAATACATACAGTACTTCACAGCAAAGAAAAAAAAACCTCAAACGGAACGAACCACAAAGAAAGAAAAGTGCTCGATACAAAACTAACCAAAAAGGATTAACCAAGAGGCAGTGACATAGAGCAAAACACACGAGAAAAAATCGCAAGATCGCCAAGACCTACCGCGGTTTCGCACAACGGCTCGTCAGGGCAAAGGCAGACCAAGGACTAATCAAATAAATAGACACCTATCAAAGACTAACCCATCTGGGGAAGGGGGTGTTCGAACACCTGACGAGCCGTTGTGCGAAACCGCGGTAGGTCTTGGCGATCTTGCGATTTTTTCTCGTGCGTATATATATATATATATAAAGAAAAATTAAGGCAGACAATCCTTTGTACAATAAAGACGGAAGCTGATGATGGTTCGCCTGAAATAGGCTCATACATCCGATTCAGCATGAAATAACGTGTCTGCCTTAATTTTTCTTATATTAGCTCTATATGTATTTACATACATATATATTTAGAGCTCTCTTAGAGAGTTATCCTACCACTGTATGTACAGGATATTCCTTTGGATTCTTCTATACCCACACTGCATGCTGATATATATATATATATATATATATATATATATATATATATATAGTGTATTTCTCTGTCCGATGGATACGACCAAGCATTAGACACACCCAGATTTTCCATGAAATTTTAATGAGAAAAACGAACACATCACTAACAAAAAAAAAAATTCAAATCATAACCTTATGATTATGTGACTTTTCACTAACCTTGAAGAAACACTTACATTATCACCACAAATTTTACTCCTAATTTTTTTAACATGAGGAAAGGTTTAATAACCAGTACATTTTTGGGGGAAAAGAGAAGGAATTTTAATACATTTCATCATGCATTTATTGTAAACTTTTTCAGTTGTTTTTCAGGGAGCAACGTCTGCATTTACAGTGCATTCATAATAGATACAAAGAAATCTACTGTTATCAGTGAACACTGGGACATGTGATAATAGGCAAAAATGCAGTAATACATAATTTTTAGTAAATAAAGTCTCACACCACACATGCAAACAAGCAAATTCCAATAACTCTATATTAACAAAAGAACACAAAAAGCCAGCAGCGATATTCCAGTCAAAGTTTTTTTAGAAAACAAAATGCAAGAATACATTTAACTTTAAAGTATTTCTTCGTAACTAAAATATATATACCTTGCCGGAACTAAACAATCTAGCCGTAACTATGACAGTTTTTCTTAGACATGCATGAATTCTTCACATCCCCTAAAATTTAACCAACATTTAAAACTTTGAAAGTCGATCTTCATTGTGATTAGTTAAATTAAATACACCCATATGATCTAAATATTCTGTTTTCATAGTAATTCTTTAACATGCAAACTTATTGTTTACTATTTTCAAATGTATAGGATACAAATCCTGTATAATCTCGTGAACGGATGCTCACCGCCTGGCTTCGGTTCAGCAGCTGGTCTTCAAGTTGACTATTACAACGATGTTCCTCCCAGCCCACATTGTGAATTTTGATCTGAAGGAAGTTGCTCTGAAATCTTGCTATATGACTCTTCACTAACGTGAACCAGACTGGACGCACGCGGAAATTAGAGTCAATGAAAACGGCACCAAAATTAACTTGAATGACCCTCCGAATAAGTTTCAGAAAAAGTCTTTATATACATACAAAAGAAATAGAATATAACAATTGCAAATCCCTTATCTCTACTTAGCCGACGACAGAGCGGAAGTTTCGTCCAAGAGAAGTGTCTCTCTTCTAAACATTAATTAGGGTTTTTGGTTGATAATGTCAATTCACTCCAATCGGGGTTTTCAAGTTTGTGACGATTCATAAATGTCTTTGTTCGCTTTTCACCGAAGATTTACGAAAACTGCCGAAGGTTGGTCTTTGTGCGCATGTTGGACAGCAGCGGTAATGGTGATTTATTTATACATGTCCCAGTTTACTGGTGGGAGGATGACGGACATGCAAATCTAATCTCTGGCCAATGAAATCACTCTTGTCACCTTTCTCTCTGTTCTTTATCTTCGCTTCAACCAATGACGCAGCTTCTATGTTAGTGACATCATTTATATCAGCTTTTTGTTTTTAATGCCGAAAAAATCTAGCTTTTATGTTTATAAATCTTTTTCAACCAAATTTTACAAAGGTTAAATTTCACTCATCAAATATTTCTTTTATTTAGAACAATATCTTATGAAAAGTAAAAATTATATTCTGTTTTAAATTTTTCACTTTTAACTGCGGTGTAACTTAGGCTTGGAAATTTTGATTCTACTTATCAAAAACACTCCTTTCTGACAAGTAAAAATTGTTTTGTTTAGATTTTTTTCCTTTATCTGCGGTGTCCTTGTTCCAATATCAAATATATTTCTCTTAGTCATGTTATTCCTAATTGTCAACAATAACTTCATTTAATTCGGTCATCAGAAGGCAAACACGCAATTTTCTTAGCTTTGCATTTAATTCTCAGTTACTCACGATTTTAAATAAATTTACCCCTGATCATATTAGAAAAGCAACTTTTTTAGTTAATTTTTTTCAATTTATAAAAATTAATAATACGGACAAACACAATTTCTTCTGTCTTATTTGCAACAATTAATAATGCCACTAATTTAATTACTTCCGTCCAGCCAGGCTAAAATAGTGTTATAATCTAACAGTTAACTAAAACACACAAAACAAAATTACACCCCCGTAAAAAGAATCAGAACGACTAAAAACATTTTGGAAAAATCCAAACCAAGGACAATTTCACAAGTCAGTGTGAAAATTAAGATTCTGAATAATTATTGGATATGAAAAAGCAAATTAAATTATGACGCCAGTTAACTTTTCTTAAAATGTTTTTAGTCGTTCTGATCCTTTTTTGCGGGTGTGTAAATTTATTTTGTGTGTTTTAGTTAACTGTTAGATTATAACACTATTATTATTTACTGTTAGATGATATAGGATTTGCATCCTATGGATATAAATCATTCTCAATAAATTTATTGAACATTATTTGATGACGAGATAAAATCTTGTTACACTGAATGAATTAGCGCATAAACTAGACTATGAGAACCTCTAACACAGAAATAAGGTATAAGCATTTCTCTTACATAGAAATAAGTACCAATTATTCTCGGAAATTTAGCCCTTTTCTCAGAGATATAACAGTTTGTATTAGACAAATATCTGTTCTAATACGAGATCACTTTTAGAGAGGGAAAATGGTGTGAGGACAAACCTATTCAAATGGTCACTATCTCCTTTATAAAAGTAAATATAAATGTTTTTGTTCTATTGTTTAACCAGTACAAATCAGGAGAATCAATCACTGCATATCTATCTATCTATCTATCTATCTATCTATCTATCTATCTATCTATCTGTCTGTCTGTCTGTCTGTCTGTCTGTCTATCTATCTATCTATTTTTAATAAAATCCGTTCGTACTAACGGATAATCTTCCGTGTATTATAACTAAAAGATGTAAGAAATGCGCTGTAACATTTGCAGTTGATTTTATTATATATTTCTCGATGTTCCCGAGTACTTTCAATCTTCTTCCGAAATTAATTTTAGGGGTGTAAGGGTGTTTAATGGTGGTAACAAAAGTAATCGCAAAACTGCGTTGCTAACAATTACTGTAAATTTTTCCTTTTTGCGTCAAATGTACCGGTTGGCAAATTGCTTAGCGTTCATTATAACGTGAAAATTATCCACTCTGGATTTTTTTATATTGCAATGTCATGGGCGTACACGTATTAAATCATGAAAAAAAACCTTCTTTTTTAAATATTTAAAATAATATTACTACAGTATCCACAGCTGATTCTATAAATTGACGGTTTAATTTTTTAATGAATATTGCCTCGAGGATCTGTAGTCTATATTTGTTTTTTGTTTTATTCTGTAGGATAGTTGTGTTGTTGATCATTATTTGCTAATATTGTGAATGTAGGCTGTTTACATTCACAATATCATTGTATGATAATTTTTAAAAAGCGTTCTGTTATAAATATTTTCAAATGTATCCGTTGTAGCTATGCAAGTTTTGCAAACCAAGTTTCTGTATCTGTCTTTCTCTCTCTCTCTCTCTCCACACACACACACACACACACACACACACACACATATATATATATATATATATATATATATATATATGCCTGTGAATATATATATATATGCCTGTGAATAGGAGTGCATGTAAGGTTCGGGCATAATAGTCGATTAGAGCTAAAGAAAGCATTTAAAGAAAGTATCAATTGCTTACACTTCGTAAAACGGTTAACAGAATTTCTTAAGAGTCTTAAATCCTCCCTACAGCCATATTTGACGTAATCGGCTACGAGAATCGAAACTACTCTGTCTTGTAATGAGTTGCCCCCTGTCGATATCCATTTATCGTTCACAAGTCATCGTTACGCGCAGATGATGTTGTCTTACAAACCACAAATCCAACCGTTCGCCATCTTCTTTTCTAACTCTAGGGGCTTCTTCCCCAACCAGACTGGCTTCCTTCTTAACTACCTTGAACTTGCATTCAAAGTATTTTTCAATACACATTAGTGGTTTGGACTGCAGCATAACTCGCATGCTATCGAAGTTGTTCCGGATATTACAAGCTTATCATTAGGTGACGACATGATTATGGCGGAGAACATGGACGTTAGTATATACCCAAATATAAAATGAGTGGCTTGAAATTTTATAATGCTTTTGTTTGATAGAACATTTGATTCTTTTTTTATTGACGCAATATCAATATCAATATCTTGTTACACTGAAAGAATTAGCGCATAAACTAGACTATGAGAACCTCTAACACAGAAATAAGGTATAAGCATTTCTCTTACATAGAAATAAGTACCAATTATTCTCGGAAATTAACCCTTTTCTCAGAGATATAACAGTTTGTATTAGACAAATATCTAATACGAGATCACTTTTAGAGAGGGAAAATGGTGTGAGGACAAACCTGTTCAAATCGTCACTATCTCCTTTATAAAAGTAAATATAAATGTTTTTGTTCTATTGTTTAACCAGTACAAGTCAGGAGAATCAATAACTGCATATCTATCTATCTATCTATCTATCTATCTATCTATCTATCTATCTGTCTGTCTGCCTGTCTGTCTTTCTTTCTTATCATTAGGTGACGACATGATTATGGCGGAGAACATGGACGTTAGTATATACCCAAATATAAAATGAGTGGCTTGAAATTTTATAATGCTTTTGTTTGATAGAACATTTGATTCTTTTTTTATTGACGCAAGTTTTCGTTCACCTTTTCATGTAAAAATAAACTCTTTTCCTTTAAATTTGACATGGACATGTTTTACGTGAATATTCTGTGAGTTCAATCTTCACTGCGTGCTCCATACTTTCAACATAGTGACACATATAAGCAACCCTTTGTAAATCGGTATATCTATAAATGATGATTGGGGAACGCTTGATAATTAAAACTGTAGAAAGTCTTATCATTTAATTAATTATTTTTGATGTAGTATATATATATATATATAAGGGAAACTAAACGCAGTATCTAAGATTGTTGGCTCGGGATAGTACTCATTGAGCTCTCTGTTTCAATTGATCTTGTAAATAATTTATATTAAAAACATCTATTTGTATTATCTTCTCCGTTTAAGGATTTGACATTATATATATATATATATATATATATATATATATATATATATATATATATATATATATATATTGTATTGTGTTATGTGTCATCTGATGTATATATTCTCAATTAATTTCCGGTTTAAAGGATACAAGTTTTACTTCCTCCTTTAAAACCTTTTTTATAAACGTTCTGAGTGAAATTATCATTTATTTATTTTTGAACGGTATGATAGAGAAAATTGTATTTTCTTCTTTCTTTTTTTTATATTGCTGAAATAAATTCTAGATTTAATTATGCTTTGAGTTTTCCTCTCAATAATGTATATTATATATAAATAAATTTGATTCTAATCAATGTTTTGAAGAATTTGAATACTCTCATCAGGATACTTGAATTTAAAATTCTCATGCAAAGCCTAGAAAATTATATTTTCAGGAAAACTCCGAGCATGCACTGCTAAGTAAAAATGTATTTTTATTCATCAATATACGAAATAATTATAATATTTGATAACTTCATTTATAAACTGTGTATGATATGACATATGATACCGAGTAATACAGTTAAAAATTCTGGTTAGATTTAAAAGTTTTCTTCCAGAAATGCCCTGGTCTATAATACAGTATGTACAAGGTACGGTGGATAAATTATCGTTTAAACAAACGCAAAAATTAAAATTTTAACAGTTATATTTACCAAAATTACACAAAAATATCTTGAAATATTAAATAGTAAATTTATACAATAAAATCACCATTGTCTTTAACCATAGCTTCCAGACGATTTCAGTAGCTCATGTAACTCTTCTGGAAGGTCTCTTTGTTAATGCTACCATAACCCTTGACATAAGTTCTTATTTCCTGCTACAAAGAATTTTGTTGGTCGCTTGCTCAACAGCACCCCACCCATAATAATCATAGGGGTTGAAGTTTTGGGAAGTTAGGTGGCCAAATATAAGGGGTGATGTGTTCACAGAAATTGTATAAAGACACTGACTCTGTTCTCCTGTTTGTGTAGCATGGTGAAGAATCCTGTTGCTAGACATTGTGGCTTTCAACATCAAAACTCTTGACACAGCAACACGACCTATATTTGATGTAGGCATCCGTGTTGAGTTCAAGGCCCTCGCCAACAAATTCGTTTCTTTTCTTATAATGATCGGAATGAGATTTTCGAGTTGCCGTATGTTTGTGTTCACCATTAGACTCATCCAAATCTTTCCACACCCATTACACTGTCCTGAGATTGACACACAAAGACTGTAAAAAATTTGCATGAGTGCTTCTTGTGAGAATGCCAGTCAGTAAAGCATTGGTTTCAAAATTATTGTCGTTGTAAACTGAATCATGTTGCTCTTTTGCTTACAGACTCACCATACAGTACTGTGCAATCGACAAAATCAAAAGCAAAAAGGCGCATGCACAAATGTAAAATTATGATACGGCGACTATTTACCCATCCTAACACACACACACACACACACACACACACACACACACACACACACACACACACACACAAGTATATATATATATATAAACATGTAGGTAATATCAGACAGATTTTAGTCAACAATACGGTGATCCTTACTCATACACACAGTAAGAGGAACCTGCAGATATTGGAGGCCATCTACATCAAATCAAAACAACCAACACTCAATAAAATCAACTTTAAAACAGGAAATAACATATTACATTGCATTTGACTAGATGGTTTTGTTGTCATTTCGCGCTATCCCGCGGTGTGACGTCATAAAACCGCATCGCAAACTTAAGAACTGCGTTTATTATTTTTGGTAACTATTGCCGTTGCCAAGCGGAGTTTTATGTCAACACAAAATAAAATCGTCGGTGATGGTGGATTTTATAATATTTCAGTTTAAACTACATCTCTGAAGATGGCTCATGTGAGCCGAAAGCTTAGAAGAAAACCAATAAATAATTATCCAAATGTTGGAGAATTTTTGTCTTTATTTTCAACTGAAATTAAAGCAAAAATACGACGTTTAGAACGGCTCATGATTAAACATAATAGACATTCATTGTCTCTTATATTTAATAGAATATGTCTAGAAAATTACTTGCTGCCTCGATATACTAAATATATATATATATATATATATATATATATAAATTTCGGTAAAGAGGACCCGAGGTTTTATGATTTTGAGTTTCTGGCATTTCTTTATTTTTCAAAAAAAGTGCCCAATACAATAAATATTGTAGAGTATAATATGATTATATAATTATAAATTAACAATACATTGCAACACGGAAATTTCTATACTTCGAAATTTTTATCTCGTCTTCAGGCAATGTTGGATGCTAGTTGTGAAAACTTGCCAAATTTTAAAATTAATCTACAGTCTGATTAGTTAAAATGAACACAGCACACAAAGACTTTACGTCTTCCCACATCCATAAAAATCAAACGTATTGTTTCTTTTATTTAAATGGAAATTATTTCACAACAAAAAAACTGGGGTCGCACAATAATTATGCCCAGTAGCATATATATATATATATATATATATATATATATATATATATATTATACTTGCGTACAAGAATATAAAAGCATATTTTCTATCATATATATATATATATATATAAACATGTTACGGAAATTAACGAATTTTAACGAAACTTAGTTTTAGGCAACCGACAATTTGTAATGAATTTTTACCGATACACGTATCTAAGTAGATATTCTGTTTTTAATTAAATTAACTTTAATATATATATAGATATATATTTCAAACCGGCCTCGGCCTTTCATCAGAAACAAATGATTTTAAACTAGAAGCATCCGTCGCGAGAAGTGTCTGTCGCGAGATGTGTACGTCGCGTGATGTAGAAAGCAACGGACGCTTCTAGTTTAAAATCATTTGTTTCTGATAAAAGACCGAGGCAGGTTTGAAATATCAAATATATATATATATATATATAAAAATAGAAATAAATAAATACTGTAAAAAAAACATTTTTAACTTACAACTTTTTAGTAGTTTTCCTATACATATGAAGACAATATACGTGGATTATCATCAAGCTATATATACATATATATATATATATATATATATATATATATATATATATATATATATATGGATGTCCGTGCGGTTAAGCTTGAGAACACTTCCGGGTCAGCAATCACTGAAGACCTGATAAATAGCAGAAATTGTGTGACTGGCTTTAGTGTGGACCTGTTCACTGTGTTGTCTAGTTCACATTCAGTGTTTCACATATAGGCATTGTAGTCATTATATATTAAAACTAGGACCCCGTCTGTAAGCAGAGGGATTGTTTGATTGTACTCCACATAATTACTATGTAGTGCCTGCCCCTCCCCACTTTTTCCCTATTCATGCTCATCTTCAGTTTTAATAGTTTAAAATATTGAAGAATTAAACGTTCCAATTGACCCAGATGAAATACGGGATTATACCGGTCGGTCGTTTTCTGTTTCTTATTTTTCATTCTTTCCTCTTTAAAATGCCTGTAAGCATGAAGCTTACTTTGTTTCTTGCTATGATTATATATATATATATATATATATATATATATATATTGTACTTGCGGACAAGAATATACCGACACACACACACTCACTCACTCACACACACACAAACACACACACACACACACACACACACAAATATATACATTGTGTATTTGACCAGCAATTTTGTACAAAATTTCTTGTCATGAAAAAATTACCAGACAACCTTATTTTCCAGAGCCGTTGCTTTGTGGAAGTGTTATTCGCGCGGATGTTTTCCTGGATACTAAAATTTTAACTTCTTTAAGTCTAGTAATCCATCTCCTACAAGCTTTACATCCATAAAAAAGCTCCATTTAGAAACCGTCTATCTTGAGTGCTTCTCGTGACTTATGTTGGAAAAGAACTAAAATAAACAAAAATGAACTGAATTATTCAGAGTTGCTTTCAATTTCTCCAAGAGTCAGTATCAATACGTCCTCTTTTATACGTAAGTCGAAAAATTAATGTTTTGTCAATTTAGGTAACTTTCAGAAAAAATTTACTACCTTCATTTATGGTTTATTTCATAAAGAAGCAGGGGATGGCCTTGAAAAATCTGAACCAATCAATTAGCATCTGCTTAAAGGAGTTGCACTCAGCCATTCTGATTATCTTTTGCGCATCAGAATTATAATTGTTAATAAGTATTTTTTTTCCATTTTAACCCGAGATAGGCAATAAAGCCACTAGGACGCAATCAGTTACTGAGTGTTAGAGAATATGAGAAAAAATACTACTAAGGAGAGAGGGCAATAAAAGTACAAAAATTAAGAAGACAGTGGATAACAATTAACATCGCATTTGACATTTTGAAAATCAAATTTGACTGTGTTGTGGTACTATATCTTCACGATACCGGGTTGGCCGATGGTTTCGTGATTAGAACATTTTCCAGACTGGTTGTTCTCTGATTCCTTCCGCGCCCACGTTGCTTCTTAAGATCCGCGAAAGTGGGGATGGATACAATTCAGTCGATGATGTATTGAATCTGGCGTCGGAGAAGAAGAATAGTTGCCGCACCAAAAAAGCGTTTGTTATAAACAGTAACAAACGTTTATTTACACAGGTATACAATAATTTCTATCAAGGTAATACAAACACCGCGAAGTGAGAAGTGAATGTAGTTGACTGGCGGAAAAAGTTTCCTTAGGTCGAAGAAATCTTAACTGCAATTAGGCAGTGTCAATGAAGGAGTATGCAGTGGCAACGAAGTCGGTTCATTCTTCGCTACCCAGAACCGAATCCGTTGCCACTGAAAGGAATCAGAGAACAACCAGTCTGGAACATGTGGTAATCACGAAACCATCGGCCAACCCGGTATCGTGAAGATATAGTACTACAGTGTAGTAAGAAGTTGAAAGCGGGAAGCGCGGTAGAAGGAACTGTTAGCATAGAAACTACGGTTATATTTAGTACTTTCAACTGTAAAACGATGAGACCTTTCTTCCAATTTAGTACAGCGCTTAAATTCATAAAGTCTACGTACCTTAGCGGAAATTTCTTCAGAACAATTACCCACAATATTTATTGTAAAGGCAAAGTAACTAAAGCCAGGATGCCAGGTCAGGAGTAACAATATTGTTGATTTTTCTTTGGATGTTATCAAGAGTTTCATAATATATACCAGGAGCACGGCCAATGACGAATGGTAGACTTATTAATGGCGAGGAAAATTGTTTAATACTATATCATCAAAAATTCCTCTTCATGAATTGGGAAAAAATTTGCCGTGCAACAAAAATGTTCTTCATAAGCTGAGAAGATCGTTTTTTCTTAATTTTGATATATTTATCATGTATTTCTTTCTCTTATCCTTTTTATTAATTTTTTATTTCTTCTCTCCTATATTTCGTTCTTTCTTCTTTTCTTTTTCCTCTCTTTTCTTTCTTCTCTCCGCTCTTTTATTTTTCCTCTCCTCACTATCTTTCTTCTCTATTTCTTTTTTATCTGCCATTTTTGTCTTTCTTTCTTTCTTTCTTCTCTCCACAATTTCACTGCTCTCTTTCTTTATTCCTCTGTTATTTTCTTTCTTATATTGTTTTCTTTATTATTTCTCTATTTATTCTTTCTTATTGTCGTATTTCCTTTTTTCTTGCTTTCTTTTTTTTCTTTCACGTCTTTTTCTATCTTTTTTCCTATTTCTTTCCATCTTATGTCTTTCTTTTTCTTCTTCCATATTTTCTTTTTTCCTTCGTTCTTTTTTTTCTGCCATCCGTAATTTCTTTTTCTTTCTTTCTTTTTTAGTCCCTTTTTCTCGTTGTATTTCTTTCCTTTTTCTTTCTTTCTATGATTCTTTCTTTCGTATTATTTTATTTTTCCTTTTTATTTTTTTGTTTTTAGTTTCTATTTTCCTTTCGTTATTTCTTATTTCTGTTTGTCTGTTGTGTTTCTTTTTTCTTTCTTTCTATGTTTCTTTCTTTCTTTCTTTCATATTTTCTTTTTTTTCTTTCTTTCTTTCTTTTATATTTTTTCTTTCTTTCTTTCTTTCTTTCTTTCCTTTCTTTTGTCCTTCTTTCTTTTGTTTTCTTTCTTTCTTTTCTTAATTTCTTATTTATTTCTTTCTTGTTTCTTTTGTTTCTTTTGTTTCTTGGTTTTCTGTTTGTTTTTATTTCTCTTTTCCTTTCGTTATTTCTTATTTCTGTTTTTCTGTCGTGTTTCTTTTTTCTATGTATCTTTCTTTCTTATTTTCCTACTTTTTCTTTCTTTCTATGCTTCTTTTTTATTTTCTTTTTCTTTCATTCCTTCTTTCTTTCTGTCTTATTTTCTTTCTTTTTTCTTTCTTTATTATTTTTCTTCCTTTCTTTATATTTTTCATACTTCTTTTGTATTTTCTTTGTTTCTTAGTTTTTATTTCCTTTTTTTCTGTTGTATTTTCATTCTTCTTTCTTTTTTTTTCTTATGTATCTTTCTTTAACTCTTTTTCATTTATATATGCATTTTCTTCTTTTACATTGCTTATACTTTCTCTTTTTCTTCGTGTTTTTTCATTTTTTTAGCTTCTTCGTTTCTTTGATTTTCTTTTTAACTTTCTATGAATCTTTTCTTTTAATTAAGACACAAATTCCGAATGTTTTTATCTTTCTCTATTTAACACTTTTTATTTTCATCTTCTCTCTCTCCCTCTTTCTTTCAGTAGCGCTATCTTTCTATTACCTTTATTTCCTCTGTCCTCATTCGTTCATGTCTATTTCCTACCACATACGCTTGTATGTGGTTAGAAAACATTACTTCCCCTACTGAATTCCTTGTCTCAGTAACATTTTGATCATTAATACCCATGATGGATGGGCCGGAACGTCAGCTGTCTGCCAACCTACGGCAAGAAGAGAAAAAAAAAACAGGAAAAATATATCAGACGTCTTTATTTGCGCCTGACTGCTATTTTCTTAAAACTAACGTCTTTTTTTAAATCAAAATACTACAGCTAATAAATACTAGCTCGAAAGAAAAAGAAACTGTGATAAGAGATAGAGATAGAGAGACAGAGAGAGAGAGAGAGAGAGAGCAAGAAAGAGATAGGGATAAAGAGAGAGAAAAGGTGTTCTATAATAAGAAATACAAAAGTAGACATGATCGGCTAGAAATTTTGATCCGTTAAGAACTCTTTAAAGACGGTGGTATTTAGGACAAAATCCAATACTTTCTACACGAACCAGATTTTGAGATTAGAATTTCTCTGGAAATCTATGATAACAGGGAGTTTATTTAATCTATACATCGAGATGATAACAAGAGAGTTAATAAACCTGCAAGGACTTTTACCGGTCAAAATACGTTATGGTGATGTTCGCTAAAATCAAATCCAGGAAGATTTATAGCTTTTACAAAATCCTATCGTTTAAATAAATTCGCTGTAGACAGTCAGTTAAGTGCCATACGTGATACATTGGACGATCATGTCTCGAAAGAGACATGACTGACTGTGCAGAAGATTATCCCGCAATAGGTTGCTATTGCTTTCTGCGGTAGACTGGTTGCCAACCAAGGCTATAGAACCCAATCTCTTCTATTATTTAACCCATAACTGGAAGGAAGAGACGGATTAATACCTTTTCCAAAGGTATTTGTGCGTAAGTGAATGCAAGGAATTTCAACTGGAATTCGAACTCGGCTCCCCGATTTCTCGTTCCGAGCCGATATCCACTGAGCCACAACGCACATCCTGTAGACACATACTCTAATTTCTTTAGATTTCCACGAATTCGTTGCATGTAGCCTATTAGTTCCAAGAGAAGTTCTCGTATTCCATAGCAATTTGAGTATGAATTTTGTTTATCGGCATATCAACACGTCTGTGGGTTATTTAATGCCAAAAAGTGGGGTTTTAATATATTTTTAATGTTTGTTTATAACGAGAAACTTGATTTAGTCAGATTTTGATAAGATTTTTTAATTTTTATTTTATTTTAGAAAACTGATTTGTCTTTTAATTTTGTATTCAAAAACGTATTGCTGGTAATTCTTATTCATTTAAAAATGTATTGTGGCAATAATTTTTATTTTTCCTTCAAAAATGTATTGCTGGTAATGTTTTTCTTTCAAATATGTATATTTTTCTATAAAAGCCTATTTTTATGTATATATTTCAATAAAAGTGTATTTTTATATTTTCAGAGTGTTCTTATCCCAGTTTAGGGGCTAAATTTTGCCCATAGCTTGGGCCCTAACATGTGCTACCTTTCTGAATCATGGTGGACTCGGGAACAACACAAATTAAGAAGTGATGCCATGCTCCTCCTAACCTCCCAATCAGAGGCCTTGCTGCCTGATGCAGTTTACCGTCACATCCAGGACCAACCACCGCAGTTCAATTATTCTTTTATATTTTCTTAATACAATCAGTCAGCCATATTTACAACATCTTTAACGATGGACTATTTATAACGTCTATCGCAAAAGATAGGGATAAAAAGGTCGGTGTTCTTCTTCTTTTGTTTCTTCTTCTTCTTCTTCTTGTGCCGTGTACCTTCAGAACGTAGGCGATCATCAACTTCCACTTGCCCTTGTCTCTTGTCGCTATTGATATTTTCCTCTTGGCATCTCTCCTAAACGCTGCTGCTTTTCTCTGTCTATCCATCTTTTTCCCTCTATCTGTCATGTGAGTATCAGATTTTTTAAGCTCTCTTTCATCATCACGTATCCCAGGAACCTCATTTGTTTTCTTCTGGTTTGCATTCTTTCAAACACCTCGTCGTTGCTTTCGTGTTTGGCACATGCTATCCTTAGCATCCTTCTGTATAACCTCATTTCTGCTGCCCGAGTCTCTTCTTCTTCTTTGAAGGGATCGTCCAACATTTGCTGTCATACAGAAGAACCTATATCTCATAGAAGTTCAGCAATTTTTTCTTTGTTCCCAATGAGTTTTTCCTGCCTCTCAATACACTGGTTAGATTTTGAAATGCGTCCTTGTTCATGTAAATGAGTCTTCGGATCTCAGAGTCGCACTCTCTATCCTCTGTCAGAACGCTTCCCAGGTATTTAAATTTCTTTACTTGTTTTATGCTAGTTTCATAGACCTGTAGTTGGCTTTTTCATTTTCGTTTTTTTTTTTCCAGTTGAACATTCATTCAGTTTACTTGAACTTTATGTTCTGTCCTTTCTCCTCACTTTCTCTTGCTGCCTTCTGTAGGAGGTTGTGCATTTTCTTTTCTGTGTCTGTTATCAGTAGTGTGCCATCCGCGTATCCGATATTGCTTAAATTGAGGTCGCCAATGAGGAATACATGGCAAGAACTCCATCTCTTCCAGAATTGTTTCGCTGTATAGATCCGGTGAGAAAATATATCTTTGTCTGTACGCAAATGGTTTCTTATCAACATAAGTTCTTGATTATCCTAATGTCTTACTTGAAAAAGTCGATGTTGCTATGCATCTCCAACAAGTTTTGTGGAATAGTTTGTCGAATTCTTTTTTGTAGTCTATGAAGCACAAATGCAGATCCTTATGCATTTGTATTGCTCGTTCAGATTGCATTCTGAATATGAATATCGCGTTCCATGTTCCGGTGTTTTTTATGAACCGACACTGCTCTTGTTCTGGCCCGATTCTACTACCGCTCCAGAAACAATCGGTCTCTACCTGGTATACAATGTGCGATTGACAAATTGTTATGTAAATGACGCAAAAATAAAAAGAGTACTGACATCTCATTTTAACAGATATACTTACCAAACTTACACAAAAATATCTTGAAATTGTAAAGAGTAAATGTATTCAATAAAATCACCATTGGCTTCAACCATGCAGTACTGATTCCTATGTCCTCAATGTCTATATCTATAAATGCTCTGCAGGGTGCGATGGATAAATTATCGTCTAAATTACACAAAAATGAAAATAAAATTGACATCTCATTTTAACAGATATATTTACCAAAATTACACAAAAATATCTTGAAATTGTAAAGAGTAAATTTACCTAATAAAATCGCCATTAGATTCAATCAGATCTTTCGAACAATTTCGGAATCGCCTGCATCTATTATGGATAGTCTCCTTGATTAAGTTGACGAATGCTGCCATAATTCTTGTCTTCAGTTCAACTTTGATGTTACAATGAGTTTTGTTTGACACTCGCTTTACGGCGCCCCTAAAAATGGTTGCAGTCTGGAGAGTTAGGTAGTCAGATGTAAGGTGTGATATGGTAGCAAAATTTTCTGATAGCCATGACTAGGTCCTACTGCTTCTGTGGCATGGTACAATGTCCTGTTGCCAGGCATACGTTCTTTGAGCAGCAATCCTCTTGACCTACGGTAAGTAACACTCCCTCCTCAAAACACTCCGTATTGCGTCTGATGCTTTGTGGGGAGATGAAAGGAGGCATAACGTCGCCATCACTAGTGATCACCAACTATGTCCGAATTCCCTACACCGTCCTCAGATTGATGCATAAAAATACATTGGAATGTTAATATTTCCGACGTGAATGCCAAGCAGTAGAGCATACCGTTTCTAAATTTCTGGTGAAGTGAATTGCATCATTTTGCATCATCTTTTTCTCGAAGACCGTGTCCATCTGACTCTACTATACTGTGCTGTCAACAACATTAAAAAAAAAAACAGTGCGCATGCGCGAAGTTAAAAAAAAATAAAATAGACGACAATTTACCCATCGCATTCTGTACTCTACTTTTAAAGGGACCAGGTCTGAAATAGAATATTGCTTCCATATTCTTGATGGAAGTGTCCAGTCCTCACTTTCTAGCCTAGGCAGATTTTAAAAGCGTTTACGTGCCCTTGTAGTCGTTTAACTATTTTCAACCCAACAAACCATTCTCCACAGTTGGAATCTCGCAGACCTGTGCCTATTTCCAAAGCAAATCTTTAGACGATCTATATTCCTTCGTTTCACCAACTCGAACATTTAAAGCTACGTTCTGCCATACCACGTAAAAAGGATTGTATTAACCTTCTTCTCTTCCTATACGTGGTGCAGTGGATATCGGCTTGGACCGAGAAATCCGAGAAACCTCTTCGAATTCCAGTTGAATTCATTGCATTCACTTACGCACAAATACTTTTGGAAAAATATTAATCTGTTTCTTTTTCCTATAGCTATGGGTTAACAATTAGAACAGATTGGGTTCTGTAGACTTGCTTGGCAACCAATCTGCCACAGCAACCTACGGTAGAAAAATCTTCTGCCCAGACAGTCATATCTCATTCGAGACATGATTATCCAAACATGTATGACAAATGGTCCTTAACTGATTGACTTATGCTATTATTAAGGAAAATATTACACTCCGTTAACTACATCCAGAGAACTACTGCGTTGTGGAACTGACTGCTTCTTTGATTGCTATAACCTTAACCACTTCAAAGGTAAGCCAACATTTTATCTATCCTACATACCATCATAATGTGAATTTATCTCTTACTTTGACCATACATAATCTCATTCAGTATCTGTCTAATTTTAGTGATTATGGGTCTTTATTGAGTGAACCTTTAGCAAAAACATTAACTGCATAATATTAGGTAGTGTTATTATTTTAATTGAACATCATTTGATACGTTTCTCTACAAATACCTGTTCCTAAAAGTTCTATTCATTATTATTCTCTTTTCTAGTTCTTCCATCGATTCACATACATTCTGAATTAAGCGAGTCGCTATTTCAATCTACTCCTCCAGTTTTCATGTTCTATTTTCGTCCTGGATATAACAATAAACTACATCAGGCAGCAAGACCTCTGATCGGGAAGTTTTGTGGAGCGTGAAACTGCCACTTAATTGCTGTTGTTCCCTGGTTCAACCTGCGGTGTGGTAGCATCTGTTAGGATCCCAACTATGGGCTAACAGTTAACCCCCAAACTGCGGCTAATACACTATGAAAGTATAAAAATATATTTTTATCGTAAAAATACTAGCAATACATTTTTAAGTTACCATTAATATATTTTTGAAAGAAAAAATTATTGGCAATATATTACTGAAACAAATTATCAGCAAGACATTATAAAAAAGAAAATATTTACATTGATACATTTATCTCCCGGCAAAAACCAACTTTACAAAAATATACCGATGAAACCTGATCTTATAATGAGTTATGAGTTTTAGTGAAGTGTATGTGTGTTGAAACAAATTAGTTTGATTTGGCCATGTTAGTTAGCTCACTATAAGAGGGGTATAGAATAAGAAAATCAAATTGTAAATAGAAATAACAATTTATATACATATAAATCAATTAAGGTTTTTACAAATAAAAGTAATGTATTTTGGTTGATTCAAGGTCGCTAAAATGTTTGTAGTCCTTACAAGAATGAGTTTATGTGTACGTAGGCAGAAACGTATGTGTGTATGTATGTATGAGCGTTTGTTGGGTATGAGTGTCTTTGAAGTATTCGCTCAGTCTTAAAGGGTTCCGTCCGGTTATCAAGTATAAGAAAAGGCAGACGGGTGACCCATGAGAATAAAGGGGTGAGAGAGAAAGATAGAGATAATAATAATAAAGACCACTTGATGTTTGGCGAAGGACATGTTAATTACTCTCGTCTTGTTTTCTCTCTGGCGGCAGTCGATTTTGCTTTTGCTGATTTCGTTTGTGGGGTTCGAAAAGGTCATTTGGGAATTCACTCCCAGATGTGATTCTGACTTTTCCTTTGGACGACAAACAAACTTCATGTCGGCTCGCGAAAAGTCTCCATAAAATAAATTTTGTTTTTGATAATTGAAAATTATTTTAATTTTGTTTTTATATTTTTCCTAGTATTCTATTGGCCAAAAGTCATTTACATCGAGGTGTGAAATGTTGCAAGTTGTGTTTTTGGATTTGCTTTTGCGTGTGTGCTAAGCAAAGTTTTGTAAATTCGAGTAAATTCGTTTATTTCTAACAAGATCAATGAGTCAGTGCTTAGCATTTGTATTTTTAAATATAGAATTTGTTTTGTTCACTACAACCTATAAACTGATTACTCACGAAGAATACTTATTTTATTCATACGAGTCAGTCAGTTAAGACAAACTCGTATGCATTCTTTATAAGAAGTCAGTTTGTAGACGAACCTATTCTAAAAATATTGTCGGCATTAAACAACCGATTGCGTTTTACATGCCGTAAAACAAAATAAACCAAACCAAACCTATTATATCAAAATTTCGCAAAATCATCCTCCTCATTATCTAACAGAGAAATGTAAAATATTTATTTCTGATAGACCTACAAATATCTTTTTTATATTTTCACTAAAACTTCGCTGTTCGGTACATCGAATTCTCAGCATCAGTCCACAGAATAACAATTCTGCTGTTTCGGGTCTTTTCTTCATCTTTAAGGAAATTGTCAAGCACTCACTGTCATACAGAAAGATAGAATTGCATCGCCTTTCAACAGGTTTTTTTATTTGTTTCTAAAAAAACTTTTCCTTTTTCTTTATACTTTATGAATCTTTGAACTGATGAAAACAAAGAATATAGTTTTTGTCTATATTTCTGAGATGAGGTAGTATTTACACTATTTACATTATTCGGGCTATTGTCCTCATCTTTGTTGCCATTTGTACGACGGTTCGGCCTTTGTACGCTCCAGCCTTCTTCAGGTGCTAGGAATTTCAAACAGAACCCTTTATTACAATTACTGGGTATATAAACTCCATTACTTGCGTAGTAGTGCCACTTTTGGCAGTCATGATTTATTTCCCTCTAACCCTGGAAGGTACTTGTTTATCCCTGCTGCTATTGAACACACAACTCTTAAAGACACATGGCCCAGTGGATATAGACGTTGGTTAGTTCCTGTGACTTGACTCAAAGAGTTGTGAGTTCAATACCAGGCTACAGCAGTGGTGAACTGACAGGGTTAGAGGGAGAAACCTCATGACAGTCAGAAGAGGCTCTAGGCAAGGAATGAAGATCATATACCTCAATGAAGGGTTCGGTTCGAAATTCCGAGCATCTGAAGAAGGCCGGAGCGTAGTATGTCCGAAACGTCGTACAAATGGCAACAAAGACGAGGACAATATCGACTATTGTCCTCGTCTTTGTTGCCATTTGTAGGATGTTTCGGACATACTATTAAGTAAATAGTGGATATAGTTTTCATGAATATCTGCCATGCAAATAGTAATAGACTAGTTAGAAGGAAGTAATACTCCGCAGCGTGAAAGGTGTTGGGAGATATTTAACCTCCTACAAGAACGCACGAACGCATTTTATCTGTCGAGGCTGGAAGATAATAACTGGACAGATCCAGTCCTGATATGGCAGAAATGCTTTGAGAGGGTTTGAATCTAAATAGAAGCAAGGGCTCTCATTAGCATGACATGATTAAACCCAAGGTCTGCTCCGTGAACCACTTGAGATAAAGGGTTAGATAATAAGAGGTGCAGATTATACGAATATGTGTAGGACCAAATACGCGTAAATACCCTTGGGAAAGGTATTAATCTATCTTTTCTCTCTCCAGCTAAGTGTTGATTAGTATAACAAATTGGGTTCTATATAACCTTGGTTGGCAATCAGTCTACCGCAGAAAGAAATAGCAAATTACTGCGAGAAAATCTGCCTAGTCAGTCATATCTCTAAAGAAACATGGTCGCCCAAACGTATATCACGTATGGCACTTAACTTAATAAGCATTTACGGATTCCATATTCTCTGAGTATACCATGGACTGAGGATATGGTAAGGTGTTGGAGTGGATGCAAACAAGAAGAAATCTCATAACATCAGGAAGAGACAGCTGATGTTCCTGGAACACGTGATGAGGAAAGAGGGTCTAGAAATTCTAACACTCACATGATGGATAGAGAACATAGAGACAGAGAAAGGCGGAGTGAAACATTTAGGTCTAAATGGTAGAACGGGATTTAGAAGAGTACCACGAGGGAAAATATTGAGAACAACAAGAGACGGGGTCAAGTGAAAGTCCATGATCGCCTACGTTCTGAAGGCACACAGCGCCTGAAGAAGAAGAAAAAGAAGAAGAAAAAGAAGAAGAAGAAGAAGAAGATTTTTCTGATAAACTTAGGATATATGCAGTTACTATCTTAATTTGAATTCCAAATCACTGTTTCTGTTTTGGAAAGATTTACCTTGAATCAATTCGTGGAAAACTTCACAGAGGATGTAGATTTGTGTCTGAAATTTTATCCCACCAACGAATACATATGTCATCTACAGAACTCGACTCACTGTCAATACATTGGCCACATGAGAGAAAGCAAAGGCGCAGATTTCTATTAGTATATTCGTTTGGAGTGTGGTAAAAAATAATTAATTAGTGTTTATCTCTTTAGACCAAAGATCTTCTAGATTAGACAACCAATCAAGTAATTGCAAAATTGTTGAGTATTTAATTGCCTTTCGGGAGGTCCGAACTCAAAGTAGCGCTATTTAAACAAGTATGAGGAATATTTAACAAAAAAAAAAATTCTTTTCTCGATGCAAAACACACACACCCTCGGTTTCTTTTTAAAACAGGCGCGGTTGAAATATCAACAAAAATTAAAATGATGTCAGCATCCTTAGCTAATTGATATAACACGACCTTCTGCATCTGTTACTTTAATAGATGTTAAAGGAAGTCATCAGGGAAATCCGAGTAGGGGGGTTCAGAATGATTTTACCCACCACTAATGTTGGGCTTTCTCACATCTGTCATATTATAAATCAAAGTGAACTAACATCTGACAGATGAGATACACATTGGTGTTTCTCATATATATATATATGTGAATTTACAAGATAAAACAGCTATATATATATATATATATATATTTATATAAACAGAATATCTATTTAAATATGAGTAACGATAAAAAATAATGTTCAAACAATTCATTTCATATATATATATATATATATATATATATATATATATATATATGTGTGTGTGTGTGTGTGTGTGTGTGTGTGTGTATGTGTTGTATATATGGATTGAAATCCGTCAATATTCCCTACCTAAATATCTACATGCTCTAAATGTCATTACTTAGTGTACATCTCTTTATTCTAAAGATATGGATTAGACAACCAATCAAGTAATTACATAACTGTTGAGTATTTAATTGCCTTTCGGGAGGTCCGAACTCAAAATAGCGCTATTTAAAAAAAATATGAGGAATATTTAACAAAGAAATATTCTTCATCTTTTCTCAGATAAGCCTTAAGCACTTTCTATTTGTCTATATTTCAGCGATGAGGAAGTATTTACACTATTTACATTACATTTACATTATTTACATATTTACGATTGTCCTCATCTTTGTTGTCATTTGTATGACGTTTCGGCCGTTGTACGTTTCAGCTTTCTTCAGGTACTAGGAATTACTATCACTGGAGTATACTTACTTGTTCACCACTGATGTAGCCTGGTATTGAACTTTAGTAACTTAGAGGATTAGAGGGAGATAAATTATGACTACCAAAAGAGGATTTACGAAAGCACTGAGAATATAATGAGGTGATTACAGTGAGAGAAAAAAAATAGAACGAGAAAGAGGGAGAATGCTACCGGAGATGTAGAAGAAGCGACAAGAGAAAGATAGAAATCAATATAGAAGATGGCAATGGATGTTGCACTATAACCTCTGGAGATTGTAGCTATCAGAGAAGCAAGTATATAAAAGCAAATTCCACAGACATGAGAAAAGAAATTTCTAGAGTAAAAGTGACGCTTACATTCGATTATTTTAACGGCAAATAGGTGTGACCTAGTTGTCAATCTAGTAGTAAATTCATACGTTCAGAGCACCAGAGAAAAAAGTTTGTCAGGACAATAGCCGTGAAAATATTGGTAGAAAAAAAAGAGGGAAGCTACATCCAGTCAGTGAGAAAGTGACTGAAGTCGAGCTGCTATATCCGGATCAATTACATTGCAGTTCGTCCTTTGGATATTTTTTCCAACCACAAGATGAATAGTAATAGCGTCCGACCAAATATGGCAATATGGCACGGGCAAATAATAGGTTTATAAACGTGCAAGATGGATTTGACGAAAAATCCTCTGACCCGACACAGTGACCCAACCTTCTTGGCGGTAGATGCAGCTATAGATTCGATGTATCCGTTCCACTTAGGATGTAAATGTAGTTTCGAATGGAAAGGAGAAAGAGGAAAGTTTCCAAGATTTGAGACTTGAGAGAGAAAGTTCGTGAAGCTAAGAAAAATGTAGAGATTGTTTCTGTTGTTGCAGGCAGTGATCGACAAAATCCCATAAATGGTTGAACTATGATTCAGAAAACACTACTTCATGGAACAAACAAGAATTCTGAGTATAATTCTGAGAATGGATTCTTTGATGTAGAGATGACCTATGTTCGTTTGCTACAGCCCGCCACTCATCGTTATATTACTTTATATGATCTGAGTGACATGAAGATTAATATAATGGTAATACTACTTCTACTACTACGCTTTCTACTATCACTAATACTAATATTAATGATAATAAGGAACTCAAACAAGATGTTTTTAACATATGAATTGGAACCAGGTACTCCAATTTAGCCAGTCTTCTATAGATAGATAGATAGATAGATAGATAGATAGATAGATAGATAGATAGATAGATAGATAGCTGCGTAAATTAATGAATATACATATGGGTATATATTCAAGTATAAGCACATGTATAAAAATATTAGGTATTGATAAAATTGCTCGATGTAGTATAGAAAGGGCTATTACATATATATATATAAAAGGCAATTTGCGAGTCTGTGTGTGACTGGTGTGACTGTTCCCTATGCACGCCTACATTTTTTAAGTTACGCCATTCAAATTTTCTAGGGACACATATTTACAGGAAAGCCAGGTCGACACATACTTTTTGAGTTTTAAGTTCAGCAATTTTCCCTTTCGCACTTTTTGGCCAATGCGACCGATTGTTTACATTTGCTCCGTAAAACATCTAAGATCCAAGATGGTTGCTGAATTAAGTCACAGAAAACAAATCGACGTTTTAAAAATTCATTTGCGAATATTTTTACTCGTAATTTTGAAACAAAAGAAATATTAAAAAATTTATTTTTCAATGAAAAACAAAATATATATATATAAAGTGCCAATGGTTAATTTAATTATTTAAGCCTTTTTTTTCAGATTTAATATTTCGTACTTCAGAAAAAGAATTTTAAAAAATGATTTTTTTTTCGCTAAATATTTCTTGCAGGAAATGAACTGTCTGTAATTCGTGTAGCATTAATGTAACATTTTTCCTCTAAAATTAAATGACTACATTTTAAATTATTTTTCGAAAATTTCTGAACTGAGAGCGTAATATTTTATATAATTCTAATTTCAGTAAAACAAAATAAATTATTTTTATTTTTATGTTAATTTCATTCAGTCAACAAAGAATGTAAATATTTTTACCGTGATTTTGAAACAAAAACCAACGCAATGTTGTTTACAATGTCACAAAAAACATCAAATCACGTTTACGCAAAACAAAAGAAAATATACTTTTTAATAGAAATTTCGAACAATTTTTAAACAACAATTTTTTATATAATTATTTTTTTATAAAACTGAGTTTTAAAGGAATTTATCCATTTAATATTATAAACATTATTGCATCATGAGTTTTTTGACATGCCTCCTACAAAAAGAGCTCGGTTACGGCGTATGACCACACTAAAGCTGCAGCAGTCAGAAAAACAACGGCAATTGATGCATCCAGTACCAATGTTGAGGCGGCGACTACAAGCGCTCGGAAATCGCAACACGCTGCATTAATCCTCTAATTAAAAATGTTCTGAGTTGCACGGGCAACGCCGGGCTATGATGCTAGTATATATATATATATATATATATAGGTTGTCAGTCTACTTTGTAGTGATTTATTTTATTAAGAATGCTCGATACTTAGTACGGCATTATATGTGGTAGTAGTTTTATAATAAGATTATAATAAATACATACTTTACTGCACCTACAGGTAAAAAATTTAAATACCAGGGAAGTGTAATAACAGAAGACGGAAAAAGTGACGCAGAGATCCGAAGGCGAAATGGTATGGCGAAGGACGAGTCCCAAAAGCTGAGTAAAGTCTTAAGAAACAAGGAAGAGAGTACTGGATTGCTATGTGTTGTCAGTTCTTCAATATGGCAGTGAATGCTGGACAATATCATCAAAGATGAAGGAAAAACTTGAAGCAACTGAAATGTGGTTCTACAGAAGGATGCTGCGAATATCATGGATCTAGCATGTGAGCAATGATGAGGTCTTAGAATTGATGGAAACCAAAAGGAAATTAATACTGAGCATCAGGAAGAGACAGCTAAAGTTCCTGGGACATGCGATGAGGAAGGAGAGCTTCGAGAACCTGATGATAACAGGCCACATATACATGTTGATTGCATATCTTATTTGAATATTTCTGTTCAGGTAGTATATGTTGAAATAAATTTTTAATACTCAAAATCCTATATCATCTACCAAAATATCCAATCGCCCACCATGTTATGCTACGCTGCTCATTGTCCACCCAACAGTTGAACTCGCCTACTGGTTGTCAGTATTGCCCTGGCTCGGAAGTCCTGGCATATGTGAATGTGGTAATAATAATAATAATAATAATAATAATAATAATAGACACTTGGTTAATCTCTTATAAAGTAATGCAACATTTGTGCTATGTTTAATCACGGATATGATCATCTAAATAAAAAGTTGTACTCACCCAATTAGAATTTCTTGAATGATTTATCACGCTCTTGTCTTCGGAAAATGGCGAAAATAATCTCAAAGTAGGCGACAGTAGATAAAGTAACTCGTAGAATGTCGGATGTATAGATCGAATACGCCGAAAATTGGAGAAAGTTCCCTCGTCAGAATCAATTCAACTTTAGGTGCCAATCCCCGACAGACAGATATTCAGAATGGCATCTTTTTCAGCCGCCTCCCTTCTCAGCCATTTTCTCCTTTGTCTAACATTTATAGATTGCTTGGCATTCAATGGTGGCACTATAACAGTTTTGCCTTGTGGCATTCTTTGCTGCTGAAAGCCGGGCCGACATGAATCGATATAATATTCACTAGATTACTGGGCAATTGGGGACTTTTAGTAGTCGTCTGCTAATGTCTTGGCTAACGGCAAAGGTCCATATGAGACGACCACTTAAGAAAGACAAGCCACCTGGATGGACGAGCGATAGAATGGATTGTTAGATGACTGTTTCAAGAGGAAGCTTTTCAGCATCCATGGTGATTTCAAAACTGAAAACCGGCCGTAGGGATATGAATGACGAACGCTGCTCAAACTTGCCTTATACGTGGATATCAATATATCGGCAAGCGTCAATTTGGATTGAGGAAATATTAAGACATAAATTTATCTATTCACGCGGCCATTCTAGTGGAATGTTTAAAATTTGCCTGAATCTTACATTACACACTGGTTTTCTCTCTTTCTTTCATTTTGTCGATAACTTATTATTTCGTTTAAGATGTTGTTTTAGATTTCTTGTTGATGTCATTTGTTTTCCCACCTTCATTTTTCTTTCCTTTTTCTTTCTTTGTCCATCTCACTTTACTTCTGCTTTTTTTTCTTTCGATTTTTCTTTACTGCTTATAAATCCATTCTTTCCTTGTTTCTTCGTCCATCTTTTTCTCATTATCGTTTTTATTCCTTCTTAAAATGATTTCCTTCTTTCTAAGTTGATCTCTTTTCTCTTTGTTTTTAATTCATTCTTTCAGTTTCTTTCTTTCTTTCTTTCTTTCTTTCTTTCTTTCACTAACCCTCTTTCCTTCATCTTTATATTTATCCCATTCTTTCTTATGTCCGTTTTTCTTTTCCTCTGCTTCCCTTGTCCTCCATGCTTCTTTCTTTCATTTCTTTCAACATCTATATTTCATTCTTCCTTTTATTTATCTATTCATTTTTTGTCTATTCATCTTTTCGCCTTAGTTCGGTTCGTTGATTTCTTTTTTTTTATCATCCGCCTTTTCTTTTGTCCGTTTTTTCTACCAATATTTCGTTCTTAGTCCATCTCAATTATTTCTTTCTTTCTTTCTTTCTTTCTTTCTTTGTCTTGTGTCAATTTCTATCTTTCTTCGTCTTTTCTTCTATCTTCATTCATTGTTATTTCCTTTCATTCAGTTTTAATTCTTTCGTTCTTTATTTAGCGATTTTTATTCTCTTAATTTTTCCTTTCTTTTTTTCTTTGTGTACCACAATGAACTTATTCCTTTTATCTTATTTTCTTCTTTTTTTGTCAGCGTACCATTCGTTTTCATATTTTCCTTAGTTCCTCCCTTTCTCTTTTTATTCATTTCTTTCTTTCTTTTGTCTTTCTTAATGACTTTCTTTTTTTCTTTCTTTCTTTTTCTCTCTTAATACATTTCTTTCTTTCTTTCTTTCTTTCTTTCTCAATGCTTTTATTTGTTTCGTTCTTTCTTTCTTATTGATTTTTTCTTTTTCTTTCTTAAAGCCTTTTTTTAAATAAATTTCTTTCTTTCTGTTTTTCTGTTTCTCTTTTTTAATGTCGTTCTTTTTTCTTAATGCCTTCTTTCTTTCTTTCTTTCTTTCTTTCTTTCTTTCTTCTCCATCCATCCATCCTTCTGTCCTTTTTCCTTTTAGCCCCACTGCATTGCTTTCTTTCTTTTAATCTCATCTTTTTGGATTTCTTCTTCATCAGATTTAATTATTTATTAAAGTTCACACAATTTTACATCCACATCACGTTGATGCATCAATTCCCTTTTCATCTCCGAAATTAAGTAACATCAAGCCTGGATAGTACCTAGATGACTGACCGCTTGTAGATACCAGGTACTTTATATTACGCGCAAATACAATTAGAAAAGTATGAATCCACATTTTTTCGCTAACTACGGGTTAATTAGTAAGATTTATATCATTAAACTAATATTATTGCAAAATAACATTTTTAGAATCTGAAAATATTTTCTGGTTTTAAATGACCTGCAATGGTTTGATAAGCAGTAAAAATGAATCGATAAATAAAAACAGTTTGAGCTTTGTTTAACGGTATATCAACCTCTGTTGTTTATTTAATGTCAAAAACGTGAAGTTTTGAGTTATTTCTTTTAATGCTCGGTTATAGCGGGAAGGTTGATTTAGTTAGATTTTAATAAAAAAATGTGTTTTTATTCTTCTTTATTTTAGAAAAATGAAAATGTCTTTTAGTTTCGTATTCAAAAATGTTTTGCTGAGAATTTTTTTTTTCCTTTAAAAATGTGTTATGGTAATAATTTTTTCTTACAAAAATGTATTGTTGATAATATTTTTCCTTAAAAAAATATTTTTTTATAAAAGTCTATTATTATGTATATATTTCTATAAAAGTGTATTTTTATACTTTCATATTGTTTTGACCCCACTTCGGAGGTTAACTAATTGCCCATAGCTAGGACCCTAACAGGTGCTACCACTCCTGGTCAGAGTGAACCTGAGAACAACAGCTATTAACAGGTGGTTCCATGCTCTTCACAATCTCTCAATCATGGCCTTGCTGCCGGATGTAGTTTACCGTCATGCCCAAGACCTAAAAAAAAAAAACAATTCACACAAAAGAAAAATCTTTTAACATTTCCAACTCACGTTTCTTTGGTTAAGTATGAGAATAAGTTTATTTTTATAATCCGACCATTTTTCATTTATATTTGCTTTTATTAATCTTTAGCTGTCCGAGCATGAAGGCAGATATGAGTTTCAGTGAAAATCGCTATCAATTAATTTGTCATGAATTGTATTACAAATCGATGCGTAAGCGCATGCTGTGTTTTCCTGTTCCGATTATCAATAAAATGATCAAAATTAAAGCTTAAAATAGTTTCCACTAGTTGGAAAATACGTCAGGTTGATTTTTCACTGATTTTAGAAAATCAACATGGCTGGGGTTTAATAGAATAAAAACTGCCACGAAAAAGTAGATTAATAGCTTAAACCTATTTTGAGCATTTAGTTTTACAGATCGTCCGAACAAAATTGAGAGAAACATAATTTCTGTAGGTTTTTGCTTAGAAATTGTTTTCAAATTTTTTTTTTTCAAGAATAAATCCAAATGAACTTGATATTTTTATATTAGATACATTGAACGGAAAATTTATTTAAACCAGAATTCTAATTATGAATCATTGGAAGCAAAATAGAGAAGTTTTTTTTTAATTTATTCGATAGATAAATACTGTGTGAAATGTAAAATATTACAAAAACGCTACTCAATGAATAAGATTTAGCAGATCAGTTGATAGTTAATAATTAATAAAATTAAATGAATAAAGATGTATAGAATACCAAAACACTGCTGGGAGCAAATTAAAAAATAATATCTTTAAATTTGATAAATTTATTGAAAATTACACTAAAACTACTGCACTGTAAAACATATTAGATCATCAGCAAGTTAAGTGCCATGCTTACACGCTTAGTTAATCATGTCTCAAAAGAGACATGATTTTTTGGGTAGCATATTTTCCAGAAGTAGGGAAGGAAGAAGATGGAAGTGAGTTTCCCAAACAGAAACTGCGTGAAAAACAAAACTATTAGAATAGAAGAAGCGGTTACATTTAACTATTTCGGCGTTAAAAGGCTGGGAGCTTGATGCCAATTTTAGTAGTACGAATAAATACAAGTAAATACAATATCGGTTTTACGTTTGTAGAGTACAGTTCTTTTCGGGTGATGGTTAATGAAATTTAACCACAAATTGTCTTGATTTTTTAATAATTTCTTGGTTTTAATTTTAAATTTTGTTGTCTATTTTATGACCAGTTATAAATAATCAAGAGCGGTCTTCACTTGTTTTGTTACTCTCCTCTTTGAGTGAGCTATTTACTGAGATTATAAAAGGACACTATACGTGAACCTTGTATTCTCAGTGAAAGAAAGCTTTCTTATTATCTACGCCTGCGTACTTTTGTCATTACATCACCATGTGTTCGTTTATACTTTAATAAACATTATTCACTTTGAGACGGAGTTCCATTTTTTGTTGGGATGTGTGTTTAGCTATAATCGTAATTCCACTCTCTTCGTCAGAAGAGGATATATGCATGTTTTCGTTAACTGATATTCTTTCAGAGTAAATGTAGTCATCTTCTTCTATGTGCCTTGTCCTTTCAGGACGAAGGCGATCATGGCTTTCTATGTCTCCCTGTCCCTGATGACTCTAAGCACACTTTCTCATGTTACCCGCAACCCCCGTTTTGTCATCCACCTGCTTAAGCCCGTCAAATACGTTATCCACTGATTTTGCCTGTTTCTTTTTCCCTCTATGTGGCTTGTTAGTGTCAGGTTCTCCAAGTCCTCCTTTCTCATTGCATGTCCCAGGAACTTTAGCTGTCTCTTCCTGATGCTCAGTATTAATTTCCTTTTCGTTTCCATCCTTTCCAAAACCTCATCTTTGTGCACATGCTCGATCCATGATATCCACAGCATCCTTCTGTAGAACCACATTTCAGTTGCTTCAAATTTTTCCTTCATTTTAGATGATATTGTCCAGCATTCACTGCCATATTGAAGAACTGACATCACATACTAATCCAGTACTCCTTTCTTTGTTTCTAGCGAAATCTTCCTGTCTCTTAGTACTTTACTCAGCTTCTGGAACGCATCCTTTGCCATGCCAATTTGCCTTCGGATCTCTGTATGGCACTTTCTGTTTTCTGTTAGAACACTCCCCAGATATTTAAACTTCTGTACCTGCTTGATTTTAATATCCGCCACCTGTAATTGGCATTTTGGGCTGCTCTTTTTGATGATGACTACGCATTCGGTTGTCTTGCAGTTTATTTGTAATCCTTTCTTGTCACTCTCTTTAGCTACCTTCTGTAGGGGGTCTTGTAGTTTCCTTTCCGGGTCTGCTGTCAGCACTGTATTATCTGCGTGCCTTAATTTGTTCAAAAGGTGGCCTCTGATGACGAATCCTGGCATAAGATCGAGGGTCCTCAGAATTGTCTCGCTGTACAAGTTGAATCTGTAATAAGACCATGAATGTATCATTTGTTGAATCGTTATGTTGGTATTTTCTTTTTTTAAATAAAATCCGTAATATCATTTTTCGGCAAACCGGTGGCAAAAATTAAACAGAAGCATAAAGAGTCCAGTTCTGTATCCGATGTTTTGAATTTGAATAAATTTGTAATTAAGTCTTTTGACCAGAATTTAGTTCTAGAATTTAATGTAGATTATTTATTTTTTAATAGACGGAATTGTTTACACGATGTTATCTCCATCTTTGTTGCCATATTCACGGCGTTTCGTCCGTTGTACTCTCTGGCATTCTGCAGGTGATTGGAATTTCAAACTGACCCCTTTTTCATTTACGGGGTTAGATTGTTCTAGTTCTACGCGTCATGCCTATTCCTGATGTACAAAAGGTTTTCTCCTTCTAACTCAACTCTAAGTTTTTCTTCCCCTCTTCTGTAGCCAAGTATTGAACTCACAATTGCGATTCTACCTCTGACCTATGGACGCTCGGTAGAAGGAGGCAGACTTTTTAGCGTGTACATTATCATTATACATACGCCCAATAGCTAAGAGTAGATGCGTAGATGCTAGAGTAGCTACTGTTTTTCAAGGTCTGCCATTCTTCCAGAGTGCTCAATCAGGGTGTGAGAGCGTAAATAGTCATCCGCTGACAGATCTGATATATATATATATCTAAGAAAAAAATAGGCAGACACGTTATTTCATGGTAAATCGCAAGTATAGGCCTATTTCCTGAAATAGGCCTATACTTCCGATTTACCATGAAATAACGTGTCTGCCTATTTTTTTCTTATATTTTTTCTATATGTATTTCTATACATATATATTTAGAGCTCTCTTACAGAGATATCCTACCACTATACGTACAGGATACTCCTTTCGATTCTTCTATATCCACACCGCATGCTTTATATATATATATATATATATATATATATATATGGTGGGGTGTTCAACGGCTAATTATTACTGCAATTTTACCCTTTCACCACCCCGAAAGAAATAATATATCTTATATTTCTTTAAACCGATCAGTATTTATTGATGCTTGGTGTTAATTATATATTATCATTATTACTGCTGCGACAATTAATTACTATTTTTATTAAAAACTGGAAGTAAAGTTCGATCTATGAAAAGAAAAACAAAAGTAACTGCAGTGTTTGACAAGGTTTAACGATATGTAAACAATTATATACAAGTCAACCATCCGTCCGTGCATGGAGTACTGCTGCCATTTATGGTCAGGTGCCCCTGCCGTTCTCCTCAGTGTTCTTGACAAGCTCCAAAGGAGAGTCTGTAATGTGATAGGTACTGATCTGGCGACTCGACTGCAGCCACTTCCCCATCGTCGAAATGTGGCCTCCCTCTGTCTCTTCTATAAATACTTTCATGGCTTCTGCTCAGATGAGCTTAAGTCACTGATGCCTCCTCAACAGGTGTTTACTCGTGCAACCAGACTGGCAACTTGGTCCCACCCATTCACAATCAGGCTAGCCAAATGCAGACGACAATTCTACTCCTGCAGCTTCCTCTCTCGCACTTCCCGCCTGTGGAACTCACTCCCGTATTCTTGCTTTCCTGACGGCTACAACCTCCAGAAATTTAAATGCAAAGTCAATACTCATCTACTAACCACTGGCCTCTAGCTCTCTCCCCTCCCCTGTATAACCTTCCCTTTCTCTCCACCTATGTATCTGTCATCGCACCTGCTTTCTCAGCTTTCTATTGTTCCTTTCTAACTAGTTTGTACTCCTCACTCTTTTCTAATTAATCTTTTTACATTTATGTAACCCCCTGTACATCAGTGGCGTTTCCGCCTTGCTCGGGGTGAAATGATTAAAAAAAAAAATGTTTGTTTTCAAGTTATCTTAAAACATTGGATACAGGTCTAGAATATAACACTGTAAGTCTTTGTACAAACGGGGTTTGTCTTGAGAAAATCTGTTGTACTGGTAATCAACTTGACAAAACGCATTAAACGCAACCAGCGTGAATGGAATGCAACTTTAACTTCAGTAACATGATAAGGGTCGTGATCATTTTGAAATTTTCCACTAGTTAATTAGTAAGAGTAATTAACCAAACAGTTTAGCAAACATTTTATAGAACTCTCCTGTCATTTTGTTCATTTTTCCGGAGTGGGACTATCATAGTTAGCATATGTAACTCGCTTCATGTGTTTTAAAATACAGGGTAACCCCAAGAATGGGAATTTTTTAAATAATCCAATAAAACTAAGAGTGATGGAAGAAAAATATTTTATTCAAAGTAATTGA
>JBBBDQ010001205.1:772500-805000 GCA_037127315.1 Ascarosepion bandense
AGTGCACAAAATGTAATCAATCTTACATCGGAATCAGCCAAGCACTAAACAACAGAGTTTTCCTTCACAAAAGCAACTTCAAATTATCAGACAAAAGGAAACTCTTTGTATCACAACACATCTCAAAATACAATCAAGGTAAATTTTAAATTATGCCACATATACACACACACACACACACACACACACACACACACACACACACACACACACACACACACACACACACAAGAATGTACATATACTAGTAAGAATGAACACAATGCCACACATGAAATCCTACCCGACATAGGAAGAGTATATATATATGCACAGTTTGTGTAACTCTTGCTTTTAGCGACGGGTCAATTTATCCGTTAAATTTAAAGCCAGGCTTAGAAAACGTCTGAAAATGGTATATATTGGATATTTGTAAGACTAAATTCTAAAGAAGACATGAGCCTTAGTAGTTTAAATAAGCTCAAAACATACACAGTCATATTCCAATGCATAAAGAAATAAATATAATCAAATATATACGCACTAACTTTGCAAACAATACGCACGCGATTTAATAATCCACAAAATATCATATACAGAATAAAACCACATACATTGGATTACTTATATACAACTATAGGCATAAATACACACAAATAAATACAAGAACACTTACATAGAAGCAAACGCAAAAGTCTTAAATAAATATAATTCGCTCTACTTTGTATTGAAGAGTATCCTTGGTAATGTGTAATTCCATGCGTATATCGTAATCCTATGAGAAATGAATGTTAGAATTTAACAGGGTATTACAATTAAAATAAACTGAAAAATTTTACATAATTTAAAATAAAACTCTCGTCAGACCAACATTTTTGACAAAAATGTTTTTGTAAAATTTTCGGTCTGACGGGAGTTTTATTTTTAAATTAAATATGATTTTCAAAAATCATCTCTTTAAAATATTCTCGAAATAAATTATCACCAATTGATTTGTAAATTCTTCCAATATATTTTCATTATATATAACGCTAATTTAAACTATATAAACACAAGATCTAACTATCCCACAAGCATAATCAAGTGCATTCATAAAGTAATAGTGAATATTGCACAGACTATAAAAAAAATTCGTCAAACATAACAATATTTGATGAACAGAAAGAAATTATGTGTCCCCAGTCTACAACTCCAGCAAATACCTGACTTCACCTGCGATCCTCATTCCTTAGTTGGAGTATATAGATGCACCTATCGTCTAGTTTACGTTCCTTCCTTATCTCTTTAACAGAAATAGAGGTTTATTCCTTGATTCTCGTATGGAATTAGCTTTCCGGCTCCTTCTGAATTCTACTTCAACTCTGAAGCAGAATTTAGCTAATCATGAATAACATACTTTTATTTACTATCGAATTACTTGATCTTTTTTTAATAGGTGTACATCTCTCCGGTTACTCTTCAACTTCTTGTCTCAAGTATAAAGCGGAACAAGATTTACTGTATGACTTCAGTATAAATTGCAACCATATTTACATAATAACTCAAGCATAAACTAAACCTATATTTATCTGTTTCCCCAAATTTATATTGGCAAAATGTTTACTTTATTCACATGAGTATAAAAGGTCCCAATACTTTTGACTCGAGATTACATCATTAAATACACCAACAGAATTTGATATATGGTTAAATTAATCTGCTCAACTTAACCTAACTAGATTCGACCATTTAAATTATTGCCAAACAATACTTTCTCCTCTCTATCGAGTTGGCTGTGATTGCTTTTCTATCCATATTATAAACCTTTAAGTAGTGACTGGCAATAAAGAATGCAAATCAGAATTAAAACTTTAAATTTAAGACGTGGAAGAGCAGAGTTGCCATATAACATTGTTTTATGCTTTGTCTGAATTTCAATATCTTATTTATTGTCAACGACTATGAAAAGGTGGCAGATAAGGAACAATAATAAAATAAGAAGATGATATTTTTAAATGGCTAAATTAAAAAGTAGGATTTAAAGAGAGGCACGCGTTAAAAAGTGAAAAGCATGTTTTAATTCGTAATGAAGGCAGGATTTGAGGAATAAATGAATAAAAATTAAAGAAATGTTAAGAATAGACGTAAAAAAATAGTTGAACCAGAAGAAATAAATAAATAAAAGAAAAATGAAGGATAAAAAAGAAATGGTGAACGAAAGAATGAATGAAATAATGAATGGAAGAAGAAAAGAAAACAGATTACGAAAGAAAGAAAGAAATGATGAAGGAAAAACTGAATGCTTGAAAGAATTAATGTTATATGAGGAGAAAACAAAAACTGACGAAAACAGAAAATCATTGGGTAATAAATAAATAAATAAAAATGTAAGAAAAAGAAGGAAAGAAATAAAGAGGGGAGAAGTAAAAGAAAGAATGAATGAAAAAATGAATGGAAGAAGAAGAGAAAACATAAATTACCAAAGAAAGAAATGATGAAAGAAAAACTGAATGCATTAATGAATTTATGTCATATGAGGAGAAAACAAAAACTGAAAAACGAAAAAGAAATTCATTAATAAATAAATAAATGAATAAATAAACAAATAAATAAATATATAAAGAATAAATAAAGAAAGAATGAAATAATGACTCGAAGTGAAAAAAGAAATTGTCAAAGAAAGAAAGCAAGAACTGAGGAAGGCAAAAGAAAGGGTGAATAAATGAACGAATAGAATATGAAGAGGAAACAGAAAATTAATAGATAAATAAATTATGAAGAAAAACATGAATGAAAGCGACAATGAATCGACGATGGAGCTAAAACGGACATTTCCAAAGAGAGGCAAAAAAAAGAATCTTTGATGAGGAGTTAACTAAAATTACCAAAAAAAAAAAAAAAAATACTGAAAGAAAAATAAATGAATAAAACATAAATGGTGAAATAAAAGACGATTTAGAAAGAAAGAAAAATAAAAGCTGAAGAAGGAGAGAAATACTAGGGGATAAGAATAGGGAAGTGAAAGGAAAGAATGAAAAAAATACTCTATGAACGTCTGGCGGGTGAGGAATTTCCAATCTTCTCACATTTGTTTTTCAATTGGAGTAGATAGACTAAACTATCGCCCGTTCACACTCCACCCACATCTCTTGAACAGGTGAAGAGGCTCATCCCCTGTTTCCTGTTTAAGATGCGGTTTCCGGTTTTCTCTTTTCCAATCTTCTCACTTTTTTTTCAATTGGAGTAGATAGACTAAACTATCGCCCGGTTCACACTCCACCCACGACTATTGAACAGGTGAAGAGGCTCATCCCTTGTTTCCTGTTTAGGATGTGGTTTCCGGTTTTCTCTTTTCCAATCTTTTTCACTCCTTTTACTTTTTTTTTTCAATTGGAGTAGATAGACTAAACTATCGCCCGGTTCACACTCCACCCACGGCTATTGAACAGGTGAAGAGGCTCATCCCTTGTTCCCTGTTTACAAAACTAACCGAAAAAAAACATATAAATAAAGATAGCAGTTGAAGAAAAATTAACGAACGAAGGAAAGAAAGAAAAAAAGAAAGAATTAATGGAAGGAGAAAACAGAAATGATCAAAGAAAAATGAGAAAGAAAAAAGTTGGTTAAAATTGAAGAACAGAAATAAAAACTGTAAGAAAGAGGAAGAAAGACTGAAATTAAAATAAAAAACGAAACATGAACTGGAAAAAAAAAGAAATATTAGTTAAAATGTATGTGTTGCAAACTTAAAAAAATGATAAAACATGAGAAAAACACTGGCTGCTAAGTAAAATGGAAAAATAATACGGAAATAGATAACATGAAATACGTAAAGAAAATAAAATAAAAAGGAAAACGAAAAATCTAACCTAAAGAGAAGAAAGAAAAATAAAAAGAAAAAATAACAAAAAAAACGAATGAAAAAATAATGAGAAAAAATAAGAAAAGAAAGAATGCATAAAGAAAAGAAAGAATGAAATATAAAAAAGAAAGAAAAAAATAAAGAATGACAGAAAGAATGAAAGAAGGAATAAAAGAATGAAAGAATGAAAGAAATATAGAAAAAAGCATGAAGGAATAAAAGAAAAAAGAATGAAAGAAACAAATGAAAAACTGAATGATTAACTAAAAGAAAAAAAGATAGAAAGAAAAATATATAAAATACTACAATTGAAAAAAAGATTAAAATAGCATACCTTTGAAAATTAATAATATAAAAAAAAAATCGAGAAAATAAAAAATTAATTTTCGATTTTATTTTAAAGTCGATTTTATAGCTAATAAGCAACGCATATATTATTGATTCCTACATCTGTTTGTCAGTTTCGTCGTTTTTAAATACCATCTATTTGAGTTTTCATTGACATTGTTTATATATCTATATTTCTATATGTTTTCAATGTCCATTAAAATGTTTGAGGCTTTCCAGAGAGAAATGAACGACCAATAAAAGCTCGAGGATTGATTTTGGCTTCACAAAGAAAATTCGATTGCAAATAGATTAGAATTACTCGTCGTAATAAATACAGTGCCGGGCTATTCACTGTGTTCGTTTGTCAGTTCTATCGTTCGTAGACATTTTTCTCAAGCGTTGAATTATTTTCTAACTCATCCTCTCTTTCTCTCTCTCTCTCTCCCTTTCTCTTTCTCTCTCCCTCTTTCTATCTCTCCTCTTTACTTTATTTTCAACATGACAGATTATGTTTTTATTTATTTTATTAGCAAAAATAAATAAATAAAAACATTCTCTCGCTTTTTAACAATTTACTTATTTTCGTGCGTTGTGGTGCAGTCGTTATCCGTTTGAAACGAGAAATCGGGGATCCGAGTTCGAATTCCAGTTGAATTTCTTGCATTCAATGACTCAAATATATAATTGGGAAAGGTATTAATCCGTCTCTTCTTCCCCCTCCTGCTATGAGTTAAATGGCAAGACAGATCGGGTTCTATAGTCTCGGTTGGCAACCAGTCTACCGCAGAATGTAATGGCAATCTACTGCGGTAAAATCTTCTGCCTAGTCAGTTATGTATCTTTCGAGACATGATCGCCTGTATTATGTATGGCACTAAACTGACTCCCTTTTCGATGCATAATATATATATCTTTCTATTATTAGAATTCCATATATTTAACAAGATTATATAGATTATCGATCTATTTAATACCGGCTATCGTACAGTCACTGAAGTTAAGCAATGTTGATCCTGGTGATTAACTAGATAGATAACGGCTTGGGAATGTAAGTATGGATGCGCATTGTTTTAATGGATAAAGGCTCGGAACTGGAAATTGGTGGCGAAACTTTTAACTCCAGTTGCGATTTTTATATTTACTTACGCGTAAAATACCGTTTAAAGGATTTATGAATCCAACTCTTTTCCCCACAATATATATTTTTTTTTTAGATTTAAATAACCAATGAATGTTTGATAAACAGTAAAAAACAAATCTCTCTCTCTGTCTGTCTGAGTGTCTGTCTGACTCTGTCTGTCTGTCTGTCCGTCTGTCTGTCTGTCTCTCTCTCTGTCTCTCTGTCTCTCTCTCTCTATCTATCTATCTATCTATCTATATATATATATATATATATATAAATTTCGCTTCTCTGATCCATGAACCTATCGCTCAGGGGTTAGTGACTCCAACTGACACCAAATCGGTCGAGTTTCGATCCCGGCTAGAAGCAAATGGATGTCTAGCCACACTGATTCGCTGTGATACAGTGAAACAGGCTTGCATGCGGATGACGAATCTAAACTTATTTATAAATGTAACTTTGTCTCTGTGTGTGTCTGTGTGTGTGTTCGTTACCTATAGACTCCGAAACGACTGAACCAATTTTCTTGAAAATTTACACAGTTGTACTATAAGCGTCTGCGATTGTTCTTAGCTAGGTTTTGTGTCCAGGTACCCCCGATAAATATCGAAAATCGATAATCGAAAAAATCGGGTTATAGAAGGCGTGATCCGATTTTAATCAAATTTCATACACTCATAGACAAAGGCATAAAAAACGATATTTAGAAGTTTCAAGGTTGCAGTTCTTAGAATAGTGCAGAAAATCGATAATATATATATATATATATATATATATATATATATATATATATATATATAAAAGCAAGATGTTTGTGTGTGTGTCTGTTTATTTGCCTGTATGTCTGTATTTTTTCAGCCCTTTTATTTTAGTTTTTGCTTCGGGTTTGGCTCTAAGTAGGTATAATTGTAGTTCTTAGTCTCAGACATGATGCCATTTACTCAAAGGATTTATTTAGCCTTCAAAATTCAGTTTACAACTAAAAAACTTATTTGATATCGATACCAGGAAATCAAAATTTGACTGACATCCATTCATTTTTCTTTCAGTCTACGGTTTCACTTTAACTGGAAACAACTACTTTGTGCCAACGTCCAAAAAGTCTGAGCTCCAGGACCATGGATTAGTTTTAAAGCTTTCATTACACCCAAGCAACGCCCGGCTATACTGCTAGTATATCTATATATATATATAGATGTGTGTGTGTGTGTGTGTGTGTTAAATCTAAATACCATATATATAAATAAATCGAAATTATGGTTAATCTCGTAATGAATGCATTTAATGTACTGTTATAAAACGATCCCTTTTTGTACATATTTCATTTAAAGTTCTTAATATTTCTCTGATTATTACAGGTAATAGGGTAAATCTATCCTTTAAGAATTCAAGATACAAAAATTCTACATTTATTAAAAGAAAAAAATTATTAAAACAAAACTGATTAAAAAGTGTTTTAATCGTTAGATTATCAACAGTAAATTTGCATCCAGATTCTTATAGCGTTTCCCCGTTCTTGTCAGATCTTCTAGTAACACAATGCGGGATATTTCTTAACAAAAGTGATGGATACATAAGCGAAACGTCCGAAAATCTAAATCAAATTGGAAATATTATATAACCAAAACACATATTACAATATATATTTAAATAATCAGCGTCTCTCATTCGTTTGTACACATCTTCAGTCGCATCGGCGTAATCGAATCTGTAGCTGCATCTTTTACGAGGAAGGTTGGGTCACTGTGTCGAACAAGAAAGTTTGTCTCTTCAGAATACATCTTGTATATTTATAAATCTACCCTTCGTCCTCGCATTAAATACTGTTGCCATATCTATCGCCCGGTTCACACTCCATCCACGTCTATTGAACAGGTTAAGAGGCTCCTCCCTTGTTCCCTGTTTAGGATGTGGTTTCCGGCTTTCTCTTTTCCAATCTTCTCACTTTGTTTTTTTTCAATTGGAGTAGATAGATCTATCTATTGCCCGGTTCACACTCCACCCACGTCTATTGAACAGGTTAAGAGGCGCATCCCTTGTTCCCTGTTTTGGATGTGGTTTCCGGCTTTCTCTTTTCCAATCTTTTCACTATTACGTAGCCCCTTGCACATCAGTGGCGTTACCGCTTTGCTCGGGGTGATACGATTAAAAAATATATATATATAGGTCGTTTTTTTCTGTTATTCAGCTCGTGATTCGCGAAAATATTCAAAGATGGATAAACAAAATAATAAGGATAAACAAAATAATCGATCTTGAATTGGCATCCCGACTCCAGTCACTTTTTCCCCCTACGTGTTATGGCTTCTGCTGTCTTTTCTGCAAATATTTTTTATGTCAACTGAACCAACGAGCTTCTTTTCCTCGTTACACGATCACATGAATTCACGCGCGCTACTAGATTGCCATTTAGATCCCACCCTTTTACCATTGAAATCTTTAAATGTAACCTCTTCTTCTACTTCAGTTGCTTCGTTTCACGTACTTCTCGTCCGTGGAACACCATTCCGTTTACTTGCTTCCCTGGAACTCACGTCCGTTTACTTGCAATCTCCAAAAGTTTAAATGCGACGTCAATTGACAACTTCTACAGCCTTGAATCCCATTTATATCTTATCTTTTCTTCGACACTCATGCACTTTGTTTTGTTTCACTGTGTACTAGTAATGGTCTTGCCTTGCTAGGAGGAAAATTATTATGAAAAAATACAAAACATAAACTTAGTTCTATGAAATCCTAAACGACGAAATGCGTCATACGACAAATTTTACCCCGTGTCATACTTATTTATCTTAATATATATATATATATATATATATATATATATATATATATATATATATATATATTTCTTTAATCCGAAATGGAAAAGTAGGAAGGTAAATTCCAAGAATCTGATCCTAATTAATATTAATTTTTTTTTAATATTAAAAAATGATGCAGAAGGAGAGCTCAATGTACTTAAGATTACAGAGTTAATATAAATTAAAGAAAATTTTCAAAATTCAAAAATGTCGAATGCACATTTCGACATGAAATCTCTAATAGAGAATTCACGTCACCTCAGCGACAGAGTTTTATTTCAAAATGAAGAAAAAAATGGTATAAAGAAGGGGACAAAATAAATAATGGTCAAGATTTGAGAAATATACGTCACAAAAACTCTTTTAAGATCAGTTTATTTTTGGGTTTTTCTTTGTAAGTGAAGGGATGGGGGAATGGCATGTTTAGCTTGATAGGAGAAAAGATGTAAGGAATTAGGAAGTCGTTGTGAGAATTGGGTTAAACAAAACAGAACAGGAAAGAAAGGGGTGGAATATAAAGTGTGTATAGAGAAAAGATAAGGGAAAGAAGGAAAAGGCGGGAATATCAAATCTCAAGTAAAAAATGCTCGATACGTGTCCAATACGTTTAACTTTAAATGTTTAAAAGGGTTAGGGATTTGGAAATTTAAGGTATATTTAGGTGGAAAAATAAATAAAGATTTTAAAAAAATTTAATTAATTTTATCTAAATAAAATATTTTTAGGTATAGACGAGGTAAATAACAATTACAGAAAATTATAAATTTACAATTATTATATATATATATATATATATATATATATATATATATATATATATATATGCTAACAACGGAAAAAAGGGATCTATATTTTATAAAGATTGACAATTAAAGTAAATTGGGAGGAGAAGGCAGAGGGGTTAAAATACTTTTAAAAGTTAAAATTAAAAATGGAAATTAAATTAATTCATCTAAATCATTAAACTTATATTTATATTCTAAAATTTAAAATTCAGGAAATTAAATTTTAAATTTAAGTATTCAAAAAGTTTGCTTTATGGCAGCACTTACTGATAAATTCTCTTCTAAGACTCAGGAGCAGGTGCTGGTGAGGATATTTCAAAATTGAAATTTTTTCTAGTAAGCACAGACAGCACCTATCACGAATATCAGTTATATATATTCCTTATCTTGTAAAATTTTGCAAATAATAATAATAAAAGAACCATTCTATTTTCATTTGGGAATAAATAATAAAATAGTATAAAATACATCCTTTTTTATTTAAATCTTGGGTTACCTAATAATTATGGCCGGTAGGGCATGTATATTATTTCGATTTATTTTTATATTAAACCTCTTGTAGTCATGAATATATTTCCTGGTATGGTGATTAAAACCAGCAAGAGAGGCATGGAAGGTATTTCCAATAGTTTTATCTTTCAAAATACTTATAATTTTATCCAATATCATCTTCAGATGTTTGATTGTTAAGACATAATTAATGTAGTTATTCGTTAAGAATTGTTCTCTGTTCTGAATATATGTTAGTCAAACGACAACAACCCCAACAGGAAGGTGTGCTCTACGTATTCATCATAGATTATACAACATTTAAATAAACAACCCTGTTTAAATCCACGATTTAAAGAAAATAGTAATTGACAATACAAGCTTAAGTCACTATGAAAATAATAAACAAAAACTTAAAAAGCCATCTATATTAAAAAAATAAAACTGATACTGAACAAAAGAATTATGTGTATAGTAACAATGTTCTAAAATCTCCATATCATTAAGACTAAGTTGTAATTTTCGGATGTGCAACACAATCGGTTAAACAATATAAATTGTAATTTGAATAAACATACAATTAACTTACCTCCCTTGTGTTATATAATTTTGAAATCAGCGTGCGTTCTTATGTACATGCTTAAAATTCGAAACTGTTAAAAGACAAGTTATTCCAAACCTTGGTTACAATGACTTGTAACTTTGTGCTAGCACAACCAGTGAAGTTTTGAAATATTTCCATCTAACCATTCACACACACAAGGCTTGAGTCAACCCGTAGTATGGTCATCAAATACTTTCTAAAGCTACCACAAACTGGAACTGCTCCTTCCCTCAGGACGTTAACGTAAAGATGTTAACTTCCAAAGAAGTTGACCATGGTGAGATTTGATCCCAGGTCTCTCATTATATAATAAATATACTACTATCAATTATATATAAATCTATATATGTATATGATGAGAAATGAGAAATGCTTAGAATATTATATATATATATATATATATATATATATATAATATTCTAAGCATTTCTTATTCTTTCGTGCACATATGTAATCGTATCAAAAATTAAACTTGATGCAATACTGAAGGACGAAAAGCCTTATATGACAACTTGTATATCTATATATATATAGTCATCGCAAATATATATATAGTTATTATTATTAATATTATTATTAGGAAATCACTGCCTTTATAGCTATTAAGTTGCAGTATTCTGTAATAATGATAATAATAATAATAACTCTGTATCTTTCGTCTACTTTCGTACTGATCACTTCTTAAAAGTAAATATCACACTGTGGAATGTACTTCTATTAGCATTATCCATTTTTTATTATTATTTTTATTATATATATATATATATATATATATATATATATATATATATATTCTAAAACATGTACAAATTACAGACTACTACAAAGTGCACATTTTGTTTCGACATTGACAGGACAATGTCTCATCAGGTGGTAAACGTTATTTTTCGTTTACTACCTGATGAGGCATTGTCCTTTCATTGTCGAAAAAAATGTACACTTTGTAGTAGTTTGTAATTTGTAAATGTTCTAAACTATAATTTATAATAAATAAATATTCATAGCTCTATTTCTATATTGAGCGCTGTTTTAAATTAATGTTTTGAACGTTGCTAATATTTTCTTCGTTCCTTATTCTTTTAGATATATATATATACATATATATATTATATATATATGTATGTGTGTGTGTGTGTGCGTGTGTGCGTGTGTGTGTGTGTGTGAGTGTGTGCGTAAATTGTCTCTTAGCTGATTGATGTTACCCTCAGTACATCGACTACGGAGTTTTATAAGTAGACCCTCCAAAAATTACTCCGTTCACTGGTCAAAGGTTGTCAGCAAATGACTGTTTATATATCTTTTTTGCACTTTTCATTCGTACAAAGTTGACTTTTTCATTATGCATGTGTGTATCGTGCTGTAATGGATATAAGATCTGAATGAGAAATCGTAGTGCCCTGTTCGAATTCATGTTGAATTCGTTGCATTCATTTACGCGCAAATAAACGTGGGAAGGTATGAACCTATCTTTTCTCCCACCAGCTATGAGTAAATAGCAGGACACACTAGGATATATAGTCTTGGGTGGCAACCAGTCTAGGAGAATGAAAAACACTGAATTAAAAAATAGCCAGGTAAAGGTTGAACTCCGTCAGACTATCTATCCCAAGGAATATCACAGTTAGTGTATCTGAAATACAAGTGGTGATCTTACATTACTAATGGCTGGGGGTCACGTGATCGTGATTGCTTAATTTGTGTCAAATTGTTTGATACTCCAAATATATTTTAGTTAGTTGTCAGTTTCATGCTGTTAACGCGAAAAATTTCCGCTTCATAAAATTAATATTACGTCAATGTAATATCAACTTATTTGCATGGTTTTCTTATGATAAGCATTGTCATTTTACTATGATCTCTCTATTCTATTTGTGACTGCACCCCCCTCGCATACGATGGGCATGATGGCTGACTCTTTCCTCTGTGACATATTCAACTTCTTCTATTTACGAAAAATAACATTTAAATTTTATATATATTACCATTTGGACAAACAGGCAAAAATATTTTTACATTAGGCAAATTCAAATTAGTGCAGACTCATTATCAGTACAAATTCTATTAATTTAATCTTAATTTTCAGACAAAACAAAAAGATTCCTTTCGTCGTAGTAAATGATCTCATCATCCAGCGCCCCTACCTCCACTGTAATGGAAAGTCTCGCATACAACCATAAAAGCTGGCAAGAATTATCCTTTTGTTCTTGTATGATCAATTAAAGAAGAATAAACATTTTGAGAAGTTGAATCTGACCGTTTGTTTTCATTACAATAAGGCTTGATTTAAATTCGCTTATACAGGCTGTAGAATCATTCGAGGTCGAACGGTCGCCACACCAGATCAATTGGTGCCTTCTCCTATGTTCGTTGTGGTGCAGGGGATATCGACTCGGAACGACAAATCGGGGTAGTGAAAATACCCTTGGGAAAGGTACTAATCCGTCTCTTTCCTCCAATCATGTGTTAAATAATAAGACAGATTGGGCTCTATAGCCTTGACTGGCAACCGGTCTACCGCAGAAAGCAATGGCAACCTACTGCATGACATTCTTCTGCCTAGTCAGTCATGTCTCTTTCGACACACGATCGCCCAAGCGTGTATCACGTATGACACTTAACTGACTGATATAAGTAAAAAGAGAATTTGATACTCACAGGGCAAATTGAAGGGCTAAGGTAGAGAAGTAAACAACTCATAATCTATTTAGCAAAGTGGAGTAAATTCATAACCGAGAAAGGTTTACGGGAGAAAAAAACATAGCATTAAGGCGACCTATAATTGCCATCCTGGTGGGATACTGTGCAGAGATGAAAAAGAACCTGCATCATAAGAATTCGGTGACATGATATCTGATGTCAAGAAAAGAAAGTGAAAATAAAATCGTATAAGTGTTGTAGTAAATGATCTCAACATCCAGCGCCCCTACCTCCACTGTAATGGAAAGTCTCGCATACAAACATAAAATCTAGGCAAGAATTAACCTTTGGTTCGTGTATGATCAATTAAAGGAGAATAAACGTTTTGAGAAGTTGAATATGAGCCTCTGTTCTCATTACATATTTTATTAAGAATTACTAATAATATACAATATCTCCACTGCATGGATACTAACTTTAAATACCAATAACTTATAATTTACTGAGAGATAAAAAGTTGTAGTGTATTTAAAAACTACAACAAATTAGTCTATTTGATACATTTTGGAACAATCAATAGTATAATTATTAATGTACTGACTTTTTACACTCGTCAAATCAAATTCATTGAAATAGCATAACTTGATCTAAATAAGTACAGCGTATAACGTCTGGCGGCCCAAATTAACCCAAGTCCGCTCGGATGTGTGAGTAGCAGTCGGATGTAACATGCTGTGTACAAGTCACAACAGGAGTCATTAACCCTGGAACACTAACCATCAATTAAAGTTTCACCACTAATTACTGTGGGTATATCATACCCGATTTTGAAAATATCAAAAAAATATTAAATAAATATCTTTATTTGAAATATTTTACATGCAGGTAGTTCACTATTTGTAATTTGAGTTAACATTAATAGGAACTGACAGACATATTATTTAGGTAAGAAAATCAGGTACCGAAAATTTAATTGTAATTAAAATGGCGTCATTTACGCTGGGTACTATGTACCCATGGTGTTCACAGGTTAAGAAATATTCCTGTGTCTAGTTTATTTCCTAACGTAGAAAATTTTCATAATAACTGGATTAAATAAAAAAAAAATATAGAACTTTTGAAATTTACACCTTGTATGTTTTCTTTTTTGTTTTTCTTTGTGGTCAAGTTGAACATTTTTACAAGACCAAATTTTGACGAACTCAATCATCCAAAAGTCCTTTTTTTTTTTTCGTTACCGTGGTCAAATGATTAGGATAATGCAATGCAACGCTGTACTCATCATCTTCACGATTTTATGCATGAGAAAATATAGAAAAACCCAGGAGAATAATTAATGACATCGATGCTGTTGTGAGTCGACAGCATTCGAAATTATAGTGCAACTTTGACCCCCGCATGATCATGTCAATTGCTTCGTTGTATATTTCTATGCCAGGGCTACACGTACAGTGTCTCGACTAGTTGTCGTTCTATTTAACCATACATGGAGTCAGAAGAGGTGGGTCACTGCTTTTAAATTTATTTGCACAAAATTGAATGTTTCGAACTTGAATGAAATCTGTATATATCTCTCATTCCGAACAGTTAAGCATTGCACCAAATGCACAATAGGATATACAGTGTATTAATATGATGTCTAGGTACGGTTGATACACCCTATACAGATATATCCTCATATTTATTATTGTGCAAGGCAAACAACCGAACGTGAATCTGAGGAAAAAATATACTAAGTCCAGTATATCTATCATGTTAAATTTTAATAGGTGTACAGCAGAGACAGGTATCACAGCACGCAAACTGGAGAACGGTTTTGCTAAAAATTGTGCATATCTTCGTATGTCTTTCCCAGCTAGAACTCTTAGCAAGCCGGATAAGTCAATCCCTTAAGACTGTTTTTGATTGAATGCAATTTCAGCTATCTTGTTTTGACTAAAATGTCGCCTTGATTTGTTCATTTTTTAAAAAAAGAACAAAAAAGGAAATTTTCAGCACCCAAAAAGCATATGAACAGAAACGAGTATAGCTCTCCTGGGTACACACCCAAAATTTTAAAGTCAGACAACTGAGAAGTAAGTCTATATTACTGTAAGCGAGACATAGACAATTATAATTCATCTAAACACACCTATCCGTATTAACATCTCCAACCAATTAGGATCAGAAGATATAATAGTCAGTCCTGCGTTTGACGGTAAACTATATCCAGCAGCAAGGCCTATGATTGGGAGGTTGTGAGGAACATGGAACCACCTCGTATTTGCTCTTGTTCCCAGGTTCACACTGACCCGAAGTGGTGGCATCTGTCAGGGTTCCAGCTATTGGCAAACATTTAAACCACAAAATGGGGTCAAAATACTATGAACATATAAAAATAGACTTTTATAGAAATATATACATAAAAATAGACTTTTATAGAAAATATACATTTTTGAAAAACGAAAATTACCAAAAATACATTTTTTAATACAAAACTAGAAGAAACCTTCAGTTTTCTAAAATAAAAATAAAAATAATTTTTTTTATCAAAATCTCACTAAATCAACTTTCTCACTCTAATGGAACATTAGAAAATACCTTAAAACCCTACCATTTTGGCATTAAATAGTCCACAGAGGTTGATATGCCATTAAACAAGATTCAAAATCAAACTCAAACATAAAGGTCAAACCTGATATATTATCTTTATTATTATCATCAGAAATTTCCCAGATAATATAGTATTATTTTCCCCTCATTTCAATGGTTCATCACTTTTCGGATTATTCTTGATTTTGTAAAAGACTTCCTTTCACCAACAGTACTTAAGGGACTTCTTTTGTGCAATTTTTTTCTATCTGTCCCCATTCTGTCATTCACCGTACCAAGTCATAAAGTGAATAACCGATTTTTCCGCAATAGGTTGCCAGTTCTTACTGTGGTAGACTGTTTGAGAACTAAGACAGGTAGCCAACCTAGTCTATCCTGCTATTTACCCATAGCTGGGGCTAGAAGAAATAGATTTATACATTATGTAATGAATCCGACAAGAATTCGAAATCTGCTCTAAGATTCCTCAATCCACCGTGCCTCTATTACTTTCGATGATTATAATAAAAATCTGTAAATAAGGAAAGAGTTAAAAAAAAAATTAAAAAATATCAAAATATGAGAAAATTTTTTGTTAAAAATATCTGAATTCTAAATAATAACAGAAGTGGACTATTCTGGACCAATAATAAAAGTAGTAAACAAAAGAATATTACGTTACGACTCAAAACGCTTTTCCTACAAATTTCAAAATGGGTCCTTGTCTATAAAAATGTAATGTTACTTTGTATTATAATAAGTAAATAATAAAATGAAAAAAATTCTAGGCAAATCTTGTTAGAAAATTTAATGATAAATGACAGAAAAAATCAACGACATTAAACGAATAGCCAACGACAAACAAATAAAAGTAAAACAAAGATTTGTGTGAAGTTTGTCCCAAGGGTGCTCAGTGAAAAACAGAAGGAAAGCCGTGATGACGACAGCAGGGAAATGGTGAAGCTTATTGATTCAGATCCTGAAGTTATTGCGGACATGTGATGAAAGCTGAATCTACTGCATTTTCAACAAAAATCGTCAGCTGCGACAACCAGGGTTTAGTAGGGTGTGTTCCAAGTCCTGCTGCAGCTGCCTCTTTCAACCTGAAATAATATAAATGGATCTGTCATCTCATCAGATGTATAGTAATAACATAATACAATTTCAAGAGCCTACAATAATTTTAAATTCCTCTACAAAAAATGTCCGGACACTTACTGAAAGCACCTCGTACGTCCTGATTCATAAAAAAGAGAAATATTACGCTTAAAAAGTAGCATTATTCGTTTCAATGAATTAGTTATTTAACAAATACAATGCTAGATGTTCTTAATATAATAATATATTTTATTATATGCAATATATTTCACTCCTGTCATACTCAGGTGTTTGGTTTATTATTTTTAATTTAATGTAAGATACTTAGTAGTAGGTACATCAATATATAACACATCATTCAATAAGTCACGGTCCTGACATGTATCTACATGTCAGGCCCGAGACTTATTGAAGTCGCTAAAAAATCCGTATAATTTTTATAAAGTAGTAACGTTCAAATGGCAGGTGAAAAAATTTGGGCACAATCGGATTATTACTTTACAAATTATATTTATTCAAGTGAAGCTACTCTTGTATATGCTCAAAACAATTGAAAATTTCTAATTCGTGTGTTGATAAAGCATTGCTTTCTGATAGGAAAAAATACTGTTCAAGCAAATCAATGACTTCATAAGTATTATTCGAACACTCAGGTCGCCCAAAATAGGCAGTTGTTGCAGAAAACACTAAAACAATCCATAAACTCGTTTTGGCCGATCGTAAATTTAAGTTGCGTAGGATAGCAGAGCAGTTGAACATATCATTTTGCATGAAGATTTGTCAAGGAGAAAGCTGTGTTCAAAGTGAATTGGCGTTTGCTCACAGTCGATCAAAAACAACAACGCGTCCACGATTCAGAGCGTTGCTTGCAGCTGTTTCAACGCAACAAGAATGAGTTTTTGCGTAGATATGTGACACTGGATAAAGCATGGATCCACCACTTTATTCAGGAGTAAAATCGGCAGTCAGCTGAGTGGAAAGCAGCAGACGAAAGCCATCGAAAGGGACTAAAGATACAAACCTCAGCAGGCAAGTTTTTGGCTTGTGTATTTTTTGATGCGCAAGGTATTTATTCATCGATGTTAAGAAAGGAAAAGTCATCAATAGCAAATATTATTGGTGCATTTGACGAAGGAAATCGTAAAAAATCGGCCACAAATGAAGAAGAAAAAGCGATCTTTCACCAAGACAACGCACCGTGTCACAAGTCAATCGCATTGATGGCAAAACTACATGAATTACGCTTTGAATTGCTTCTGCATCCACTTTATTCTCCATATCTGGCCCCCAGCTACTACTGGCTGTTTGCAGACCTCAAAAGAATACTCCGGGGAAAGTTATTTCGCTCCAATGAAATGATATCAGAAACTGAGTTGTATTTTGAGGCCAAAGACAAATCGTTCTACAAAAAAATCATCAAATTGTTAGAGAAGCGTTAAAATTAGTGTATCACCCTAAATGGATACTATATTGATGAATAAAATCGAATTTCACTTAAAAGTTATTGTTTTATTACTTACGCTCGGGATTTATTGAGTGATGTGTTATATTGCCGTTATTTTAGACGGCATATCGATATGAATATCGATATAAATATTTTGCAGACATTTTTGGCGTCACGGACTTATTTGTAATATAATAATATTTTACTTTTTCATCTTCATCTTGTTGTTATTATTATTATTGTTGTTGGTGTTGTCTTTTTTGTTATTTTTGTTGTATACACATTTCTTCTGATTTCCAACAAGAGACTTAAGATCAGAAATGGCATCATGACATTATCCAATGTAAATTTGTGTAAATAAAAAGATAAAAGTAAAATTAAGAATAATGTACACATACACATGCATTTTTCATAGATATACCACTTCATAGAGTCTGAGTTGTGCTTGTAAAAACAACTTTTTGTATTATTTTAAGACTACCAAAGATTACATCAATTCAAATATCAGAACCTTTTCAAAATATCAGAACCTTTTCAAATCAAACCCAGAGCTTCAACCACAACTAGAATTATTAATGTCTTCAAATACCACACCTTTCAGATTTAGAATTCAAGAACTTTGTCTTTTAATAGTTATTATTATTATTATTATTATTATTATTATTATTATTTGAAAAAATTACTTTAACATTTCTTCTTTAGTACATTACTTTCAGATTGATAATCGTGCACCTGGGACAAGAAATGGTTAATGGTTTCGCTCGCCAGTCAAGCATTTAGCAAGCAGACAAAATATGAAATAAGTCATCAGAATCATATTGTCAGTATCTATCCCGAGAGAGCTTTCCGTAGAACATGAACAGTGCAAGTTAATACTATTTCTGGACTTTTTGCAAAGAATGTTTTATTAAGTGTAATATTCAGAAATTTCTCAGTTACTTTCTTTTCTTTTTTTTAATCATTTCACCCCGAGCAAGGCGGAAACGCCACTGATGTGCAGGGGGTTACATAAATGTAAAAAGATTAATTAGAAAAGAGTGAGGAGTACAAGCTAGTTAGAAAGGAACAATAGAAAGCTGAGAAAGAAGGTGCGATGACAGGAGAGAAAGGGAAGGTTATACAGGGGAGGGGAGAGAGCTAGAGGCCAGTGGTTAGTAGATGAGTATTCTTCTTCTTCTATGTGCCCTGTCCCTTCAGGACGTAGGCGATCATGGATCTCCACGTCTCTCTATCCCTTGTGGCTCTTAGTATGTTTGCTCCTGTTGCTCCTGGCAACCCCCGTTCCGTCATCCACCTGATCAGACTCTGCAGATATGTTGTCCGCTGCCTTCCTCTGTCTCTCCTTCCTTCTATCTGTCCAGTCAGTATCAGGTCCTCCAGGCTCTCCTTCCTCATTGCGTGTCCCAGGAACTTCAGTTGTCTCTTCCTGATGCTCAGCATCAATTTCCTTTTTGTTGCCATTCTTTCTAACACTTCGTCGTTGCTTGTATGCTCAGTCCACGATATACGTAGCATCCTTCTGTAGAACCACATTTCGGCCGCTTCCAGTTTTGTCCTCATTTTCGATGATATTGTCCAGCATTCACAGCCGTACTGAAGAACTGACATCACGTAGCAGTCTAGCACTCTTTTCTTCGTTTCTATTGAGAGCTAGAGTCCAATGGTTAGTAGATGAGTATTAACTTTGCATTTAAATTTCTGGAGGTTGTAGCCGTCAGGAAAGCAAGAATACGGGAGTGAGTTCCACAGGCGGGAAGTGCGAGAGAGGAAGCTGCAGGAGTAGAATTGTCGTCTGCATTTGGCTAACCTGACTGTGAATGGGTGGGACCCAGTTGCCAGTCTGGTTGCACGAGTAAACACCTGTTGAGGAGGTATCAGTGACTTAAGCTCATCCGAGCAGAAGCCATGAAAATATTTATAGAAGAGACAGAGGGAGGCCACATTTCGACGATGGGAAAGTGGCTGCAGTCGAGTCGCCAGATCAGTACCTATCACATTACAGACTCTCCTTTGGAGCTTGTCAAGAACACTGAGGAGAACGGCAGGGGCACCTGACCATAAATGGCAGCAGTACGCCATTTTCTTAATCATTACAAGCACTCCTACTATTACTGGAAAAGCTATTGCTCTAAGATATCACCCTTTTTTTTTCAATTTCTATTTACAGGTTCTTGCATCTACTCATCTTCCTGAATTCTTAGAGAAAAATAGTTCTTGTATGTCGATAAGCAGATAATTTTGATTTTGGTGAAATCTAATCATATTGGCTCTATTTGGTTTGATTGTTCGATCTATGTTCACAGGGACAGCCTATAAAATTATTATTATTAATTTGACTTTTATTATTACTGTTATTATTTCATATTGAGGATTGAGTGACAATAAGTACTCCCAAATCTTCAGCACCTTTTTCCGTAACATCTCTGACCATGGCTACACAGGAGACTATACAAGCTTCCATGTATTACCATCTTATCCAAACAATTATTTCAACATTTTTGCTACAGCAGCAAGCGCAAGTACTATTATTAGCATTATTGTAAGATTAGTAGCTCATATTATTCTCTCAGCTCCCGAGCAAAGTCCTGTAATGCACTTTATTTATCATTCTCTATCATATTTACGCTGTACTCTGCCAATTTGATATATGCGTATTTCATATTCATGCTGGAAAAATTAGTGCTATCATTAACAGAATTATAATCATCGCTTTCTTTACTTGATTATGAATTTATACTTCTCTAATTACATTCGATATTGTTGCAAGAATTTAAAGGAGAGGACATTAGAGTTTTACCCCAACCTTTCCCTGTACTTACATATGTACATGTATATACAATTAAGCATCCTCAGTAGAAAATATGGGAAGCGTGAATGTTTCAGCGACTTCAGCAGAAATCCCAGAAGAACGATATAATGAACGCAATCGTAAGCTATAAAATAGACGCATGCGCATTTGGTACGGCGGCGACGAAAGGGAAATCAGGTTAGAGGAATGGACTGTAGATTTACTGTAGACAATGGTACTAAGTGAATTGATGTCGATTGTAGGAGAAGAATTACACTGGTAATTATTTTATAGTAATATGATTACCGTTTAGAAAAAAGGCGGGAAGAAATGGCGGTGTTGTTAAAATGTCCCTGAAGCTACGTTGTTTATAATATAATCATGCTATTAAACGCCGTTCAAGTTTTTGTTCAGTTGTGATGGATTCAATTATGTTATGTTAACTGGGATTCGATTTGAATTCCTCTTGAATATTACTGATTATATTTTTTAAACTATTATTTTATTCGTTTTACTTTATTTTCTTTTTTTCTACAGTAATTTAACCAAAAAAGAAAAAAGAAATTTATTTTATCATTAAAAATGTTTTCCTAGGAATTTTACGCATTGGTTTGTATGCGACGAAATTTTTAAAAACTTTCTCTACCCAAATATAAAGAAACCACCATAAATATTTATGCCTTATCATTTGGTCAATATTTGAAATTAGAAAGAAAACGTTTCAGCAATTCTTCCTGTCTGAAGGTTCCAGTCAGAAATATTGTCGTACAAAATCTCTGAATATTCAAAATGATGAAAACGTATTCATTGCTTCGGGTAGTATACTTAATGATTCGATTTTATTTTTGGTCGCTTTATTGGTTTTCTGTTTTTGTTTAATTTCTGCATAATTTTATATGATGTATGATATGAATACATCTCTTCTCCTCTCCCCTATAACGACTTGCAAGGCAAAACTACTGCAGAAAAAAAACGACTGTTTACTGCGGGAATATCTCATGTGCTTAGTCAGTCAAGAATCGAAAAAGATATCGCGCAAGCGTGTATCACGTATGTTAACTGAGTGACTGACATTTACGAGTAAAAAGGCTCTATAACAAAGATAAAAGTAAAAATGTGAACTCGCAACCTTCAGACCATTTGTGTTGTGTTGCAACACGGTCTGAAAAAAATATCTGATAATTGTGCTTTTAATTTCAATCACCTGAAGAAACTCAGAGTAGCGTACAACGGCCGAAACTTTGTGAATATTACAATAAAGATACAACAATGTAAATAATATAAATAATTTCAATACCTCATCCTATATATATATATATATATATATATATATATAAAATAGAAAAGATTTTGTATTATTACAATGGGTAGTACATATTTCACCGCATATTGCGGCTCGTCAGACCCAAATGGTACAAAAGTTGGTCCTCAAAAATCCCCTAAATTTTGTTTACATATCCATATTTCGAATAGACATTTTTAACGGTTATTTACGAAAATTTTCTCGCTTATTTAAAAAGAACCTCAAATAATAGAAAAAAAGCAAGGATAAAGAAAAAGTAGACGATTGATTAATAGAAAAAAGAGAAAGAAAAGAGAAAAAACAGAAAGAAAAGAGAAAAAACAGAAAAATTGAAAAAGAAAGAATAGAAAAAAGGTAAAAAGAGATAAAAAAATCAAAAATCTTTTCTAAATTATACTATTCTGTTAAATTAAGTAAATGAATTTAACATTGATATTGAATTCTTTTGAGTTCGTCTCTATCTGGATTTACCTGGATAGTCCGTGCAATATATATATATATATATATATATATATATATATATATATATATACTCTAGAACCTATCTGACGAGCAGCAGGTTTTTGGCTGCGAAATATGTAGAATCGTAGAATATGTAGAATTGTAGAATATCTAAATTGTTTTTGTAGATTATATTACTCCGTAAAATAAATAAATAAATTTAACATTGAGTTCTTTTGAGTTCGTCTCTATCGAAATTTGCCTGACTTAAATACCAAATATTCTACGCCCTCTCTCTATTTATAAATATATATATAGGACGATGTAATATATACATATAAGTTTACCAAATCCATGAAAACATTCTGTGTAACGAATTTCGTTTTTCTTAAGGGCTTCATCGAACTAAAATAATTCTTTTGTTGATGGAATCATTTATGTTTAGGAGCAATAATTATACACCGACAAGAAAGTCTGAATACGTCGAGATGCTGAAATTTAGCTTTTCTGTTAGACGTGGCTGAGCATGTAGTCGAGATGACTTCATTCAGTTTCCTTGTTTATATCACTTTTAATATTAAGTATCCCACTTTGCACTTAAAAACAACATCCTTCGGAAACATAAGATGCCAAATAGAAGAAACGAAGAGAGCCCAGATAAAGGCCTAACATCTCCATCCCGTGATCTCACTTTACCTATCATATGGTGGCTGTATTCGTCTCTTCAGGTTCATTGCACACAGAAAAATAAATATCGATGATCGTCCCAATACTCGGCATCGAGTTCCGCTAACACGGATCAATCATTCACAATAATAGGAGATCTGTCAAATAAAGCTGAAACATTGTAAGTACGCGGAGGTAATTTTCGTTGATAGGCCGATGATCAAAGCACTTCCTATATATATATATATATATATATATATATATATATTATAATCGTGTCGCCCCAAGCAAGGCATTGTATTCCCACTGTTGAGCAAGGGGTAACATAGGAGGAAAGTTATGAGAAAGAGTGATAGGTTACAGAGGGTGTCAGAAAATGAGTAAGAGATGGATGAGTATACTGAAAAGAATGGAGTGGACGAAGAAAGGAGCATGAGAGAGAGAGGATGAAAGTTAGTGAAATAAAAGATGACTATTGACGATACATTTGAATTCTTGAAGATTGTACCTGTCAAGAAATCAAATAAACGGAAGGGAATTCCACCGGCGGGAAGTGCGAGAGAAGAAACTGTTGGGGGTAATTTACAATTTATTGGTTTCACAGTAAAAGGGTGGGACCTACTTGTAAATCTGGTAGCTCGAATAAATTCATATATAAGGGTTACCAGTGAGCTATGTTCATCTGAGCAGAAGCCGTTAAAGTATTTGCAGAAGAGACACAGGGAAGCCACATTGCGCCGGTGAGAAAGTGACTGTATCCTAGCTGCCAAATCGGGATCGATCACATTACAGATTGTCCGTTGGATTTTGTCAAGGACCCCTAGGTTCATAGCAGAATCACCTGACCAGATATGGCAGCAGTATTCAATGCACGGGCGGATAGTAGATTTCTATATGTGCAGGATTGTTTCAGACGGGAAAAACCTTCCTGGATCTACAAAGCGAACCGACCTTCTACACTTTAGTAAATTATTTTCTATTTTAATTAAATCATCATTTTTTAATCATATTTATTGCCAGACTCATTTGGGTGAGCTACTACCTCATTGAGTGTGTTGTTTTGCAAAATATCCTTTTTGTGCTCCTTATAATAACTTAATTAAATGTTTGAAGTTTCTCTAATGTATTCCATCTGCCAATATTTACTATTTATAGTAACTTTTTTTTTTAATCGTATCACCCCGAGCAAGGCGGTAACGCCACTGATGTGCAGGGGGCTACGTAATAGTGAAAAGATTGGAAAAGAGAAATCCGGAAACCACATCCTAAACAGGGAACAAGGGATGAGCCTCTTAACCTGTTCAATAGACGTGGGTGGAGTGTGAACCGGGTGATAGATCTATCTACTCCAATTATACACACACACATATACATGTATATTTTTATCTCTCTCTCTCTCTATATATATATATACACACACACACACACACGTCTTAAGACAGCTTGTTTCACCTTTATATTTAAATATAATGGAGGAAAGGTGCAGATCCCTTATGATATGACTGAAAGAAACCATAGAATTATAATATAAGGGGGAAATAGAAAAAAACAGATGTAGCTGACCACATATGGAGTGGAAAAGGAGAGGGGATGAACACCCTCTGTGTGATGAATTTTAAATAACAGAAAGGAAACACCACTGGAAAATACAAAAACTTGAAGAATCAGTAGACCATAAAAATGTCCTAACTTAGCCAAGCACAGAAATGAATACAATATGGAAACCAGTAATACCTAGTGCTAGAGAAAAACAATTACAAAAAAAACAAAACTGAGCTATGGTAAAAAAATGTTTACTGAGACATTAGGTTTAGAAGTCTCAAAAATTCATACATTGATGTCCCCAAGGACACATGGCCAAGTGAATAAAAGCTTTGGTTGGATCTAGTGACTTGACCCAAAGATCTGAGATTAGAGGTGACTGAAAAGTTAGAAAACAATCTATGCCGGTAAACAAAATAAACTGATCAGTTTAAAGTTCCAATCACCGTAAGAAGTCCAAACAGTGTGTATATATATATATATATATATATATATATATATATATATATATATATAAAAAGAAAGAGTCAGTAATTGAATGATTTATTACCAAAAGAATTTCCAAAATATAGTTCTTATTTCATCTCTAAATCACAAACTCAGCTCCTTCTGAATTGAAAAAAAAAAAAAAATTAACAAATTGTACCCATCAAATTAATAAATTTAAAACATTCAAAAAGATATCTAATTTACAATTAACTATTATTTTAAAAGAAAGTAAATTACCTACAGGAAAATGTAACAGTGCTTTTTGTTTATACATTTGCTCCAAAGTCATAAAAATTTGATCTTTCAGGTTTTAGATTATTCTTATTTTGTTTTGTATTAATTAAGACATTTATGTCTTTGTAAGTGGCTTTATAAGTGTTATGTTAAGCTTTGATAAGTCCTTTTCTGCTGTAGATTTGGTAAAGTTTGTCGCGTGAATAATAATAATTTTGATTGCTTGGGTTTGTCAGAATGGTTTACAATTTTGAAATATTTTAATAACCATTTTTTTGTGTTAAATAAGAAATAATAATGGTATAGAAGAAACTGAAAAGTATGCTCAGTTTATTTCTACACCTCGTGAAAATTTTGAATATTACATATTCTTAGAGCTCTTACATAGAATCCGATAATTATTGCGGTAAGAATAGAACAATATGAGGTCATTTTCATTAGTCTGCACGATTTAAAGTGATATGAAAGAATGTTAATGTGATTTTATTTCTGCATCATTAATAAATTAAATCGTACTTTCGTGTTTATTTTATCTACAAATTCAGCTAATGATTTTCCAGGATATATGAATAGGATGCCATCAGTATATTGGAAACTTGTTGATTGTTTAATCAATATACTTGGGAAAAACCCAGATTCACAAAACTGGAAGAAAATATTTGCCAAAATACAACCAAGAGGTGAACCCGTTGATAATCTCAGTTTTTGCTCATAAAAGTGATTTTTAAAGATGCAATAGTATTTGCATGTGCAGAGTCGGCAATAACTTATGTTTTAGTTTGTGGCAGGGAGAGTTTATTTTTTTTATTTCAGGTGGATAACATCGAGAACGCAAAGATTACAACCACTCGACCATTCTTCTCTCACACGTGTATGTATAAATATGGCATAAACTCTCACTCTCTCTATTTCTCTTTCTTTTTTTTTTCTAAAATTAGAAATAAAAATAGCAACAATTGAAAGAAATGAGGAAAAAGAGAAAAATAGAGAAAAAGTTAAGGAATTAGTGTAAAGAGGAAAAAAGGACGAAAACAACAAATAAACCCGACACACATGTACGCACATCCGCGAAAAACGAGCGCACAGACGCAAAGAACAAAACAGCGCCAAAAATATCCTAAAAAATATAATGATCGTCTTTTTCAAAAACGACTAAAAAAAAATACACGTAATAGCAAACAGATGAAAAAAAGTGACAATAACAAATATATAAACAACATTGAGAATGGCCATAAAAGTGGTTGAAAGCGCTTGAGTCGATAAAAATTATGGATAATTTTTATATTCTTTTTCTCCAAAACAACAATCTTAGGACACTGGAAAAACTTAAACGTATTCAATGAAATATATATATATATATATATATATATATATATATATATATATATATATATATGCACGGACGAATTGTAGATTTATAAATGTGCAAAATGGATTCTGACAAAACAAACTTCCTGGCCTCACACAGTGACAAACTTCCTAGCAGTAGATACAGCTATAGATTCAATGTAGTTATTTCATTTTAGAGAGTGAAGCCATGGAAACACATTATGTTGCTCTCTACGAGACTAGAGTCATCCATTTGATGGTAAGCATGATAGTTTCTCTATGGTACTTAAAGAAGAACAGCTTGTTTTGGTGGCATTAAAATTTACGAGCCGCTTCCTACACCATTCAATCACAGATTGGAGATCCTTTTGAAGAGCAGAAGCCAGGTTTACTTTGTTAGCCTTGGCAGATTTCCTATTGAGACAAGAGTAAATTGTGGTGTCATCTGCATAGATGCCTACTTGGGAACTGATTACATCAGCAAGATCATTGATGAAGGTCAGAATAGTCGTAGGAACTACGATAGAACCTTAAAGAACGTTCTGGAAGTTTTCCGGTTCATAACAACCTTCATTCCATGATTTAATATGAATTGGATTAAATCAAACAATCTTCCAGAAATAGCGTAGCTCTTTATATCTACTTGTGTATTCGAAAATATTAGTAAAGAGAATGAGCCTTCCAGCATGTTTCTAATATGTACCTCTCTTCATTGAATACCACCAGACAAGCAATATTCGATGATACTATCTGAAAAAAAAAAATGCGTCGAACTAGTTAAGATCCTTCGATAGGTATGTCAGCTAGTTTATTTTTGACATTCATTATCACAATATATACATATGTTTTAGGAATTAATTTTTCAATTAATAATCCGACATATCTTTAATTTATTCTTCAATATTTTATTTAATGAACACTCATAGATGATTAGTCGCTCTGTTTGTTTTTTAAACAGTATATTTATATATTTACATCTACCGGCCTGAATATTTGAAATCCTAATTTAAAAATATGCGTCTTCGGGCAGGATTCGAACTGCGTTCCCTTTCAAGAAACTATCTTTAAATCTAGCGTTGTTTCTTCCTTTAAACCTTATATCTAATTGATACTCATATTTGAGTAGACACTGTGTTTATATTTATATATTAAACGGTATATTCATCGATACGACTGAATATTCGAGAACAAGGTTTCTCGAATATTCAAGTTGATAGATGTAAGTAAAGAAATATACTGTTTAATAAATGAATAAAAAACATAGCATCTCCTCAATAATAAGTACTCAGTAAAAATAGCGTTTAAACAAATAAATTATATATATATATATATATATATATATATATATATATATATATATATGAGTGCCAGTGCCTATTTTTTGCGTATGTGTGCATATATGTATGATTGTATATATGTATGCATGTATTTGTTGAAATGTATGTACTTATATGTATATCTATCTATCTATCTATCTATCTATCTATATATATATATATATATATATATATATATATACACATATACACACACACACACACACACACGTATATATATTACTAAGACAGTTTGAAAACAATTTTAATTTTAAATGTGTTATGAGTAATTACACATGAAGCATTTGAAATTAAATTTATACAAAATGTCTTCTATTTCCCAAAATGTCGGATATCATCTAATTGTATAATGGATGCATACATATATATATATATATATATATATATGGTATTTCAGAAGCAATATCTGATTTTATGCACACACACACACACACACACACACACACACACACACACACACACACACACTCACACACATATATATTTAACAGAAATGCATTTTGGGTAATTTATTTTTATGATTTAATATATATATATATATATACGTATGTGTTTTATAGACGAATTCTATTCTTTTTCTGATCATCTCATTTTTGGTTGTATAGTTTCTTCATATTCGCTTTTGTTTGAAGAGATATAAACTATATTCGAAACACAAATATGCAATAAATGTAAAGTCGTGTCACTTTTAAAATATGACAATCTTTGAAAATCTAACATCGAAAAGTATCACGCCAAAAAAAAATCATCGTCTGTTACTGATGTGCAAGAGGATATCTTAACGTCGTTCCATCGTCAAAGCCTTTTACAATCTTTTTCATCTCGCTGTCTATGTAACAGCCACTAATTACCTGCGGGCGGTAGCGCCTATCCAATAACGCTACATGATGCGACACGGAAGTACATCGCAACGAAATGCTGACGAACTAATGTATCCCGTCCACTGTTTTCAGTTACGCTTTGTGTAATGCTTAGATACTGGCCTTCAAGGCAGAAAGTTGAAATGGAGTCCGTAAAATAAGGACTGTAGTTAAAAGACATGAAATACGAAACGAGTGAATTACTCTGGATAAGAGACAAAAAGAAAATGTTAATTTATTTCTTTGTTAGTACGAACTTTTCGCGCTGAGAGTGTTTCAGTCCATTTCAATCAACATTTAGACTCAGTGGGAGAAAGTAATTGCTTTAAAAAGAAGGATTATTTATTTTTCTGTTGTACAAATGATGTTATTTTTTTAACCCGACATTTTTTATTATTTTACACGTTCCTTTTAATGGATACTCGTATTTGAGTAGAGACCTAGTTTTATTTTAAACATTATTTATTTCTTTAAATCATCTTTAAATCTGGCGTTCTTTTTGCCTTTAAACTACATATTTCTGAAATGAGGTATCATTGTCCTCATCTTTGTTGCCATTTATGCGACGTTTCGCATTGATTGTAATAAAGGGTTCGGTTCGAAATTCCGAGCACCTAAAGAAGGCCGGAGCGTACAACGGCCGAAATGTCGTACAAATGGCAACAAAGATGAGGACAATAGTCCGAATAATGTAAATACAGTATTTATTTCATCAGGGTATGATCTGTGGATATCGGCTTGGAACGAGAAATCAGAAAGCCGAGATTGAATTCTAGTTGAATTCGTTGCATTCACTACTCGCAGTTACCCTTGGGAAAGGTATAATTAGGCCTCTTATCCCTTCATATATGGGTTAAATAGCAGGACAGATTGGGTTCTATAGCCTTAGATGGCAACCAGTCTACCGTAGAATGTAATGGCAATCTACTGCGAAAAGTCTTTTGCCCAGTAATTCATAGCACTGACTGATTTATTTACCTGTCGGTCTGCATATTCAAGAAAAAAATATTAAATAAAAACATGTCTTTGATTGGAAATGTACACTTGATTGAAAATCAGTGACCATCTCTTTGCAGCGTTGACCTCCGTCTGACCCGGTGTTCTGTAACCGCTCGGCTTCAAACGGTTTCACAATCAAGCAAAGTTAGACATGCCTTTTCAATGTGTGTTGTGGTGCAGTGGATATCGACTCGGAGCCGAGTTCGAATTCCAGGTGAACTCCTTGCATTCACTTACACAAAAATACCCTTGGGAATTGTATTAACTCGTCTCTTCCCTCCAGTTATGGGTTAGATCATAGAACTGTTTGGTGCTATAGCTGGCAACCACTCTACCGCTGAAAGCAATGGCAACTTACTACTGGATCATCTTCTGCCCAGTCAGTCATGTCTCTTTCGAGACATGATCGCCTAAAGCGTGTATCACGTATGGCACTTAACTGACTGACTGACAGTTTGCTCAGTTTCTTATCGGGAATGAATAAAAAGAAATTTCTAAAGAATGAATTGGTCTTATTTTTTTATCTGTTATATTTTTATTCCTTCAAACATTATTTTTAATTGTTTCTCGTATTTGAAGCTTATGGCCATATTAAGTTGAAACATTGGGTCTAGTCTGATCAACGAAATTGAAAAACATTGAGCCTTCTTAGTATCTATACGGGTATCGTGTGAGTATATCCGATGCTGCGGACTCTGATGTTGTACTGAATCTTTTTCTTCATGCGCCGTGCTTCTTCAGGATGTTGACGATCATGGACTTCCACTTGCCCTTGTCCCTCGTCGCTCTAAATATTACCCTCTTGTATCTCTCCCAAGCTCCGCTCTGCCATCCATTTGCTTAAGCCCATGAAATACGTCTCGCACTACTTTCCCTTGTCTCTCTTTCTCTCTATTGGTCCTGTGAGTATTAGATTCTCTGAACCCTCTTTCCTCATTGCGTGTCTAAGAAACCTCAACTGTCTCTTCCTGATGCTAAGTATAAGTTTCGTTTTAGTTTGCATCATCTACAACAACTTTGCCGTTTCTCACGCGCTCGATCCATAGCACACTCAGCATCCTTCTGTAGAGCCTCTCCTTCATCTTCGAAGAGATCGTCTAAAATTCGCTGCCATATAGAAGAACAGATATCACATAGCAGTCTCACAGTCATTGTTTCTAATGAGATCTTTCTGTCTCTCAGTACTCTGGTTAGCTTCTGAAATGCGTCCTTGGCTATGCCAATGCGTCTTCGGATCTTAGTGTCATACTTACATTCTCTATCAGAACTCTTCCCTGGTATTTAAATTTTCTTGACTTGTTTTATTTTGGTATCCCCGATTTGTAGGTGGCATTTTAGGGGGGTCTTTGTATTGCTGATGACCACGTATTCAGTTTTTTCAGTTGACCACGTATTCAGTTTTTTTTAAGTTTCAATGGCTTTAAATTATTATTCGGAGAGTCGTGTTCCAATTCAAGTCTGGCTCGTTATATTTACATATACCCTTGAAAAAGGCATGAACCCACCACTCCTGCGCCAGTTATGGGTTAATTATAAAAACTTGTATCTATAAACCATAACAATCTTCAAATATAAAAAAAATATTTGTCCGGCATTAAATAATTTACAGACGGCTGAGAAACTGTAGAAATCATATCAATCAATCAGTTATTTGTGTTTTAGCCGATAATCCGTTTTATTTAAAATAATATTTATCTGTCCTCCTATATGGCAGCGAATGCTGGACAATCTCCTCAAAGATGAAGAAAAGACTGGAAGCAACAGAAGCAAAGAAAATAGTACTGGACTGTTATATATCTGTCCTCCTATATGGCAGCGGATGCTGGACAATTTCCTCAAAAATGAAGGTGAGCGACTTGAAGCAACAGAAACAAAGAAAAGTGTACTGGACTGTTATGTGATATCTGTCCTTTCATATGGCAGCGAATGCTGGACAATCTCCTCAAAGATGAAGGAGAGTAGAGACTCGAAGCAACATAAATGTAGTTCTAAAGAAAGATTCTGAGGACAGAATGGACCGAACAAGCGAGAAATGACAAGGTTTTAGAGAGGATGCAAACAAAAAGAAACTTATACTTAGCATCAGGAAGACAGCTGAGATTTCTGGGACATACTTGATAGGCTTGAGCAAGTGGATGGGTGAGTGGGTTTTGGGAGAGATGCCAAAAGGAAAAATGCTATGAGCGACAAATGATAGGGGTAAGTGGAAACGATGATCGCCTACGTCCTGAAAGAACACGGCGCATAAAGAAAAGAACTAGAATGACATCAAGCAACCATCCTTTTACGAATGAAATCGCCAGAATTAACCTCCTATTCTATTCTAATAATTTCTTCTCTGGCACTTTTTTGTAGATTTGTTTTCGGGGTTCCTGTTTTCCTGTCAGTTACGGTCTTCAAAGATTTTTTATGGAATGTCAATTGTTATCACTTGACTCCTTGGAAGCTGTTCATGTATTGTCTTCTCTTTCCTCAATAACGTTTTTTCAGTTTCATTACTAAAAAAAATCACTTACCGTCTTAGTGGCTTTATTTCAAGTGGACTCGTGCCAAAATAGAATCCTTCGTAAGGTAAATTCTACAGGAGATTAAATCCAAAGAGAACTTAATGTTAAAGTGTAACAGAGTATTATAATAGAGAACATAAGTTGGATGTTTTTATAAACCCATTGGTAATATAATATTTCGCGGCTATCTTATCGACCGCACTTCAGACCAAATTCATACAACATTGAATGGGTCAAAATTATTAAAAAAAAAGGTCAAGTAAAAAAGAAAGAAGAAAAAAAGAATAAAAGAAAAACAAG
>JBBBDQ010001205.1:810000-812500 GCA_037127315.1 Ascarosepion bandense
TGCTCTGACGATCTGCATTCCATGGTTCAAAGACCACATGAATTTACTTGTTTTACTAGATTAACATCAGGTCCCACCTGCTTACCGTCAATATAGTCAAATATAACCACCACTTCAACTCCATCAGTTTCTTTTAGCGCAACTACTGTGAAGCCTCTTCCCATATACTTGCTTCCCTGATAGCTATAATCTGAAAAAGTTTAAATGCAACGTCAGTTGCCATTTTCTATCTCGCTAAATGGCATTTTCCACCTTACTTCGGCATCCCTAGTAACGTTTTTTTTTCTCTAATATTTACCTCTTTGCGCACCAGCAGCGATCCTGTCTTGCTTGAGGTGAAATGATCATATATATCCAGGTCAGGAGAACCAACAGTTTTACAATTCAGAGTTCTCCGGAAATTTATATATTAATTTATATATATATATATATATATATATATATATATATATATATGTATAAAAATGATGAATACAACAAATATGTGAACATTGAGAAATGAATGATAATAACATCAGTCAACATTACAGCTTATTTCTTAGATGTTTTTTTTTAGAATACGCGAAAGATTATCTGTGAGTATGAACGGATTTTATTAAAAGTAAGCACACAACCTTTGTAATTTATTTAACCTGAGATGTCTAAAAGCAAATTTGCTGCCTAAATGCACACACACACACACACACACACACACACACACACACACACACACACACACACACACACACATATATATATATATATATATATATACATACATATATATGGCAGCGACCTTCTTTCAAACCTATTTTCTTAGATCTAGCATATAAGAAAAATTTTCTTAATATTTTTTTTATATTGGGGAATATGTGGGGAATCTTTCCTCAACGAAAGGCCCCCAGACATTCTAGCTCTGTGAAACCAGCCTTAATCCTACAATCCCCTCCTCTGATTACTCGAATCCTAGTTACGTTCCTCTCTTTAGAAAGGATTCCAATGTCCACATGCATTACCTGAGTGTTATTATCTACGAACATTTCGTTCTGACTAGTGAGATCTTTCTGGGCAGCGACCTTCTTTCAAACCTATTTTCTTAGATCTAGCATATAAGAAAAATTTTCTTAATATTTTATTCAATTTAATATCCTTATATTCTTTCGTTTACTGTGATATGCAAAAATGTCCATATTTTTCGTTGTTTCAAACGCTATCGTCTACTCCTTTGGCAGTTCAAAAAAGGATTTTCTTGGTGTTGTTAATCTCTCTTCATATTTGGAATGTTTAATATGTATTTGTAATTTTTATATAAAATGCCTCTTGAACATTCTTTTGTTATTAACCATGAGTTCGTATGCAAACTTTAGAGTGGAGTTTTGAATGAAATTATAACACATAAAACAAAATATAAAGATCTTAAACGCAGTACCTTCTCATTCATTTTTAATTAAATTTGGATAAAAGATAAATTTTTGGCCTGATACACAATTATATATAAAATGAATTAAATTTTTTTGTCTGTCATATATATATATATATATATATATATATATATATATATATATATATATATATATTATAAACTATACTTTAGAACATGTATGACCAACAAGGAAAATTTTAATTCATTTTTATTTGGTTTTACAACTTGCCTATATTTCTGGATTGAAGTAGTATTTACAGTATTTACATTATTCGGACTATTGTCTTCATCTTTGTGGAGTCAAAGATGAGAACAATAGTCTGAATAATATAAAAACTGTAAATGCTATACCTTATCTCAGAAATATAGACAAATACTAGAGGATCGGTACTGATCCGATATACCAAAAACCTGGAGACAAATAGAAAAGTTCTACCTAAAGCTGTCACGAATATCCAACCACCTGATATTCCTACAGCGATGCAGGGAACTACGACTCATCCCTGCAGGTTTGGCACCGAAACTTGCCGTAAATTCTTCAATTGGTTACAGAAGAAGAGGGACACGCCCTGGTCCAACAATATATCCAGTACAACCGATGGATGAAACAAAAATTACATTCCGATATCTCCCAGAGGCAAGAAGCATTCCTCAGCAGGATCACTGATGAAGAAAACCTAAAAAGGATCCAGAACGAATTGGACAAATCCTTCAAGCAAGAATTCGATGCAGTCAATGTTCGCCAAATACGGAAACTAAATAAATTAAAAGATTCGAAGGGGACACATGAAGTCTATCACCCACCTGTGAAGGCAGTTGTCAACATCAGTCAACATCAGTTAAGTGCCTCTAAAGAGTACTGCTAAACAAGTGTACCCACATCGCAACAACCATCAGACGGATACCATACGTAGACATCATTGCCTCATAGAGGAAATAGCCTTGAACAACCCTCAGGCGGATGAGCCAAGATGAAAAGAGAGACAGATATTAGAGAAAGCCAAGCCACCTAAACCCAACATCACGAAAGAGGAGGGGCTGGCAATCAGGTTCCGCTTGAGGAATGAGATGGAAACTAAGATGAGGATAATAATCCGA
>JBBBDQ010001205.1:815000-835000 GCA_037127315.1 Ascarosepion bandense
GCACATAAACACAAAACCACAAACACACAGACATATATTGAACAGGTGAAGAGGCTCATCCCTTGTTTCCTGTTTAGGATGCAGTTTCCGGTTTTCTCTTTTCCAATCTTTTCACTCTTTTCCTTTATTATTTTATTTTTTTTTTCAATTGGAGTAGATAGACTAAACTATCGCCCGGTTCACACTCCACCCACATCTATTGAACAGGTGAAGAGGCTCATCCCTTGTTTCCTGTTTAGGATGCGGTTTCCGGTTTTCTCTTTTCCAATCTTTTCACTCTTTTCCTTTATTATTTTATTTTTTTTTTCAATTGGAGTAGATAGACTAAACTATCGCCCGGTTCACACTCCACCCACATCTATTGAACAGGTGAAGAGGCTCATCCCTTGTTTCCTGTTTAGGATGCGGTTTTCGGCTTTCTCTTTTCCATTCTTTTTACCCTTACGTAGCCCCCTGCGCATCAGTGGCGTTACTGCCTTGCTCGGGGTGATATGATTAAAAAAAAAAAAAAAAAATATATATATATGTGTGTGTGTGTGTGTGTGTGTGTGTGTGTAAAAGTGGACGTTTGAATCAACATACAAATACGAAAAATAAAATAAAAGCTGATTGTATGTATAAACAAGCTTTGTTAACATCTAAATATCAGGAGAGACAAATGAGGTTCCTGGGACACCTAATGAGGACGGAGGGCCTGGAGACCTTAATACTCACATGTCCGATAAATGGAAGAAGAGACGGAAAAGCAGCGCGAGACGTACTTGTTAGGTCTGAGCTAATGGTTGACGGATCGGGGCTTAGAAGAGATACCAAGAGGAAAATTACTGAGAGCGACAAGAGACAGCCAATTATAAGTACACGATCTGAAGAGACATGACACAAGAAGAAGAAGAAGAAGAAGAAGAAGAAGAAGAAGAAGAAGAAATTTAATTCATTGGATGACATTAAAAAACACCTTAATATGTTCTTTACTTAAAAAACTCAAAATCCTGGGAAGAAGAAATCTTTAAGTTGAAGCAAAAAATGGAGAAACTTTGCAACAAAATGGTTCATATTTAGTTGAATAAATGGTATAATGTTTGTTTTTTTAATTTCTGTTAAGATTCGTCATGAACTTTCTGAATAACACAATACACTTTTGTAGCCGTCATTTTACTTGATTTATTTTATTTTGTCTTTATATATTTTTTATACTCGTGTTTATATTATCGCATATTGTTGACATAGAGCATTACTAGCTGCGTGCGATAGATGAATTGTTCTAGATTACTCAAAATGAAAATAACACTGACATCTCAATTGAACGGATATATTTAACAAAATTTCCCAAAAATATCTTCAAATACCAAAGAGTAAATTTATTCAATAAAATTTTTATTGGCCTTCAGAAGACTTTGAAATCACTTACATCTTCTGGACGTCATTTTTTTAAGTTAGTGAATACTGCCATATTTCTTGTCTTCTGTACCTCCTCAAGACACGTGATGTAGGCCTCCGTGTTGAATCTGAGGTTATGTGGGAAGATGAATGGAGGTATAAAATAGTCATCACTAGAAATCACTTCAAACACCATGATGTTGACTCGATATATCATCCAAATCTTTCCGATTCCTTTGCGCCGTCCTCAGACTGACATCTAAAGAATTTGAAAGGTGCGTATATAGAACTTCAGTACATCATGCCTTTTCCAAACTTATAGGCGAGCGAATTGCATCATGGTGCTCTTTTTATCACAGACGATACCCAACTGACCTTACTATACTGTGCCATCGAGAAAATAAAAACAAGCAAGCCACATGCGCAAAATTAAAAAAATATAATGTCGCGACAATTGATCTATTACACACACACACACACACACACACACACACACACACACACACACACACACACACATATATATATATATGTGTGTGTGTGTGTGTGTGTGTGTGTGTGTGTGTGTGTATGCACTTTATTTCACTGTGTCATAATCAGTAACCTGTTGTGTCTTAGTAGACTTACTATCTTGCAATGGGTGAAATGATTACTATACAGTAATCATTTCATCCGTTGCAAGATAGTAAGTACACTAAGAGACAACAGGTTACTGATTATGACACAGCAAAATAAAGTGCATCTTTATTAATAAGAGCAATAAAAATGATAGTAAATGACGAGAATATAAATGTTTGCAGATCCAATTTGAGCGGAAAGCATAGGGTTGAAAGAGAGTTCCACAGGCGATAATTGCGAAAAAAGAAACTATTAGCATTGAAATTTTTTATTACATCGCGCCAATTCAGCTGTGATTTCATAAGACCTAGTTGCCAATATTGTCAGTCAGTTAGTTAAGTGCCATACGTGATACACGTTTGGGCGATCATGTCTCGAAAGAGACATGACTGAATGGGCAGAAGATTATCCCGCAGTAGGTTGCCATTGCTTTCTGCGGTAGACTGGTTGCCGACCAAGGCTATAGAACCCAATCTGTCCTGGAAGGAATAGACGGATTAATACCTTTCCCAAGGATATTTGCGCGTAAGTGAATGCAATGAATTCGGCTAGAATTCGAACTCGGCTCCACGATTTCTCGTTCCGAGCCGATATCCAATGCACCACAACGTCAATATTGTACTATGCTTAAATTCATAAAGTCTACCATATCGAAGAGCTCATCAGAAAAATTGCCTTGAAACTATTCCGAGAAAAGGCTTAGAAAGGCCACATTAAAGTGGTGGGAAATTGACTGATGCCGAGACGCCAGGTTAGAAATAATAATGCTACTGGCTATTCTTTGAATTTAATCAAGAATATCTAAATATATGGCAGGGCACAAAACCATAAGTTGCAGCAATATTCAAATCAGGGTCAGATGGTAAATGTATAAATGTGTGAGATAGATTATGGGCAGAAAAATAGTCTAACACGAGACCGTGAACGAAAAGAAACCGGGCAATGGCTACAATATCATCTTTCAACTTGATGTCAGCTAAGAAATATAACGCAAAAAGGTTCATTAAATCAACCTCATGAAGGTCACGTCAACTATGCTGGTGTGAGGTAGAAAGACGTGAATTAGACAATTAATATAGTTCATTTTTGTCTTTTTAGAGGCGTTAAAACTAACATGCTATTTCCTGATTCAGTTAACAATAGACTGGGTCATTTTGACATCAGCTGTTAATATCCAACTGATCCGACGTTATTGGGACAGGTGGAAATGTTTTTGCCATCAGATACCAAGTTGAGAGTTGATGTCATCAGGAATGTCATGAATGAAAATTAAGAATAAAATAGGTCCAAAGATAGAACCCTTGAGGAGACCCTCATTAGTAGAAAGATATATTAAAGAGGAATCATTAAGGACAACTTTCATTTCACGATCTGAAAAAAAAATTGTACCAATTCAAAATTCTGTTCAGTAATACGATAACCTTTCAACTTATGAATGTTAAAACCTACCGAGCGCTGTCAAAATATCCAAAGGAACAGCCCGAGCCTTCCCATACTGTTCTAAAGCTTGATATATGCTTTCATTAATAATTGTTATTATATCAGCAGTTGATCTAGTGAATAAAAAACTATATCGCTTATCTGAAAGAAATACCTACAATTTGCTATGCTTATCCAATTCAGAGTTGATTAAAAATTCTTGTTTGCCAAAGACGACGTAGAAAGCTAATAGGCCGATATTGAGAAAGGTTCGACTGTTTACCTAAGAACAACGGAAGATTTCTAAAAAGCAGGAATTTTCAGACAGGGGAATATTTATTGTAAAATTTAGTGAGAACAAGACATCTTGGGAGCACATTTCTTAAGGAAAATTATAACAGGTCTATATGCTTTGCGGAGATCCAGATTAAAAATGATAGCATGGATGTTGTTTACAGTATTTACATTATTCGGACTGATGTCCTTATCTTTGTTGCCATTTGTAGGATGTTTCGGCTGTTGTACGCTCCGGCCTTCTTTGGGTGCTAGGAATTTCAAACCGAACCCTTTAATACAATCAAAGATGAGAACAATAGTCCGAATAATGTAACTACCTCATCTCATCTGAGAAATGTAGATAAATACTAAAGGATGATGTTATATGCAAATCACTCAAAAGATATTAAGTTGTACTCTAGAGTCTAGAGTGGAATTAGAATTTACAAATAAAACATTCTGCTTAATGTTAACATTTCAAACTGACGGAATGGAAGACTAACTCTTTTTAATACACTATTACAGAGCCGCCAGTAGACACAAGAGCCAAAGATGTTAGAAACTATGCAGTGCCTCATATTATTACGGCCAGTCTCGTACAGGTGTCTGTTGAGATCGGAAATGTCACGCTGTTATATCCAAAAGAACTATTTCTATAGGCCGTAATTGTTGAACAAGAATAGAAAAGCTATAAGCACATCTCTCACCTAGGACATACTATTGGTATTCTGCAATAATTATCATAGATCGGTTTAGAGTTTTAAAAGATTCTTTACTCTTCAGACCCGAGATGCGAATATGTTACTACAGTAAATATATATATATATATATATTGCAATTTGTTATTAAAATAGTTTAGAAAAACATTATATTACTACAAAATTTTTAATAAAAAAGCCAAAATTTCATCTAATATTTTCTAAAAATAAATCATTTTCAGCATTTATTTTTAAAATATTACTTGAAGAAGAACAATATTATTGTGAAACATAAAAAAGTTTTCTGGGGTAATATAATGCTTTTATAAATTATTTTAATATCAAAATTACAATATTAAGCGCTTGTTTTGAGCACTCTTTATAAAAGATAATGCATGAACAGTGGGTTTTAATTTATCTGTTTTTCACTTCCGTATTATATATATAATGAAGCAAAGTGGAAGATCCTCTGCTTTCGTCTTCTTCGGGTTACAATAGAAACCAAAATTTGTAGGATATATATAAATATGTGTGTGTGTGTGTGTTTAGCCGGCATATCTTCAGTGAAGCACGAGTGAACATATGTCTAATTTATTGTATTTTAATTCTCACATAGTCAAGAATTAATCTCATCGCGTTATAAATAAATCATGAAATATTAGTCAACAATATATGAATACATCACCATGAAAATATAAAAAAACGTCATTTTCTTAATCTCTCAATATAAAAATTAAGAATGACACTAAATAAAATTGATTATGAGTATAGAAACAATGTTCTAAAATATCTATAACAGCAAAATTTTAAAATATCTACATCGGGGAATGTTTTAAAACACTTAAATTGTTCGTTTTTAACAATATTTTAAAATTATAAATTAAGTTACCTTCTATGGTGCCCTATCTATAAGAATGGAAACCTTCCTCCGTCAATAAATACTAACCTGCAGGACGTCTGTGCAGTCAAGAAGCAGTTGTAGAGACGGTCGTGAGACAGTTTCCCTATAATATGCTCCATTTCTTTTTCCTTATATTGTTTGAATGTTCCTTTCACCTTAGACACCAAAGCAATCCCAGGTCATGATTGATCAGCCTTCAAATTTTACTGTCTGAATAGTATTCTTCGGTGAATATTCAGTAACTTTTTATCTCCACAGCTTTGTTACGGCATTTTTTCTTTTGTCTGACCAAAGTACATTTTTCCAAAATACTGAAGGTTTGATGCAATTCTCGTTTGCGAACTCCAGTCTAGAAAGAACCTGTTTTTGCGTAGGAAGTGGTTTCTTCCTTGGAGTCCTCAAAAAGATGTCATATGTCGATATGTCGAAGTGAACGATAAATTATACTCACTTTTACACCATTTACTTCTAGTACTCCCTGAACTTCTTTAAGAGTAACTCAGGACTCGTTGCCAACTTTTCTCGCGAGTAATCCTGTCATACGTTCTGTTACTGTTCTAGTACGACGAGAGTTTTTTTCTTTTTTGGTGGTGGTGGTGGGGGGGAATGGAATGATACATCTTCCAGTGGCTAACTATCGTATGAACTGATTACAATGTCACATTTAACTGACTAGATATCTTCCTTTAACCAAGTCTATTTATATGAAGATCTTTATCAGTTATTTCGCTTCTCCCCATTTCGTAACTGTTTTAAGGATGTTTGGCAGAAAGAAATAACGAAATACTTTTAATCATTCCTAAAAGAAATCATAAAATTAATCTGGAACGTTTAAAAAATAAACCCATTCTACAGTATTTACATTATTCGGACTATTGTCCTCATCTTAAGGATACATGACCCATTGGATATAGACGTTGGTTAGTTCCTGTGACTGAACTCAAAAAGTTGTGAGTTCAATACCAGGCTACAGCAGTAGTGAACAAGTAACTTACAGAATTAGAGAGAGCCAACTCATGGCTACCAGAATAAGCTCAACGCAAAGAAATGGAGATGATATACCCCAATCATAGTAATAAAGGCTTCGGTTCAAAATTTTTAGCATCTGAAGAAGGCCGGAGCGTACAACGGCCTAAACGTCGTACAAGGATGAGGACAATACTCCGTATAATGTAAATACTGTAAATACTACCTCAGAAATATAGACAAACCCATTCTAATTTGGAACATTCTCGTAAAGTTTGAACACTTTTATAAAAGAAGCTGCTGTAAATATATATATATATAAAAACGTTATAAATTTTGAGTTAATAAATACCGGTTTTTCTTCGTGGGATACTTTTGAAGTTTAAAAAATATCTGATTGTTTGACTGAATATCTAAAGATATGTTCTATGAGTAGTAAAAGTTTACTTAATGTAACTCGATTAGAAATACAAAAAGAAAACTTTTTTTGTAATTTTTTTTTCTTTTTTCTTAGTATCGTACACTAAGATGTGCGCTGTGGGAGCCGAGTTCAAATTCCAGTTGAATTCATTGTATTCACTTACGCGCAAGTACAATTGGGTAATGTATTAATCAGTTTCTTCTCTACAGTTATGGATTAAATAACAGGACAAATTGGGTTCTATAGCCTTAGCAAGGAATCTACTCAGAAAGTAATGGCAACCTACTGCGGGATAATCTTCTGTTCAGTCTGTCATGTCGTTTTCGAAACATGATCGCCCAAGCGTGCATCGCATATGGCACTTAACTGAGTGACTGAGTAAACTTTTGCGTGACACTGTATCTAAAATTATAGAAATAACATCAACTGTTATTATTACGACAATGTGCTGATCATATTTGAAAAATAAAAATATAACATTCGATACACATTGAAATGTTATACCTTGAGTTATTAACAAAAATAAAAATCATCTTTGCGAATGGCTAAAAGAATAGCCGAAAGCGTTCGGACCCGTAGAAACTTTTAAAACTTTTTACAGACTTTATATCCAGAAAAGAAAACATTTATACGCACACAAGAAAAAATAAATCAAAAGGTTAATTAAAGTACCTTGTCAGTCGTCTTTAATGAAACACACACGTGTACGCACTTATTTCTGTCTGTCTGTCTGACTGAATGCCTCTCTATCTATCTCTCTCTCTATCTCTCTCTCTCTCTCTCTCTCTCTCTCTATATATATATATATATATATATATAAATATGTATATATTATTTTAAATATTTAAAATAAATCTTGACAAGAGCCATGTCTTCTGTGTTAACAGAAAAAATTCAAATGATTAAATTCCATAAAATTAAACCTGCTAAACAGATGTAACGAAATAACTTCCACCTGTTATCATCGTCTAATATACACCCTAACGTACAGTTAATTTATTTTCTACCATAATATAACTAGATCCCATAATCGATGATCTACTCTCTCACATAAATATATTGATTCTCTCATCTTCTGAAAATTTGTTTAGTTAACTGATATATCACATACTAGGTCGACTGCATATGTTTAAATATTTTAACCCTTTTCTGTTTTTATAACTATTTCACCACCTGAAGTGATAACAACTTTTAAAAAAGATGATTGTAACCGTTTCACTAATACATGCGACACCATTGCAGACATGCTATGATACAAATGTATACATCCGAAGTTTTCATAACTGACATCAAATGGTCTATGTTTCCTTGAGGTCTCAATTCTCTAAACTCTACCCGATTAATCTCATACCCCATATCCACCCGGACATTACTTTCTATTGGGTAATTGAGACAAACCCACTGAATTCCACCCAACTTAATTTACTGGATATGGTAACAAATGAGTTTTTTTCTATATATAATAATTCTTAACAGAAAAAAATATTTCACTAATTGATCAGGCGCCAATAAGCTAGCACAAAAACACTAGAGTTCTTGTACTGCAGTAAAGTATGTTTTTTATTATAAACACTTATAATGAATATATATATATATATATATATATATATATATATATATATATATATATAATGACGCAATTTAGTAAATATACATTTGATATTGCGTTATATATATATATATATTAAAAACAGAAAAAGGAGTTGTTTCCAACGAGAGAAAATGGTATAGAAAAAAGGGCGGAAAGCCGTGAACAAGCCTTCCCTCAGCAACAAGAATATAAAAACCTAACACACACACACACACACACACACACAATCCAAACGCGAAATAAAAAACAACACACACAACACATGCTAAATTCAAATAGTATCCCAAAATCAACGAAAGAACTAGATAACCATTCGAGTAGAACTGAATAAAAATCGCTGCAAAGAATTTTTAAGTATAATGACGAAATCAAATTTCGCAAGTCAGTGAAAAAAATTTCTAAAGTCAACGAAAATGACAGAAGAAACTTGCGTGTGTGAAAAAACCCAACAGGCATGCATGCATATGACATTTTTCTGACCTACTTACCACTTGATTTATCTATTTATACACTATACCTTGGCCATCAGAAAAGCAAACGGATTTCAATATGCGAAGTCACAAATTTATTCGCCGGAACAGAGTCAAATTTAGATTCAAAACACGTCTAGCGACATAAATACCATTATGGACACTTAATATATCATACAAAAACCAAGTAATAATTATAATCATACCAACAATAAATTAACACTTTAAACAAAACATTCACGGCTTCTCGCAATTCTCTCTCTCTCTCTCTTTCTCTCTCTCTCTCTCTCTCTCTCTCTCTCTCTCTCTCTATATATATATATATATATATATATATATATATACGGATATGGATATTTGTGGTAATCAGTTGTTAGGTACAAAATAATTACGATATTTTATAAGCTTTCATAGAAATATGTCGAAATATGGACAATCGATCGAAAAATCGCAAACACGTCGGCACATGAACTCAGCATTTTTTTTTTTTTGCTGAAAAAATATTGCTACTAATGGTGGTAAATAATATAACTTAAGTGAGTCACCAAATAATAATATTATGTTACATCAGGTTGACCCTCATAATGAGTGAGTTATAGATGGAAGGTGATTTCCTCATTAAAGGCATTGTTATATCTATGATATAACACCATATTTCACGGACGGTTTAGAATATATGAAAGAAAAAGGAATAACAAACATGCTTTGTTCTTAGAGAGACTTATACGACTGAGATGCACAAATATATATATATATATATATATATATATATATATATATATATATATATATATATTTACTGTTTTAAAGTATTAAAAAGAGAGCTAGCATATGTTTATAAGAAAAGATTGGTAGCAAGGTTTCATCGTGTCACAGCCGAAATTCAACCGTCAGTTTTTCGCGAAATTTATCGAACTTGTTGTTAATGGAACTCTTCCAGTTACTTGATTTCCAGTCAAATTTGATCTCTCGAAATGTAAATGCAAAGTCAAGTGGTTATCTCCCGCTTTTTTATTGAGTTCTTTTAGTTTTCTCTCATTAATAGTTGTTGTTTTTTTTTCATATTCTCGAACACTCAGTAACCGATTGCATCGTAGTGGCTTTATTGCCTTGCTTGCGGTGAAAAGTAGAAATGAAATGCAAATTCATTCGAGATCTATATTCTTCTTAACTTTTGTTGTTTTAAGTTCCTCTCCCGTAAATAGTAATTTTTAAAATATTTTCTAAATCAGTAACCGCTTGCATCATAGTGGCTTTATTGCCTGGCTGAGGATGTAATGTCGGAGAAAAATACAATATTTATATTATTTACATGCGGGTTATTTTCCTCATTTTTGATATTATTATAACAGTATTTTATCCTGGCCGGACGGAAGTAATTAAATTAGTGGTATTATTAAGTGTTGCAATTAAGACGGAAGAAATTGTTTTGGTTCGTATTATTAATTTTTATAGATAGAAATGAACCAATTGGAAAAAAAGTAGTTTGTTCTGATATGACCGTCGGTAATAAAATTTATTATGGGCAGAGGAAGGTAAGGGGTCGCAAAACCCAAAACCGAGAGATATGAACGAAGTTATATTTTGTGGGTGTGTTATTTGATAAACAGCCGAGTCAAATGAGGTTATTGTTGACAATTGGGAATAGTTTAACTATGTTGAAATACCATTGAAGCCTGAGTTGCACCGCAGATAAAAGAAATTCTCTTTTTAAACAAAACATAGTTTTGAATTCAGAAAGAATAGTCGCAAATAAAAAGACATATTTGATGAGAGCAAAATAGAATTTAAATTTAGTTGGGAAAGAATTATACACATAAAAGCTAAATTATTTATTTTCGGCATCAAATGAAAAAGCCGAAAGAAATCATGTCACAAACCAAAAAGGTGCTTCATTAGTTGAACCGGAGAAAAAGAACAGAGAATGATGGCGAGAGTGATTTCATTCGCCAGAGATTAGATTTGCATGTTCGTCATCCTCCCACCAGTGAATTTGGGACAAGCATTAATACGGGACCCCGAGGGAGTCAGTAGCAGTTGCGCCGAGCTGAAGCATACAAGACAAATCACCACCACCACCGCCGCTCTCCAACATACATACAAAACTCAACCTTCGGCAGTTTCCGTAAAGCTTTGGTAAAAAAGCGAAGACAGATACTTTGAATCGTCAACAACTTGAAAACTCCGATTGGAGTGAACTGACATTACCAATTAAAAACTCGAATTAATGTTAATACAAGTGATTCTCTTGAACAAAACTTTTACTCTGGGCTAAGTAGAATTGCCGATTGTTATATTCTATTTTTTTTTCTTTTTGTTTGTATATAAAGATTTTATTCGGGTGTCACTCAACTTATTTTTTGCGCCATTTCCATTAACTCAAAAGTGCGCGCGCGACCAGTCTGGTTCAAATTGGTGAAAAGTCAGGTAGCAATAGTTCAGCGTGACTTCCTTGAGATCAACATTCACAATGTGGGCGGGGAAGAACACATTTGTAATAGTCGACTTGAAGACCAGCTGCTGAATCGAAGCCATCAACGACCAGTGGATCTGGCCAGAATTTCAAAATGAATCCTCTGCTTAATCTCCGAATGTAGATTGTCCACCTTCCACTGATTACATGTAGGGATATCTCTACTAGTTCACTCAGTTATTTTTCGCTCTTTTTTCACTCTATGGATTGTGCTGAAGGTTAACTGAATCGAACAAATGCATGATGAAGATCTGGAGATAAAACGGTCAAAACACTGTGATAAAAAATGATAATGATGAAATCCTTCCAGAAATTGAGATAGGATATAATATATAACAAACAATATGCAAGTAAATAAACTATGCAGTAAAAATTTAATAAGCAAGCCATATTAGGCATACCAGGTCCTGTATGCTTGGATATGATGGTGGCGTAATGCATAACAGCACGGAATTAGAAGGCGGAGAGCCGAGTTCCAATACCTGCCGGGTTCGTTATATTCACTTACGGGCAAGTAAACTTGGGAAAGATATGGATCCATTTATTCTCGCTCACACCCTATATTGGTTAATTAATAAGACTTGTGTATCTAAATCATTCTTGGTACTAAAAACTTCTCACAATCTACACATATCTTTCGGCTTTAAAAAACCTGAAAACGATTCACAAACCTTAAAAACTAAATACAGCATGCATGAAAATATATAATAGATAATAGACAAGTAACATATATATGCAGTCAAAATTATATATATATATATATATATATATATATATAATCATTGAGAAGAACCTGAAACATTGTCTCAGGAAAGAAGATGCTAATGAGCACTCTGGAAAAATGGTAGACTTTGGAAAACAGTAGCTACCCTAGCATGTACGCATCGCTCATTCACTAATGAATTAGATCACTCTGACTATTGGGCGTGTATAATGATAATATATATGCTAAAATATCTGCCTTCTTCTACTGAGCGCCCATAGCTTAGAGGTAGAATCACCGACTGACGCCACTTCGGTCGGGTTTCAATCCTGGGTTAAATGCATTCGGAGTCTAATCGTATTGATGAGCTGTGATATAGCGAAACAGATCTGTCTGCGGATGACTATATATATATATATACTAGACCTTTCTTAAGAATATTGCATTGACACACGTGCACACGCATACAGATGTAAATAAAAAGACATATTTGATGAGAGCAAAATAGAATTTAAATTTAGTTGGGAAAGAATTATACACATAAAAGCTAAATTATTTATTTTCGGCATCAAATGAAAAAGCCGAAAGAAATCATGTCACAAACCAAAAAGGTGCTTCATTAGTTGAACCGGAGAAAAAGAACAGAGAATGATGGCGAGAGTGATTTCATTCGCCAGAGATTAGATTTGCATGTTCGTCATCCTCCCACCAGTGAATTTGGGACAAGCATTAATACGGGACCCCGAGGGAGTCAGTAGCAGTTGCGCCGAGCTGAAGCATACAAGACAAATCACCACCACCACCGCCGCTCTCCAACATACATACAAAACTCAACCTTCGGCAGTTTCCGTAAAGCTTTGGTAAAAAAGCGAAGACAGATACTTTGAATCGTCAACAACTTGAAAACTCCGATTGGAGTGAACTGACATTACCAATTAAAAACTCGAATTAATGTTAATACAAGTGATTCTCTTGAACAAAACTTTTACTCTGGGCTAAGTAGAATTGCCGATTGTTATATTCTATTTTTTTTTCTTTTTGTTTGTATATAAAGATTTTATTCGGGTGTCACTCAACTTATTTTTTGCGCCATTTCCATTAACTCAAAAGTGCGCGCGCGACCAGTCTGGTTCAAATTGGTGAAAAGTCAGGTAGCAATAGTTCAGCGTGACTTCCTTGAGATCAACATTCACAATGTGGGCGGGGAAGAACACATTTGTAATAGTCGACTTGAAGACCAGCTGCTGAATCGAAGCCATCAACGACCAGTGGATCTGGCCAGAATTTCAAAATGAATCCTCTGCTTAATCTCCGAATGTAGATTGTCCACCTTCCACTGATTACATGTAGGGATATCTCTACTAGTTCACTCAGTTATTTTTCGCTCTTTTTTCACTCTATGGATTGTGCTGAAGGTTAACTGAATCGAACAAATGCATGATGAAGATCTGGAGATAAAACGGTCAAAACACTGTGATAAAAAATGATAATGATGAAATCCTTCCAGAAATTGAGATAGGATATAATATATAACAAACAATATGCAAGTAAATACACTATGCAGTAAAAATTTAATAAGCAAGCCATATTAGGCATACCAGGTCCTGTATGCTTGGATATGATGGTGGCGTAATGCATAACAGCACGGAATTAGAAGGCGGAGAGCCGAGTTCCAATACCTGCCGGGTTCGTTATATTCACTTACGGGCAAGTAAACTTGGGAAAGATATGGATCCATTTATTCTCGCTCACACCCTATATTGGTTAATTAATAAGACTTGTGTATCTAAATCATTCTTGGTACTAAAAACTTCTCACAATCTACACATATCTTTCGGCTTTAAAAAACCTGAAAACGATTCACAAACCTTAAAAACTAAATACAGCATGCATGAAAATATATAATAGATAATAGACAAGTAACATATATATGCAGTCAAAATTATATATATATATATATATATATATATAATCATTGAGAAGAACCTGAAACATTGTCTCAGGAAAGAAGATGCTAATGAGCACTCTGGAAAAATGGTAGACTTTGGAAAACAGTAGCTACCCTAGCATGTACGCATCGCTCATTCACTAATGAATTAGATCACTCTGACTATTGGGCGTGTATAATGATAATATATATGCTAAAATATCTGCCTTCTTCTACTGAGCGCCCATAGCTTAGAGGTAGAATCACCGACTGACGCCACTTCGGTCGGGTTTCAATCCTGGGTTAAATGCATTCGGAGTCTAATCGTATTGATGAGCTGTGATATAGCGAAACAGATCTGTCTGCGGATGACTATATATATATATATATATATATATATATATATATATATATATACTAGGACTATATATATATATATACTAGACCTTTCTTAAGAATATTGCATTGACACACGTGCACACGCATACAGATGTATATATACATATATTTGTGTTTGTGTGTTAAATATAGTTATAAGTTATATTATAAGTTATATAATTATAGTTATAATAACAGATTACTGTGCTCAATATCAGAGTATTTAAATATATAATCGACATTGAAGTCATTACTTGACTATCGCGTCTAGCATGAAACAGGCCATTGCTTCTACGTGTGACTTCAACATCGATATATATATATATATATATATATATTGCACTATAGGTAGCATGTAAGGCGTTTACTCAGGGAAGATGTAGTATGGTCAATATAGACATGAAAGATTGCTACCCAAAAGACATTGAAATATATATATATATATATATATATATATTTCAATGTCTTTTGGGTAGCAATCTTTCAATAAAAAAAACATTTATTTAAGTACCAACTAGAACAATTGTGAGTGAAAATACAAAAATAAAATTTAAATCACAATAAAAAAGGCACTTCGTAAAAAGAGAGGCACTGTTTATCAAACAATTTTCCCCTACAATCAACCTTACATTATTTAACAATGGAAATGGAGTTTTGAAAGTTTTATTTTTTTAAATAGACAGATTTTCACACGATGTTTACTGCGCGTAGCACATAACAGCTTTAAAGAACTCTCCATCTGAAAAAAGAAAACACACCAAAAACTGAAAGAATACATTACAATCAAACACGAGGACATAACAACCCTCTAAAAATAACATTCTTGAAAATGGCCTGTAAAGAGATTGAAACCAAGTAAAGTCGAAAATTATGGAACATGATTCTTTATCTCCAGCAAAAGGAAGCATCTAAGAATACAGGAAAAATAAATAAAAAATTAATAAAACCTTTTTTGCTGGCCGTTTAACCTGTTTATATATATATATATATATATATATATATATATAAAGATTTAATTATTTTATGTTAAATTGAACATACACACAATTTTTTCTGTTTTCCACATCCATAAATAGCAAACGTATTGTTTGTTATATACAAATGAAAACCATTTTCGCAATAATGAGCTAACATTGCCTGATGAGAAGGTAAATCTCGAAACATAGAAATTTCCGTGTCGCAACGTAAACTATATTAATTTTGTATAAAAATCAAATTTAATTATATTATTGTCTACAATATTTGTTGTACTGAGGACTTTACAAAACAAAAAAAGATAAATGCCGGAGCATTCAGAATTTTAAAAACTGTTGGTCCTCTTCACCTGGATTTATATATATATATATATATATATATATATATATATATATATAACAAATAGCTATTTAATTATGTTTCTGTCGGTGTCCTTAAAGGTATAAAGCTACTTCGCCCTGACTATTTATCCTGCTGTTTAAGTTTTAAATCTTAGTCGTGACCTAGGCACTAACATTTGTATAAAAAGAAATGCACCATACACGGCCGGAAATTGAACTCAGCTTGCCAGTATTATTTTCTGCGTCGATAACAACTACAGTCTCCGCACATACACACGCACTGGACATTTCAGATAAAAATTCAGTTAGTAATTTCGTGTCAGGTGACAGGATTGATCCTCCTAGGTATGCCTATAAAGAATTGAACAGAAACGAAAAACAAAAATAAAACATTTTGGGACCAAAAGGAGAAATTCTCTTTTCGAGGAAAACCGAAGCTGACATGAATATTAGTCGTGGTATGACAACAAAGATCGAAAATTTGAACTGAAACTTTATTGAAGACTTGCCATTGTTGTTTTTTGAATTAACGTATGTGTTGGACAATAGAGAAATAATGAATAACAAAAAATATCCATTAATGATGAGATGTTCTGGACTGGAAATGAAAATATTTACTTTCATTTTCGATTTGACGATATATTTCTGATTGATTAGCACAGTGACAAATGTATCGATCAGGTGATCGATCAGGATAACAGAAAAAATACATTTCCTTACCAGCTTATGCGGGGAACTTGTCTCAATAAATGTGAATGGCTTTCAAAATTGATGCACAAAATGGATGTACACAGATACATACAAACACACAGGTAAAAATTCATATATATATATATATATATATATATATATATATATATATATATATATATGTTGAACTGTGATGATGCTTAGTGATAACAATTTGTTGATAAAAAGATATTTTGGCAAGCATGTTTTTTATCGCAAAGTGCTCGATATCGAGATAGAGATAGACGGTTAACGGAATTAATATGGATAAGTTTGTCACTTAACTGAGCACAATTGATTTTGAAATTTGGTAATGTTTCACTCCTCGTGCTCTTTTTCTTAATCTGCTGTTGTTTCGCGGTCTTTTTCAGGTTTTTTTCAACCATCTGTAGAACCACTCATATACAAAGCTATTAAATTACATCCAACTCCATATAAATTTTAAAAATCCCTGTGGAGTGAGATATCACACTGATGCTGTAACGAAACTTCGAGGTCAGCATAAGTTTGCTCAATTAAGTGACAAACTCCTCCAAAATAATCCGATATATATATATATATATATATATATATATATATATATATATATATATATATATATATATAGCCATCCGCAGATAGATCTGTTTCACAGCTCATCAGTACGGTTAAACTCCGATTGCTACATAACCCAGGCTCGAAACCCGACGGAATTGGGGTCAGTCGGCGAATCTACCCCTGGGCCACGGGGCGTTCGGTGGAAGAAATGCAGTCTTTTTTGCGCATATCGTATGACGCGACCAATAGCTAGAGTAATCAAATTCATTTTTACTGAATGAGCGATGCTTACACGCTAGTGTGGCTACTGTCTTTCAAAGTCTAACTTTCTTCTAAGGTGATCAATCAGGGTGTGAGAGCGTAATTCGTGGTCGAGAGGTCTAAGACGCGCCAGATCACATGGTGGCTTCCCCTATCCTGCCGAATGACACACATTTTCCTAACAAATATTTATCGTAAATAATCAGGCCGGTAGAAATAAATGTATAATAATGTTTGATTATAAACAGAATATCTACTTAAATACGAGTATCGACCAAAAATAATGTTCAAACAAATTATTTCATGTGTAATAAATTGAATGTATGTGTGTGTATGTGTATGTATATATGTATTCTTATTCGTTAAATTGTGTGTGTATATATATGTATGTATGTGTGTACTTCTATAGGTATGTATATATAATAATTGTAATTTTTTTTTTTTTTTACCTAGTGTTGTCTTTATTTAGTTTAATTTCAAATGACCTAATTTTTTTAAAAATAATTTTATTTTAAATCCTATATCTTTTTATTCCCTTTTATTAATAATTATGCCTTTTTAAGTAAAGGCCTTTTTCTAATACTTCAACGTTTTGGGGAAATTAGGTTTTTGAATTTGTCCAGCGTCTGTAATATTTAAAAAAAAATTTTTCTTTAGTTTCTTTCTTTTTCCCTCCCTTCCTTCTTTTATCTCTCTTACCACCTTTTTTCCGTGTTGCTTTAACTGACGTCGATTTAACACAGCTGTCTGTTAATTTTTAGTTACATTCTCCCCTTTTTTTTGCGAACCCAGACGATGTCAATTTTTTTCTTTTCTTATTTATTTGATTTTATTCTATCTTTTTCTTTTTCTTTTTCCTTTTCTTTTTCTTTCCCTTTATTTTTATTTTTATTTTATTTTATTATTTATTTTTTAATTTCTTTGCAATCTATTTAAAAAGGAAAAGTAGACTAATTTTTCTCCAGTTTCTGAAAGGTTTTTTTCTGTTGCTGAGGTGATGTGTCGTTCCCCGTGGGGATCTTCATATCGAAATGGCCATTCAACATCTTTGAATTAATCCTTTTTTAATGTATATATATATATATATATTCTAATCCCGCCTATTACGTTTGTTTCAACCGTTCGGTATCTACATCAGTTTTATATTAACTGACCATCCCACGTTTTTTTCGGACGCATAACAGTAAACTTCAAGAACGCATAATCGGAAATATAAAATAAGTTGGGAGCCGCTAAAAACTAGTGAAATATTGCAAACACTTACTTCCGTGTTGGTTCGAGCCCAAAATAAATTTTCTAATGTGTCTATATCTGGGCATAACATTTAGCAAACCTTCTCGTTCTGGAAAATGATGCTATGAGTAACTTCTCTTCTTGGTACAATCTGCATAAATCCCTACCTTTGCAAGGTCTGGCATTTTTTAATATAATCTAAATTACGTAAGTATCTTTGCTATCTTTCTTTTTAATTTCCACACGTGGTTGGCTAGTTTGTCCCAGTTTTTAAGGCTTTCTAACTTGGATTTGGACTTATAATTGTGGCAACATTTTTTTTATTTTTTGTAAAACACCTAAATATATATTTTACCTGTCCATTTTTATTTTTAACTTTTACTTGGTAAATAACATTTTCGGTTTTAGAAACTCCGTCAAGGGGATATTTGCTTTTTATCTCTGTAGTAACATTTTTCATTTCTGCGCCTTATTTTTTAAACTCTGAGCATTTTGTCTTTATATGTAATTTTGTAAATTGTAGGTAGAGCTGTAACTTAATTTATCTGCATTTCTATTAAATATGTGTAATTATTGTTTTTAAGGAAATGTTTTTTAATCAATTTAAAAATATTTTTTTCTATTTTGGACTTTACTTCTATAATAAAAAATCGATGGAAGCAAATAATGTTGCGTTTCCTTGGATTATTCTTCATTTGCTTATTTATTTGAGGTTTATAATTTAATTTATTTTTGTAACTATTTTCATTTAAATCCTTTACGTAAACTTTTTTCTTTTCATCGAAAATTGTTTTATGAGAAGAATTTTTAGATAACCAGTTTTCTATTCCTTTAGAACATTTCTATGTTTTAAGATTTAAAGAAATCTCGACAAAGAGATATATCTATGTAGCAATGTAAATTAAATTAATTTTAAATAAAAAACAAATTTAATAATATTAGCTCTACGATCTATGTTGTGTTGAACGCTTTTTTAAAAGTGAATGCTGGAGAACTCTGGATTCTAAACACTTTTGGTTCTCTTCATTTGGATATATATATTGCACATATTACACTTTATTACCCATGTACAATGTGTAATATTTAAGCTCTGTTAAATTAAGATGTTAAGTGTCTTGATGGGATTAAGCAATTTTTAGACATTTTGTTTAATTTTGCTTATATGGCATGCTTTCTCATCAGATGCTTTAATTATCCTGACTTTGACATTGAACACATTTTTACACTAAAATTTTTTCCCGTTAAAAGGTTTTCCCCTCCTCTCTCGGAGCATTTTAGGCTATTTTAACAGCTTATCCAATTTTGGTTATCGCTGTCCATTGGATTGTTCGATGTCAACACCCCTGTGTTTTACAATCTTATACTCGTCTGAGTTATAAATGTGTAGCTTAACCTGGGATTCTGGCGGCCTGAAGATTGCACTTACGTGCATGAAACTCGAGTCACGGCTGGTTTCAAGTTTCGGGAGCAACCATAATATTAATTATAAGAAAAGAGAATATAGTTGACTTATTGCAATGAGTTAAAACTATATGAATGTGTTTGGAAAAATACTATTAAGGATAGAGATCACTAAATGAAGAGGCATTAAAAGAAGACAGGAAAACGATTGACATTTTATTTAATTTGGGGGGGATCAAAATTGACTGGCAAGCAAGAAGCCGAAAATGTGTTCCACAAACGAGAAGTTCAATAGAAGAAACTGT
>JBBBDQ010001205.1:840000-877500 GCA_037127315.1 Ascarosepion bandense
GTAAGCTGTTATAAAAAACTTACTTCAACGCACAGAAATGATATCTTCTTCCAAATTTATATTTTATAAACAATTACACAACATTAAGCAAACACTAGTCAATAATGGATTTCCTAACTCCGTTATTGATCAACAAATTAAAATGTATCTCAACAAACTTAACAATAGCTCTAACAATAATGATAATATTAATAATAATGGTTTACATCAAAATAAACATAACACTATTAACTTATACTATTGCAACCAAATACATAATAATTATAAACAAGATGAAAAAACTCTCAAAAACATAATACGTAGAAATGTTAAACCAGTCGAAAGTAATAATCAAATTAAACTCATTATATATTATAAAAAGTTTAAAACAATTGACCTCATAGTCTATAATAACCCAACAGGCACTAAACCAAATTCTTTACAAAAAAACCAATGTAGTGTACCAATTTACATGCCCATTCAGAGATTGCATCTCTGATACTAATCAAAAACCTAGTACATATATTGGTTTTACCACAACCACGCTCTCCCGTAGACTTACATATCATCTTTCTGATCAGAGTACTATTAAACAACATTTCTCTGAAAAACATAAACATGTAGGTAATATCAGACAGATTTTGGTCAACGATACGGTGATCCTTACTCATACACACAGTAAGAGGAACCTGCAGATATTGGAGGCCATGTACATGAAATCAAAACAACCAACACTCAATAAAATCAACTTTAAAACAGGAAATAACATATTACATTGCATTTGACTACATGGTTTTGTTGTCATTTCGCGCTATCCCGCGGTGTGACGTCATAAAACCGCATCGCAAACTTAAGAACTGCGTTTATTATTTTTGGTAACTATTGCCGTTGCCAAGCGGAGTTTTATGTCAACACAAAATAAAATCGTCGGTGATGGTGGATTTTATAATATTTCAGTTTAAACTACCTCTCTGAAGATGGCTCATGTGAGCCGAAAGCTTAGAAGAAAACCAATAAATAATTATCCAAATGTTGGAGAATTTTTGTCTTTATTTTCAACTGAAATTAAAGCAAAAATACGACGTTTAGACCGGCTCATGATTAAACATAATAGACATTCATTGTCTCTTATATTTAATAGCATATGTCTAGAAAATATATATATATATATATATATATATATATATATAGAGAGAGAGAGAGAGAGAGAGAGGGAGATGAGAAGGTGAAAATTTTAAAGTATATCTGCTTATAAATATTTCTATTCCCATACTAATGAAATCTTATATATTTTTGTATGTGTCTGCATTTTCTACTATGAAAATGTATATTTGATATGATAACTATATAGATATATTTTTATACTTCAACAGTGCTTTGTTTTTTTATATCTGGGTTCACTATTTGTCCATAGTTGGAGCCCTAACAGGCACTAAGACCCCTGGTCTGGGGGACCTGTAGACAACATCAGTTAAAATGTGCTTATAACGATTTTGAGTTAATTTTAAAATTGGTATTTGTGAAATGAGATGTTTGCAAGCCCGATATGACATTTCTGAACAGAGAGTTGGAAAAATACAACAGCTAGCCTCAGCAGATTGCGCAGTGTACTCTGGAAATAATTCGTGTTGTTGGTAAAAGATCCAGGCCTTACCTGAGAAAAAGAGAGCAAAGTAGAAAGCGAGGCTCTTATGTAGACAACTCTATCACCAGCCACTCCCAACGCAGTTCTAGAACAGTTTTCAATGAGGATGTTTTCAATCTTTCGAGAGCGAACATCACCATTTTTCATCACACATTACTACTACGTATTATGGATGCGGAGATGTCTAATGAGGCCAATCTTCGCTCTGAATTTTCCACTGTAGTGACGGCATGAAATGTCTTGCTGGGAGGGGCAGCCTGACCTGTTCTTCTGGAGTAGTCGCTTTTGAAGTTGTCCTTGGATGCGTTGCGCTTCTAAGTTTTCTACTCCTGAGATCACTTTCTTTAACTGATCCACTATAAGATCACTTTCGTTTACTGATCTTCCTGAAGAAAAGACGTTTTTGTTTGTGGTTGTTTTCCATGCGGTGTACATGGTCTGCTGGGAGCGCATGAGTGAAATTTCTTGTCATAATCAATTATATTGTCAGTGGGTCGACACAGGTACGACACATACACATTAAAATAACGTCCATAGTAATGTAGGATTAGACCTGCAATCAACTATATATATATATTTCATGTCTAATCATGCACGTATATACAATCATTATATATTTATATGTGTGTATGTGTCAGATTTTCTAACCATTTTCTATTTGCCAGTGATGTTTCTTATATTTCTATCTGTCAAAATATATATCTTGGCATTATTAATCGGAAAACGCAATGGTTTTAAAATAATGCCCTGTTTGTAAAAGTAAGGGCAAGTCATATAATTCCGAAATAGAAGATAAATTCTTCTTAATTTCGGCTTAATCTCTATTCATGTCCTTTTCTTATATGAGTAAATATTCAGCATTTTAGATATCACTAGACGATCAGACAGATTGGCACTTGCTGCTTAACGTTATGGAAAGGTTTCGGTAGATTTCAATCTTTTAACAAAGCATTAATGAGGTTACCTGTCTGGATCTTTCTTGCGGCAGAAGAGATAAACGCGTTGACACTCTTATTGGATCATGATTACGTGTATTGCGGCGAGGGTGTGGCTTTGTCAGGACTGTATATGTGGGGAAGATTATGCACACTTTTTATAGACATATACATAAACTCACATATGTGAGAATAGAAACACGTGAGAATACAAACTTCCGACAGATAGAGTTCATAGAACTGCGTGCAAGTAGTTCCATATGGTAACACATCAATTAGGAAGTACTATAAGCAAGTTTGAAATTCAGTGTTTGCCATCTGATTTTCAAATAAGTTTTTTTTGTGACGTATATTTCTCAAATCTTAAGTTATTTATTTTTTATTTTTTATTTCTTTATTTTTTTTATTTCTCTTTTTAATCTTATTTTTCTCATTTTGATTTAGACCGACTGTTGCTGAGAAGACGTGAAATCTCTCTTCGGGATTTCATGTTGAAATGTTCATTCAACATTTTTGAATTTTTAAAATGTATTTTCATTTATATTGGCTCTGTAATTTTAATTACATTGAGCTCTCCTCCTGTATCGTTTTTTTAATATTAACATTTTTAATATTAATTAGGATCAGGTTCTTGGAATTTACCTTCCTACATTTCCATTTCGGACTAGAGTAATTTAAAAATTAATATATATATATATATATATATATATATATATATATATATATATATATGAAGGCTACATTAAAAATTTACGTATTTATAACTATCCAGATCCGTAAACAATTACAGTGGCTACACTATCACAACATTGACTAGACGATTGACAATGCATCTTTCCCACAACAGTTCCATCCGATGTCATTTAAACACACATCGGTATCTTTCAGGGAACTATCCGTGATATACTGTTGATAATACATACATAATAGCCTCATCCACATGCAAAAGAATATTAAAAATAGTGGAAGCATTACTAGTAAAAAAAGAGAAATCCTACACTTAATAACATCAATTACGAATACGGTAACAATGTGCTTACCGTGTTCGGAACTTGACATATACAAGACACTATATACATATGCTTTACACATAATTATTTAGAAGTACAACAAAATTAATTCTTGATAATGGCTAAAAATATTGCCGAAAGTGCTCGAATACGAAAAAAACCTTTGGACACTTCTTATATAATTTGAGTTCTAAAAAAAAGTTCGTTAGAACTTATGAAAAATTAAAGATAATAGCTTACTGTTATTTTTAACGAAACCTGCATATAAGAGAAATTTTTGCCCAAATACACTATATATATATATATATATATATATATATATATATACAGAGAGAGAGAGAGAGAGAGAGAGAGAGAGAGAGAGTGGCTCTGAAGCAGGTGGACTGTAGGTTCGTGTATCGGTTATATTATTAAAATGTCATGGTACATTATTCAAGAGCAGTCTGTGAGTGTCTTGATGAGAAATGGATTAACCGAAGAGGTCAAATTGATTACCCAGCACGTTCACCTGACTTGACCACAGTGGATTTCTTCTGTTGGTACTTATAATGGAAAACCAAAATGTGTTAGAAATTTGAAAAATTACGTAAGTGATGCATTTCAAGAAATTAATGCACAAAGAGATTTGTGCTAAAATGTTTGTCGAATCATGAGGGGTGGATTTAAAATCTGTGTAAATTATTATGGACCACATTTTGAGTACCTGTGTTAATGAAATTTGAGCGCTTTCGTAGACAATAAAATTTAATGGACAATGTAATCGCTGCATTAGTAAATATTAATTTCTATATTATCATTTGTGGCCATCTAATTTTGGGACGCACACACAGCATATATATATATATTTGTAATGAATTATTTTGAACATTATTTTTACCGATACTCGTATTTAAGTAGATATTCTGGTTTTAATCGAACAGTATTTTTTATATTTATATCTACCGGCCTGATTATTTCACGATAAATTTTTATGACGAAAATGTGTGCTACCCAGCAGGATTCGAACCTGCGACCCCTATTACATAGGGGAAACATACCATTTGATCTGGTACCGTCTTGACCACTCGACTATGGATAGCCCCTTGATCAGATGAGGTTTTTATCATGCTTATATAACGCAATTTTCGATCTATCGTAAACAAACCATATCTGCTCTGTAATGTATCGTAATGTCAAACAAATGTAAACATGTTACGGAAATTAACGAAATTTGGTTATAAGCAACCGACAATTTGTAATGAATTATTTTGAACATTATTTTTTAGCACACATTTTCGTCATAAAAATTTATCGTGAAATAATCAGGCCGGTAGATATAAATATAAAAAATACTGTTTAATTAAAAACAGAATATCTACTTAAATACGAGTATCGGTAAAAATAATGTTCAAAATAATTCATTACAAACTGTCGGTTGCTTATAACCAAGTTTCGTTAAATTTCGTTAATTTCCGTAATATATATATATATATATATATATATATATATATATATATATATATATTGTGTGTGTGTGTACACGTGTACGTGTACGTGCGTGTGTCTGCATGTGTGCGTGTGCATGTGTAATTGAGATCTGAAAATCAGATCAAATGAGAACACTTTTATATTTTCTCTATTCTGAGTGAAATGTCAGTAACAAAATATTGTAAATGAAGAGAGAAGAAAGCAATGCAAACTTCAACTTCTTAGACTCTGGCAGATCTATACATACTGGCAATGGAAGCTTTGGAGACCAAACAAAATGTGTCTCCAGGCAATTCTTGGCTTGTTTTTGTTATTATGATAGCGGATATAGATACTTGATCCGCCATCCGCCAAGATGAGCCGTCGGGGCGGCTAACGGTGACTTCCTACGAAGTTTCAATGTTGCCCCGATAATGGAATAAGAAACGTTAATGCAAAACGTAAATCCGAATATGTGACGAAACATAGAAATCTTGATGATAACATTCGAGGGAAAAGAAACATTTTAAAAATAATAATAATATAAGATTTAGAATACTGTGAAGATATGTTGAATATTTTAGCAATATACAATAACTTGACATAGTATGGCACCCATCAATTACAATGCAATAAGAAATCAATAAGAAATACAAAGAAAATAATAATAATAATAATAATAATAATAATAATAATAATAATAATAATAATAATAAGCAAACAGGCCAGACATTATTGTTAAAAACCAGAAGGAGAAAACTTGTCTATTAATTGATATGGCTTGTCCAGCGGATTGTAACATAGCAATCAAGGAATTTGAAAAAACTGTCAAAATATAAAGACCTGGAAACTGAAATAGAAAAAATGTGGAAATTGAAAACAAGAGTTGTGCCAGTGATAGTAGGTGCACTTGGAATGATAAAAAATGGAACAAAACAACACATTGAAAGAATCCCTGGAAACCCCAGCCTAAGAGATATACAAAAAATTGTCTTATTAAGTACAGCCCACACACTAAGGAAAACTTTATCTATGTAATGCTAGGGATGATAGGGAAGATAGAAAAACATGAAATGGAGCCATAACAACACGCCACTACCTGCCTTAGGTCTCCCCGCAGACTTGGTTGGTAGTGAGAACAAAGCAGAAATCGAAATCTGATGAAAAATGACATAATAATAATAATAATAATAATAATAATAATAATAATAATAATAATAATAATAATAATGTTATTTTATTAAAAGACAAAAATAAAATTAGTTCAGAACACATCGAAGATAATTATTTGACCGAAAATAACAATATACAGGAAGCCAAGATAGAAATAAAAAACCAGCTAAGTCAAATACAAAGTATTACAATGGAGGAACGTGAACAGCTCCCAAAATTCCAACCAACAAAACAAAACCTCCGAACTATTAAATTGTACAATGCAGCACTGAAATCAATACTGGATGAAGACCCGAATACAAATCTTAACGAAGTAATATATGCATCAGCAACAGCAGCAACAAAACAATTAAACATCAAAATAAAAACAAGGCAATCACGCAGACGGGAAGATCCACCTTGGAAAAGAAAAATCGAAAAAGAAATCGAACAACTAAGAAGTGAACTGTCAGTACTGGATGAACTGAGTAGAGGAATAAATGTACGAACTAGGAAAAGAAGAAGAGCCGAAAAAAAATATAACATCAGGAATGAAAATGACGTCTTATCAAATAAAGAAAAAATAAAGCAAAAAATCCAACTGAAGGCTCAAAGAATAAGACGCTATGAAAAAAGAGCAAAATTTTACAGACAAAACAAGATCTTTCAGACTGATACAAAGAGATTTTACAGGGAAATAGGTAAAAAAAGAATTGAAGTGACAGTACCCCCCAGAATGGAAGAAGTCACACAGTTCTGGGAAAAGATATGGGCTTGCCCTAAAGAACTTAGCAAGGAAGTACATTGGATTACGCAAGGAGATAGAACGAATGAAGAATAAACCCGAACAGACATGGTCTGGAATTACAGAAGATGATGTTAAATTTGCACTAAAAAAAGCACACAATTGGAAAACTCCAGGTATAGATAAAATTCCTAACTTTTGGCTATATTATTTAAATGCAGCACATAAAAAAATAGCCAAAGAACTCCAAGAAATGGTTGACGATCCCACTAAAATTCCTGCATGGATGACAAAAGGAATTACATTGCTTCTACCCAAGAATGGTGACACAAACAACCCGAAAAACTACAGACCAATTACATGTCTTCCGACAACATATAAACTACTAACATCTATTTTAACAAAACAAACATATTTATTCTTAGAAAGAAATGACATGATACCGCTTGAACAAAAAGGGTGCAAACGTGGCTGTTATGGCTGTAAAGACCAATTGCTAATTAACAAAATGATCCTGGAAAACTGCTACAAGACAAAGAAAAATATTAGTACTGCCTGGATAGACTACCGAAAGGCATTCGATAGTGTGCCACATGAATGGATTTTAAAGACTTTAAATATATACAAGATATCGACCGTCATCATCAATTTCATCAAACAGTGCATGTCTATATGGAAAACAACCCTTTACCTCAATCATGTAAATGGAACCTATAAGTCTGATGAAATAAACATCAAAAGAGGTATATTTCAAGGTGATTCTTTATCTCCCTTACTATTCTGCATATCATTAATAGCACTAACCAGTCAACTTAATAAGACAGAATGTGGTTATAAAATAGGCCAAAAGAAAATAAGCCATCTATTTTACATGGATGACTTAAAGTTATATGCTAAGAATGATAATGAACTGGAAGGTCTTCTGCAAACTGTAAAATGCTTCAGCGAAGACATTGGAATGAAATTTAATTTGAATAAATGTGCTAAAGCTACAGTTTTACGTGGATCAATACAAGAAACATCCTCAATTAGCCTAGACCCTGCTGTAACAAAAGAATTGAAACCAGAAGAAGCTTATAAATACCTAGGTCTAAATGAGAGCGAAAACATTCACCATAAAAAAATGAAAGAAATATTGCGTAAAGAGTACTATAGAAGGCTACGAATGATATTAAAAACTGAATTAAATTCACAGAATAGAGTTATGGCCATTAATAGCCTTGGCAATCCCAGTTGTCCAATATAGCTTCAACATCTTAAACTGGACTCTAAACGACATCAGGCGAATGGATGCTAAAACAAGAAAGCTTCTTTCTAAGCATAAGATGCATCACCCAAAGGCTGATGTAGACCGTCTATACATACCCCGTAAAGGAAGGTGGAGGGTCTTATTCAGCTGGAATTGTCATACAAGACAACAACTATTGGCTTACTAACATACATAGAAACAACAAAGGATTGGATGATACAATTAGTAAGGCAACATGAAGAAAGAAAGAAAAAATATTCAATAATAAAAGAAGGCAGTAAATACAAACAAGAATTACAGTTAGTAGATTCTGTAGAAAAGCAAAACAGTAGCCAAGAACCAACTATTGCGGCAAAAAATATGAAAATGAAAGCCAAAGATAAAGCTCTTGAAAAGATGAAACAGCGCTGGCAAGACAAACCTCTGCATGGCCAATATCCAGTACGTGCCAATAAATCCAATGTTGACAAAGTTAATACTCATCGATGGTTACGTGCATCTGGATTAAAGTCTGAAACTGAAGGATTTATACTTGCAGCACAAGACCAAAGTCTTTTCACTAGAAACTTTCAGGCAAATATTATGCATAATAATATGGATCCAAAATGCAGATTTTGTGATAAACACCAAGAAACAATAGACCACCTAATCTCAGGCTGTTCTGTGCTTGCCCCAAACGAATATAAAAATCGCCACGATAGAGTTGGGCAATATTTACATTGGGCAATGTGCAAACATTATGGAAAAGCTGTAAACAAACACTGGTATGAACATCATCCAGCACCGGTTACAGAAATAGAAGATGTAACCATTCTATGGGATTACACCATCTACACAGACAGAAAAATTGAAGCAAACAGGCCAGACATTATTGTTAAAAACCAGAAGGAGAAAACTTGTCTATTAATTGATATGGTTTGTCCAGCGGATTGTAACATAGCAATCAAGGAATTTGAAAAACTGTCAAAATATAAAGACCTGGAAATTGAAATAGAAAAAATGTGGAAATTGAAAACAAGAGTTGTGCCAGTGATAGTAGGTGCACTTGGAATGATAAAAAATGGAACAAAACAACACATTGAAAGAATCCCTGGAAACCCCAGCTTAAGAGACATACAAAAAATTGTCTTATTAAGTACAGCCCACACACTAAGGAAAACGTTATCTATGTAATGCTGAGGATGATAGGGAAGATAGAAAAACATGAAATGGAGCCATAACAACACGCCACTACCTGCCTTAGGTCTCCCCGCAGACTTGGTTGGTAGTGAGACCAAAGCAGAAATCGAAATCTGATGAAAAATGACATAATAATAATAATAATAATAACGGCACACCACGACCTGCCTTAGGTTTTTCCGCAGACTTGGTAGGTAGTGCGACCATAGCAGAAATCAAAATATGATGAAAAATGGCATAGTAATAATATTAATAATAATAATAATAATAATAATAATAATAATAATAATAATCCAAAGAAAATAGTAATAATAATATTCGAGTGTGTACCCTATTCTTGGATCTTAAAGTCTTTAAACATATGCAAGTTATTACACGTCATCGTCAATTTAATTAAATGAAGCATGTCGATATGGAAAACAACGCTTCACCTGAATCATAGAAATACCATTCCAGTGATTCAATATCGTTTCAAAATCTTGAACTGGTCTCTAAAAAACATCATACGAATGGATTCTAATACAAGAAATCTTCTTTCTAAATATAAAAACCGATGCAGGCCGTCTATACATATTCCGTAAAGAAGATGGAAGAGATCATATTCAGAGAGAATTGTTATACAAGACAACTATTGGTTTACTAACATAGGTGGATATAGCAAACAACTGGATGATACAATTAGTCAAACATGACCAAACAGAAATAAAATATTCAATCATATAAGAAGTTTGTAAATACAAAGGAAATTTCCATTTAGTAGGTTCTGCAGAAAACAAAAACAGAACCCTAGAACCAACAGTTACAACGGTTTTATTATAAAAGAAAACAAACTATAAAGCTCTTGAAAAGATGAAACAAAGCTGGTAAGAGAAACTACCTTATGGCCAATATCAGGAACGTGCTAATAAGGCTGATGTTGATAAAATTAACACTCATCGATGGTTACGAGCATCTGAATTAAAGGCTGCAATTGAAGGTTTTATTCTTGTATAATAATGTGGAACAAAAATGCAGGTTCTGTAACAAATATCACGAAACCATGTTCTGTACTTGTGCCAAATCAATATAAAAATTGTCACAATAGAGTGGAGTGATATTTACACTGGACAATGGGCAAAACGCTTTGGAAATTATGTTAGCAAACACTTGTATGAACATCACCTATCATCGTTTACAGTACTTAATGACAACAGAATTCTATGAAACTACACCATTTTAGGAAAAGTGAAGCAAATAGACCGAACATTATCGTCAAAACCCGAAAAGAAAAATAATTGACAACTAACTGATATGAATTATTTATCTGACTCTAACATAGCAACCAAGGAATTTGAAAAACTATCAAAGTATAAAGACCGGGAAATTTGAAAAGAAAAAAATCTGAAAATTGAAAACATTGATAGTAGGTTCACTTGGAATAATAAAAAGAAACAAAACGACACATTGAAAGAATCCCTAGAAATCCCAGCTTAAGAGATACACAAGAATTGTCTTGATAAGTACAGCCCGCACACTATGAAGAACTTTGTTCATGTAACGCTAGTGGTGTTATAGAGGATAGAAAAAATAATCATGAAATGTAGCTACAACAACACACCACTACTTTTCTTATGTCTTTCCACAGACATGCTATGTAGTGTAAAACCTTGAAATTTCAAGCAAATTTATTTCAGTATCAAATAGGAATTCCTTTGGCAGTAATTACAGCTTAAATTCTACGTGGGATTGACTCATCCAGAGGAAATTTTACCGAATCTTCAGCTAAAATAGTTTTCAAATAGTCTCCAGTCCTTTCAATGAGAATGGAGGTGGATACCAACGCATCACTTGTTTTTCTAAAATGAACCATAAATGTTCAATGATGTTGAGATCTGAGAATGTTGGTTGGTTGGTTGTTTTGTTTTATGGCACATCAACCTCGGCGGGTCATTTATTGCCATCTAAATTTTATTTTTATCTATTGCTGGTAATACCATTTTCTTTCAACAATTTATTGTTGTTTTTATATGTTTTGTGCCTAGTAATACTTTTTTTCTTTTCGAGTATCAAGATTCATTGGGATTTGTTTTTAAGGGCAGGTCCCCAAGTCCTACCCTGTTATTTAACTCATAACTGGAGGGAAGGGACGGATTAATACCTTTCCCAAAGGTACCAGTACTTAAGTGAATGCAGTCTATTGAACTGGAATTCAAACTCGGCTCACCGATTTCTCTTTCTGAGCCGATATCCACTGCACCACAACGCACATCTGTCGCTAAACGCTTACAGCACCTGGTATTCCCAAGCGGTCACCTCTGAAAATGTAGTGGACAGATAAGATATTCTAGGTCACTAAAATGTTGCTTGTGCCATTCAGCTACAATTTTAGCAGTATGAATGGGCGCATCATCTTTCTGAAAGATGACATTTTACCCGGAAATTATAAGTTGATCACTTATAATACTTAAGTCGTCCTGGCTCTTGATTTTAATAAGCTTTAATTTAAATAATATCTGTAAAAAACAATTTTAGCAAAACAAAAAGTTAAAAACATGTAAAACTACTAATATCAAGTAAACAAACATAGAAATAGACAAGATTTTGACAGTTTAATCAAATTTTCTAAACGATGTCATTATGGTACTAGGTGTTTCCATTATTTTATCCACTCGCTGCATAAGTGCTCCTATATAAGCTTACAGTATGCAAGTTCAGTTATTATATGGAAATCGCATTCAGAGTTTAGTTGCAAAATGAACGTTTATGGCTTTTTCATTCTTAATTAGTGCAACAGCTACTTATTATTACCTTCATTAAAATATATAGATTATGATGCATTAGTGGTTTTAATGCAATAACTTAATTCCATGAAAATTTAGATTACATGTTTTTATAAAATCTTTCCAATGCCCACACCGATGTATTCGGTGTACACTGCTCTAATAAAAAAAAAGAATGACAAGGTTTTTTTTTATAACTTGAGCATTCAGAAGTTATAAGTATTAGAACAAATAAAGTTAGAAAATTGTTTCCATATTTCTCAATATTTTAAAAATGCTATAATCTTGGACTTAAAAAAGAAAGCAATTTTTCCACCTCTTAAAAGGTTTGTGCCGTATAATTCTGGGAACAGTCGATTCGAAGATGTATTTTGAATTTCTGGTAAATCCGTGTATCGGCTCAGTCATCTCTACATTTAAACCGACTCTTGTTGACTATTTGATATTCGTATTATTACAAACAATATACACAGACATTAATGTTTCAGAGCGTATATTTCAGTCGGTCAAATATCGCCGAAGAACTTTAGAATTCTAAATCCTTTCCCAATAATCTGTTCTTTATATTTTATTTGGAATGATTTTGTTGATCTGATTCCTTTTCTGTTCGCTGAAGATTTTAGAACAACGTCAAAATTTTGACAGCTTTTTCTTTGTTGTTCCTTGAATTCCAGTGCTTTTTCAGTTTTGTATTAATTTGGGATTTTTTATTGTTTAAACGGAAGTCATTTATTTGAAATAAACTCAGTCTCTCTATTTATGTACCTATCTTTCTCAGTCAGTACATCATTTTATTTAAATACTTAGTTCACCTAATAGAAAGCCCAAAAGCCATTCAAACTTGAGGGTTATTGAATAAGATTGTCTTAAAGAGCGGAAAAGTGGAATTAAGAGTGTATCATGAGAAAAAGTAGGATAAATAGAGGTTGATCCTGGATATAAAGGACCAAGATTTTATCTATCAGGAAAGCATTCTCGAGAGTTGCTATGAAAATGCTTGTAGAAAAGACAGAAGGAAGCCACATCACGTCGGTGAGAAAGTGACTGAATATTTGGAGCACCCAACCAGATATGGCAACAATAATCATAGCACTAAGGGTAGATTTATAAATGTGCAAAATGGATTCTGTAAAGAAAAACTTCCTGACAGCATACAGTAACACAACCTTCCTTGCAGTAGATGCAGCTATGGATTCGATGTAGTCATACCATTTGAGGTAATTTGAGAGAGTAGAACCAAGATGGTGTAGTGCGTTGCTTTCTCGGAGACTAGCGTCATCTTTTTGATGGTAGACAGGAAAGTTTCTCTATAGTTATTAAACAAAAGCAGCTTTGTTTTGGAGGTATTAAAATTCTTTTCATTTCATCAGGTGTTAATAGTGGTGCTTCTGCGAAATTTCTGCGGTGTGTACGGACGGTGGCAACTTCTATTCATACTGAGAGCACTGGGTTGACAGTTATCTATTTCCTGCTTGTGACTGCTAATTAGGAGCCCGAACTCTTGCGTAGCGTCTAGAGAGGCTGCTCTGATCAACAGTCGCATAATATAAGGGTTCTTGCAGAGCAATGATACGCATGGATGAAGGTCCCTGCAAGCGCTTCCGGTAGACAGTTCTGAGGCCACATCATGTTGGAAATTCACACCACTTCCCTTCCACATTTGATGATTGTCTACTACCACTATTCGAGACCACTCCTGGCGAAAATAAACCAAGATATGAAAATTCACAAACAAAGATTCAAAACTGAACCAACCAAACACTTAAATACTTCAATATTTCTTTCTCTAGGCTTTGCATAAGGAAAGCCTTAACAAATATTGGGATAGCGGGAGTAAAAAAAAGAAAAGCACTCAAGTCCATAACCGAAACAGCGGAAAGAACAGCTAATTGGTGATGGATCAAAAGAGAGAGTGCCTGGATTCCAAATTGTTAGCTAAAATTCCCCGAAATTTTGCGTCTAAATTAATGTTTCGGACGAGCTCATGTTCGCCTCTAAATGGAAAGTGGCTCTGACTGTCGCCAATCGGAAGCATTTGCAGGGTTTTGTACCGGGCCTAAACGTAATTTTTCAGTGTCTGAAAGCTTATCGAGGGTGGGCCGGAAGCTGATCATCTCTCGTCGGATCAGCTCGGTGAGGGGGGTATGATGTTGAAAGACCCGAAACCCCCTAGTGATCCTCGCGATGACATCACTGACAACACCCTCTAGCGCCCCCATTACGGTGCGTATGTTTGAAATTATATATATATATATATATGTGTGTGTGTGTGTGTGTTTGTGTGTGTGTGTTTGTGTGTGTGTGTGTATGTGTGTGTGTGTGTGTGTGTGTGTGTGTGTGTGTGTGCGTGTGTGTGTAAGCAGTAAATTGATTGTTGATACACACTGAGGAGCATACGGACAAGTCCGCTTTCGAACCTAGAGTGTCGGGATTCCCGAAGGTAACACCAGTCAACTAAATGACAAACTTTACAAATATTAATTCTCTCCCTCTTTCTCTCTCTCTCTCTCTCTCTCTCTCTCTCTCTCACACACACACGCTTTCTCTTTCTCTAAAACTATATATACATATATATATATATATATATATATATATATATATGAGGCAGATATTGTTTTGATTTTGCGTTTTTGATGATTTTTGTAACAAAAATTCTAGTATGTGCGTTTTCAGTTATATTTTGTCTTTTAAGTAAAGGTTTTTTAGAATCTAGAATTTTCTAAAAGAATTGAAAAATGCATTCTAATATGGCATCGAGTGGTGATCATATTCGTCGTAAAATTTTTATATACAGAAATTTTTATCAATTGTTTATCACTTTTTTTTACTCGGTATATATATATATATATATATATATATCCAAACGATATAAAACTTACAACGTTAAATCTGTCTAGAAGTCAAAGACTCTGATTAATCAATCACTTTAACTAAACCATCTCCAAAATTCCAACGATCAGAGACACATTCCCCTATCACTAACCCCCACCAACACCTCTAACTACACTGGCCAAATATAAGAAAAGAGGCTTTCCATTACTTTACATACCACCTGATGAGACACTGAAGATTTAATGTCGAAACAAACGTACCTATGTCGTGGATATATATAGAAAAATTATGTACATGTTCTAAAATATAATTTATAATATATATATATATATATATATATATATATATATATATATATATATTCTCCTCAGTACTAATCTGTGTTCCATGCACAACGCAATCTTCAGTGTGTCGTATATGAAATTCAAGTCCATGCTAATTGTGAGAAGACATTCTATATTAATATATAGTATATAGTTCTCTTATATTACATCGTGCACAATTATAGTAACATCAGGACGCAATGTACAATATTAGTTACATATGTTTGTGTATGTGTGTGCGTGTGTGTGTGTGTGCGCGCGCGAGGTTTATGTGTATATATATGCCGATTATTTTTTTAAATAGTGTTGAATTTTGTATGTTTATTACTTGTTGTGAGAATTGGATTGGTTTTATTTTAGTATTATATATATAAGCCTGTATATGTGTATAATTAGTTATAGTATGCATATAAGGGCGTTGTTTTATGTGTGTATTTATGATGATTATTTGTAAGCTTTTGAGCATGTATGTATATAAGTTTGTGAATATGTGTTTTCATGTGTGTGCATGTGTATGTAGATCTGTGTGTATATGCAGATGCATATGTATTGTGTATATATATACATATATATATATACACACACACTTTTATATATATATATATATATATCACATCACCTGAAGAATAATAATATCAGTGTATATAGTAACGTAAATTAGTAAATGTACATATGAAATTACACATACTTATATTATTTTTATTATTAAAGTGTAAATAACACAGTGCTCAATGTTTGAACAGAACTATGTGGGCAACCCCGAGACCACATTATGTTGCAGGCTGCGCCAGTCTCCATCCTTCACATGCTGCATACAGAGACCGACAGATTCTACTCTAGACCTCTCTCTCTAACTAAATCACTGTGAAAACAAGCAAACAAAATAGCAAAACTAAACCATCAAGTCAGAAAACGCCCAAACCTGTCTGCGTTTCCTTCACAAACATACGAGGTATCCGCACTAACTTTTACAGCGTAGAATCATTCCTTCAAAGTAACTCACCTAATACCTTAGCTCTATGTGAAACTAACCTTGACCCTTTTATCCCCTCTTCTGAGTTTTACGTTCCTGGTTACTTCCCCTCTTCAGGAAGGACTCCAATATCCATATGCTCGGGCTTGGTGTTTATGCAAGCGAACACCTCCCTCTAGCTAGGGTGACATCTCTTGAATACCTGGATCATTCTTTCATGTGCTTCCGTCTCTCACTTCTATGCTCGATTATCTCTTCTTTCTCTACCGCTCCCCCTCCTCCTCTGACTGTTTGATACTTGATAGCATCTCTAACAAATATCGACAAGGCCATTTCTTCTCATCCCTCTGCCCATATATTTGTATTTGGTGACTTTAATGCCCACCACACCAAGTGGCTGGAGAACTCTGTCGTCAACCTTGCTGTTGTTCACACCATGAATTTTTCCCTTGCGCAAGTGGTGGACTTCCCCAAGTGTTTATCCAATAACCCTAATGGAAGAGAGACACTACTAGACCTATGCTTCACTTCCATCCCAGACTCTTGCGCTACTAGGCAGCTCTGCCCTCTCGAAAACTTTGACCACGTAGTTTCCGTCAACATCTCGATTCACTCCCACTCTACCCAAGAAATCCAGACCAGCATAATATCCTACTGCTGCCATAATATCCTCGTTTCACTCCCACTCTACCCAAAAAACCCAGACCAGCATAATATCCTACTGCTACCAAAGAACAGACTGGGATTCGTTCCGAGACTTCTTGTGTGACGTCCCATGGACAAACGTTTTTAGTCTTCCCGTCGAAGACTGTGAATCCGAAGTCTCCTCTTGGATTAAGGCTAGCATCGATGCTTTCATCCCTGCGAGGAAATTTCAGCTTAAATCCCATTCGTCTCCCTGGTTCTCGCCCGCTTGCTCGGCCGCCATTACCCACCGGAATCATTTCTTCCGGTTTTATCGAAGCTACGCGTTAGACCAAAACAGGTGCCTTTTCTCATCAGCTCGTAATAAGATAAAGAAGCTAAGATGTTGTTTGCTGCCAGAATGAAGCAATGCATAGCATTCTGTAAGTTCGGCGCCAAAGATTACTCGCGACTCTGTAAAAGCGTGCTTAACAAGAGTAAGACCTCAATACTCCCACTAATCAATGAATTTGAGGTCCTCATCTCCTCAGTGGACAAGGCTGAATGCTTTGCTCGCAAATTCTCCACCAATTCGAGACTGGATTCCGCTGGAGTATCTACACGCGACTTCCCACCTAGAACTGAGGCTCAACTGATTGACGTCCACCTTACACCCTCGCTGGTCTCTAACAATCTCAAATTTTGACCCTCACAAAGCGAGCGGAGAGGACGGAATCCCAATCATAGTCTTCAAGAAATGTGCCTCTGAACAGTGTCCTCTCTCTCTACAACTTCTGCCTATTTGCTTCCTGCTTTCCTGCCTGTTGAAAGTCTTCCTCTGTAGTTCCTATATTTAGGAATACTGGAGAACCCTCGGACCCCGCAAATTACTACCCTATCCGCCTTCTTCCGATCTTTGGCAAAGTGTTCGAAGCCATTATCAACGCCGAGGTGGTTCAGCATCTCATAGCCTACAGGCTCCTCTCGGACAAATAGTATGGGTACCGTTTCACCAGGTCTACTGCTGATATGTTAACGACCATCACCGAGTATATATACCAGGCTATCGACAAGAATGGTGAAGCCCGAACAGTTGCCTTGGATATCTCTAAAGCGTTCGACAGAGTCTGGAATGATGGCTTTCTATGCGGAGCTATAGTATAACTGGACATTTGTTTGACCTAATCCAGTGATTCCACTCTAACCGTACATTGCAGGTGGTATTAAACGGACATGCCTACCAAAACTACCATACGAACTAGGTCCTACGCTCTTTCTGATCTGCATTAATGATCTCCTCGATGCCATAAGATCCCAAGTAGGCATGTACGCCGATGACATCACAGTTTCCTCCCGCCTCGATCAAAAATGTGGTGTGGGCGACAAAGCGAACCTCACTGCCGAGCTTGAAAAGGACTTCCAATCCATAGTGTACTGGGGTAAGAAATGGCTCGTAAATTTTAATGCTTCCAAAACTAAGCTGATATCAATTAACCATCATAGACAATAGTACCTACCTCCCATTAGCATGAAGCAGGCTTGCCTCCTGGAGAGTAAAATACTACGCCTCCTTCGCCTCACACTCTCAGTGGAACTCAAGTGGAATGACTATATCAAATCCATTGCTAAATCCGCTGCTATGAAAGTCGGTTTTCTGGAAGATCTTCCCGTCTGAGTCTATCCTGCATATATACGAATCTACCATCCGCCCGTGTATTGAATACTGCATCTGGTTGGGTGCCCCTGCTATTCTACTCGGAGTTCTTGACAAAATACAACGGAGAATCTGTAATGTGATCGATACCGACTTGGCAGACCGGCTGCAGTCACTCTCTCACCGACGTGACGTGGCTTCCCTGTGCCTCTACTATAAATACTTTCACGGCTTCTGCTCCGATGAATTTAGATCACTGGTGCCCCCTAGGTACGAATTTGCACGAGATTCTAGATTAGTTACTAGGTGTCACACTTTTACAGTGAAACAGATATGATGTAACAGCAATTTATACTCCAACAGCTTCTTTTCTCGCACTTCCCGCCTGTGGAATTCCCTTCCACGTACTTGCTACCACAACAGCTACAATCTCCAGTAATTTAAATGTAAGGTCAATAGACACCTCCTAACACACTAACTCGCATCCATTCTCTCAAACACTCTTCCCATCTAGCCAACCCTCATCCTCGGTATCCTTACCCGTCTATCACCCTACTTCTTACATTTCCTATATCTAACCACTCTTTCTCATTACTTTCCCCAATGTAACCCCATGCGCAATAGTAGCAGTGGAATGCTTTGCTCGGAGTGAAATGATTATATATATGTATATATATATATATATATATATATATATATATATTATTTATTCATAAATTATAACATGGATATGTTACAATATCACTACAAAAGTAGCCATTTTGTTTCACCACTTTTCTGTCTTGTCAAATGATGTGATGGTTCTTGAAAGAACCATCACATCACGTTTTAAGAACCATCACATCACTTGACAAGACACAAAAGTGTTGAAACAAAATGGCTACTTTTGTAGTGACATTGTAACATATCCATGTTATAATTTATGAATAAATAATATTATAAGCTCGAATTTTGTATTGAGCACTTTTTTAAAAATACCTGTATATATATATATATATATATATACAAGTATTGTGGGAATAATATTCCTTGTCATATATATCAACAAATTATCTAAACATTTATTGTTAAATATAACAGACAATGATTTTGCATAACAGACATTCATTTTCTGTTATATTTAAGAATGTTTGGTTAGATAATTATCTTCTGCATTAATACACTAAATATTAAAAAATATACATATAGTCTTACGTCGATGGCATGACGTAAGACTATATGTATATTTCATGCTTTAGGCAATCATCATGGGCATGTTTCAAACTGACAGTTTAAAAGATTTTAATTTAAGTTCACTCGATGTTCATAGGAATAAAATCTTATAAAGTTAAGTTACTGCATTTTTAATAACAAGATTAAAAATTTAAGTATTCTGAGTTTATTGTAGATAAAAATTAAAAACAAATTTAAAATATAAGATGATAAATATTTAAAATATTAAAATGCAAGAAGAAATAAAAAGAGAATAAATCAGAATAAGTAAAAATTTAAATATTCTAATATTACATATAGATAAAAAATAAATATTAAAAAACTTTAATTAAATAAAAATTAAAAATGAAATTTAAAAAAATAAAATTAAAATTATAAATGAAATAATAAAAAATGCAGGGAGCAAAATTTAAAGGGACATAGTTTATAATTGTTAAATGTAATATTTGCGGGAGAAAGAAGAAAATGGAGAAAATGAAGAAGAAAGAAAGAAAGAAAGAAAGAAAGAAAGAAAGAAAGAAAGAAAGAAAGGAGCAAACGTATAGAGAAATCTATATCAATCTGGGCTTAAGAATTTGAATAATTATTTTTCTGTGGCAGCATGTGGTCATTAAATCGCTTTTTTTGTAAAGTAAATTAGGATTTTTAGTATAGTTTAAGATATAAGGATTTTTCTAACAGGTATAAGTTGCATCTATATCCTTTACCATTGTAAAATTTGGATTTAGCTACGACATTTTAATAGATTTGTAGTTCAATCGATGTTCATCGGAATTAAATATTATTAAAATAAAAAATAAAAATTACCTTAAAAATACGAAAGCACGACGATTTGTATTAAAATTTTCAATTTTCGATGAGTAAATATTATATATACTTAATAACTTAATAACCTAAACCAAGAAAATCTTTGAAGTGTTTTAAAAAATATTTTTGAAACTTTATAAATTATTATAATTAAAAACATTGAGAACAATTCTTTTAAGAATTTTTTTCTTCAGACTATAATGACCTTAATATATGTTATTTATTAAAGCAATTAAAAGCTTACCAAATTAAATAATGTCATAGTTTTATTGCATTTTTGATTTTACTGCTGGAAATTAAAGCAAATTCGTTCATAAAAATACATTCTTCAATTAGTTCTGTGTTTAAATAATAAAACCAATTTTCCCAACAAAATTTAATTTCTTAAAATTTCATGAATTTACGTGGAGTAGACGCTAACAGATCTAGAAATATTTTTATCAAGGTTTTTTTTAATACTATGTATTTCAAGTAGTTTTTTTTTTTGTATCGTAACTATTCAGGAGATGGAAAGTGCGACACGGAGATCCGAAGGCGAATTGGCATGGCAAAGGACGCGTTCCAGAAGATGAGCAAAATACTAACACACAGGAAGATCTCAATAGAAACGAAGAAAAGAGTGCTAGACTGCTACGTGATGTCAGTTCTTCAGTACGGCTGTGAATGCTGGACAATATCATCGAAAATGAGGAAAAAACTGGAAGCGGCCGAAATGTGGTTCTACAGAAGGATGCTACGGATATCGTGGACTGAGCATACAAGCAACGACGAAGTGTTAGAAAGAATGGCAACAAAAAGGAAATTGATGCTGAGCATCAGGAAGAGACAACTGAAGTTCCTGGGACATGCAATGAGGAAGGAGAGCCTGGAGAACCTGATACTGACTGGACAGATAGAAGGAAGGAGAGACAGAGGAAGGCAGCGGATAACATATCTGCAGAGTCTGATCAGGTGGATGACGGAACGGGGGTTGCCAGGAGCAACAGGAGCAAACATACTAAGAGCCACAAGGGATAGGGAAACGTGGAGATCCATGATCGCCTACATCCTGAAGGGACAGGGCACATAGAAGAAGAAGAACTATTATGCGTACATTAAAAGGTGACGTGTTTCATGGTTTTATTTTTTGACCTACTGGATATATGTACAATTATGCGATTTGTCATTGCCATACACTTATCTTTTCTTGCATCTATCGAGCTGTCATCACACTTCAAATACGGTATAAACATCAGAAAATTTAATTTTGTGATGAAAAAATAGTTCGAAAAAAACATTTTTATTATTTTAAAAAAATCAATTTAACTGTTAGTTATCAAAAATGAATGGATGTACCTAATATAGTTATGTGGATATGTATCTTGATTTTGTCGTTGACATTTTACTCCAATCGCTAAACTTTAATGATGAAATATTAATCTTTCCTCCTCCACTATTTATGACATCAATTTTATAACACACAAGAAAATATATTTTACTCGTTTATGCTATTCAACTTCCAGTTTTTTAATGTTCTGATATAATTTGGCCATTTGTAATTGGCTACTGATGAGACGGGTATTAAAAACTAACCCGTCGAAATAAATTCTAGTTTATAACTGCCTTAGATGATGCGTTGAGTTTTTCTTTTATAAATATCATATTGCTCTCAGTACAATGGTCAAACCATCTGCCTTCCACTACCAAGAAAATTACAACTACGATTCTCCTTTGCTTGACCCTATCGTGACCAACATTCTTCACCTCTTTATTTGCTAACTCTTGCTTCCGATACAAGAATTTTTCTCCACTCTTTAGTTGACTGGGATTGACAATGCATATCTCGAACTGACATGCTGAAATACATATCGCCTCTAAATTTGATCTGAATTTACTATATATATATATATATATATATATATATATATATATATATATATTGTCATCCGCAGACAGATCTGTTTCGCCGTATCACAGTTCATCAGTACAGTTCGACTCCGATTGCTTTTTAACCCTGGGTTGAAACCAGGCCGAATTGGCGTCAGTCGGCGATTCCACATCTGGGCTATGGACGCTCGATGAATGAAGGCAGACTTTTTAACGCATATATATTATATTTATACGCGCCCAATAGCCAAATTTCTCTAATTCATTTAACTGAATGAGCGATATATATATATATATATATGTGTGTGTGTGTGTGTGTGTGTGTGTGTGTGTGTGTGTGTGTGTGTGTGTGTGTGTGTGAATTTTTATTTGTTTATATATTATTATTTTTAAGTGGATTCTCGTATTTCAGAGGATAGTCTGTTTGTATAGATAGATAGATAGATAGATAGATAGATAGATAGATAGATAGATAGATAGATAGATAGATAGATAAACAGTACATTATAATTTCTACTGACCTGAATCGCTTTTAGGAAATCTTATTTCAAAAAATGTCTATTTTCTTACAGGTATCGAATCTGCATACTTCCAACACCGTGGAGATGCTGCCGTTAGATCTGACGTGTCTTACTATTAGACTGAGAAAGATAACATGGAAGACAAGATTAAATTTAACATTTACTTAGATGTTTTTCTGATTTTTATCGAACGATTATTATCAGCTCAAATTGTATCGAATGTAAACAAACTCAACCGAAGACAATATTACGAAATTATACGAAAATTTAAGAAACTGGCATTGTTTAAACAAATAAAAATTAAAATAAGTCGGCTAATGGCAGTTTTGTAATTTTCTGTATAACTTCGTATATATATATATATATATATATATATATATATATATATATATATATATATACACGAGAAATCGCAAGATCGCCAAGACCTACCGCGGTTTCGCACAACGGCTCGTCAGCCCTGACGAGCCGTTGTGCGAAACCGCGGTAGGTCTTGGCGATCTTGCGAGTTTTTCTCGTGTGTTTTTGCTCTGCGTAACTGCCTCTTAGTTAATCCTTTTTGGTTAGTTTAGTATCGAGCACTTTTCTTTCTTTGTGGTTTGTTCCGTTAGAGGGGTTTTTTTTCTTTGCTGTGAAGTGCTGTATGTATTGTCGGTGCTCCGCAGTTTTCTTTTTTTTTCCCCTCGTTGTCCAAAGCTTTATAGCCGAGGGCGATAACGGAGTTAGATTCTGCCGGTTATTCGTGGTTCTTAAAAATTACTTGTGTAACATTTTAAGATTTGAATACGTACAGAGTCAATTTTATTATATATATATATATATATATATATATATATATATATATGAGAGAGTAAAAGAAAAACAAAAATACACAGAATACAGAATCTTTCTCTCGATCTCTGAAGAAGCTTTACTAAAATTGAAACATGGAATAAAAGACGTTTTCTATTTGGTCTTTCTTTACTTTGTCATCTTGGCGGATTCTGATCCATATATTAAACTCCTACAATTATATTTGTGTGTGTGTGTGTGTTTGTTGCTAGAATGCTTAATATTTATAAGAGATGAGTGCTTCATATTGACGATAGTGCGCTTACTGTCATAGTCAGTGTAGACCCAAAAATATCTTCATTTCAAGACCAATCACCCAAAAAACTGCCAAAGTCCATCCCCTATTCCCTAGCACGGAGTGTTTGCACTATTTTGGCCGACTAATCTCCTCTGAAAAACCCGCCTAGAACTACATGAAACTATATGAGAAAGATTTTGAAGTGGCAAAAATATCTTTAGACGTACTACAAAACCCAAAGAGAGGGAAAATCGAACAGAGCAACATGAACAATCCAGAACTATTTACAGAAATTATAAAAATGTTAAAACAAGAAACATACTTAAAACAACCAAAATATCGAAGAGCTCATGCTAACCAAAAAAACCTGAAACAAATGTTAACCTCATCAAAATTTAGCCAACACACGATACAGGGGGTTACAAAATATAACAAAAAAGTTGTGTGGTTTGTGATATCTTTATAGAAGGAAACACATACACTTATGACAACCCCACAAAGTCATTCATAATAAACAAAAATTTAAACTGCAACTCCAAAAATGCAGGTGCGGAAAATGCAGCAAAAATCAGCCAAGCACTAAACAACAGTTTCCCTTTACAAAAATAAATTATCAGAAAACAGAAAACTCTTTTTATCACAGCACATCTTCCAATATAATCAAGGTAAATTTAAAATTATGCTATTATATCAGACAGTTATTCTTACCTACAAATACTAGAAAAATCGTCGTAAACAAATTTAAACCAGTACTAAAAAGATTATAAAAGATTATAACTGCCCCCACAACACGCACACAAAATTTCTAGATGCACTAGTCCGAACGCGTGTGCACATGCTCGCGCGCACACACGCAAGTATGCACGCATACTAACAAGAACAAACGCAGTGGCACACACACGAAATTCTAAATGAGATAGGAAGTGTGTGTATATGTGTGTATGTGTGTGTGTGTGTCTATATAAATAAAATGTATATGTGTGTGTATATGTATATAAATAAAAAACAAAAAATATAAAAACGAAATCTTCCTCCGTCCGAAATTAGATCCATTAAATTTTATCATTACCCCTTTAAAGCGGAGAAATATTCCTTTACAAACACAAGAAAATGTGAACTACTACCACGCACAAAAAAACGAAGACTGACTGCAGAGACTATAACCATAATTAATTTTTTTAATGTGGAAACAACCACTCTGCCTGATGAAGGTCGTGAGAATAGAAACACCTGTAGTAGAATACGAGAAAATATATAATGCAATATATTTTATAAAAGAACATTTGCGGTTTCTCTTTTTATTTTATATATATATATATATATATATATATATATATATAGTCATCCGCAGACAGATATGTTTCGCTGTATCACAGCTCATCAGTACGATTAGACTCCGATTGCTTTTTTAACCCAGGATTGAAACCCGACCGAATTGGCATCAGTCGGCCATTCTACCTCTGGGCTACGATCGTTTGGTAGAAGAAGGCAGACTTTTTAACGTGTATATCATTATACACGCCCAATAGCCATAATGGTCTAATTCATTATTGAATGAGCGATGCGTATATATTCTTCCAGAGTGCTCAATAAGGGTATGAGAGCGTAAATATATATATATATATATATATATGTGTGTGTGTGTGTGTGTGTGTGTGTGTGTGTGTGTGTGTGTGTGTGTCAGATTAAATAAATTGTAAACATTGTGTCTGCATATTTTTAATAAAATTCGTTCATACTCTCGGATAATCTTTCGCGTATTATAGTTGAAATATGTAAGAAATGAACTGTAACTTTAACAGAGGATTTTATTATTCATTTCTCGATGTTCCCAAGTACTTTCAATCTCTTTCCGAGATCATCACTGGGAGTGTGAGCTGTGTTAACAAAAAATATCTAACCAGCAAAAACTCTTGCACTCTCAACTATAAGAGTGAATGCTCTGACTACTACAAAATAGCACTTATACACAATTAAATGAACCCAGCACAAATTAACTCCTCCACAAAAAGTTATTTTACTCTGAACTAAAAATATTAAACATAGACTTATTAATAAAGACTTCCCCAACTACATTGTAGATGAAAAATAAGACGATGTTTAAAAATCTCAAGAAGGAGAATGAAAGTACTTGGGAACATCGAGAAACGAGTTATAAAACCATCTGTGAAAATTACACTTCATTTCTTACATCTTTCAATTATAATGCGCGAGAAATTTTCCGAGAGTATGAACGGATTTTATTAAGAATAAGCAGGCACAATGTTTGCAATTTAGTCTGGAATGTCTATAAAACATTTGCTGCCTAAATACACAGATTTTAATATATATATATATATATATATATATATATATATATATATATTATTGTTCACCGGTAGCACGACACGGAGTTTTATGCACAACGCAATTTTTAGGTGATGAATAGTGACTAACCATTAGATCATTTAAATTTTAATAAAAATATATGGTCAATGCAATGCTGACACAGTATTAATATTATACGGAGATTACGAAATTTATATTAATTTTTTATATATATTGTATTTAAAATAGACGAGATTTAACTTATATATTTGAAATAAACGGGGATTTATGTTTTTACTTTATATTATAAATGAGCGAGTTTAATGGTATTTTAAAACAAAATATGTATTGAAATAAACGGACCTAAAACTATTTAATAAATATTAAAAATAGACAGCATTTATATATTGTATTAAACAAAACTGTTTTATTAGCACCAGCAGTTAATGTGCGATATCTATATATTTCTGTAAAATGAATTTTGTCTGTTCTTTTATCTTTATTAGAAAATATGCTTTTACACATGACGCAAAATACACAATACGCAAAATTACGTTAAAATAACCTCAGACATGAGTGTCTCGTTAAATAATGTCTTACCATTATCAAATTTCACTAAACTACCCAACTCGCACTCTTTTTTCTCTCCTGTCTTTATCCGTCTCTCTGTATGTAATAATAATATATAACATAATATATAGCAATAAAATAATAATAATAAATTAATAACAAATTAATAACAAATAGTATTAATAACATTCTATATATATAAAAATCTGTATGTCTGTCTGTGTGTTTGTGTGTCTTCATTCTATCGAACATTACTCCTCCGAAACACTTAGTCCGATTTCGACCAAAACTAGGTCACATGTTGATCATGATATGAACGTTTGATGTACGTAAAAAAAATTCGAATCGATTTAGAAAGTACAGCAGAAATCACCGAAACGCTTAGAATTTACGAACTCTTCTCTTCTGAGAGGCTTTATGCGAATTTAACCAAAATTTGGTAACTTGTAGATCAAGATCTGAACCTTTGATGTACACAAAAATGTTTGAATCAATGTACAGTGTTCGCCAAAAATCTGCAACATACATAATTTCGGGTGGTCTTTTGCGTACTGTTATGCATTTATCCAAGACGCTTCACTCAAACTCGACCAAAATCGAGTCACTGGTAGATTAAGGTTTGATGCCTTTATATGCTAACAAAAATTTCAATTGACACACAGCGTGTGGCAAAACGTAATGAAAAATGTTTAATTTTGCGATCATTTATTTTTCCGAGATGCTTAGTTGTATTCCATCGAAAATCGGGGTTATTTTGTAATTTCTAGCTTATCATATTCCATAACAATGTCATGTTTTCTACAAGATGCTAACCCCACCGACGTTGCAGGGATAATGCATCCACTTCTGCGTCACAACGTCATCGCATCCCATTATAGGCTCCTGTAACGCCCACCCACGTTCTTCCGATTGCAGATACATCATTCCCGTTTATTGGCAAATTTGACCAAGCATGAAACCAATACAATAAAAACAATAATTATTTCGCATTTTTTTTTCAACTTACGCTTTACGGCAACTTCAAACTAGAGCTTTTGAATAAGCACTTGACCTTACCATTTCAACCTAACCATTAAAAAACCCCGAGTAACGCTGGGCTATTAATAGTAATAAATAAATAAATAAATAAGATAGTCAATGGATTTATCTCTCAGACCGAATCCAGAGTTTCGCGTGAAATCAATAGAACTTGCAATTATGGAATCAGATAATGGCGTCCATTAAACATTTATTAAATATTATAACTCTAGTTCCTACTGAAGAATTATTGGATAAATTTCAGCTGGCTTAAGAAATTAGCAATTTTTGCGCATTTTTATAGATGCAGTATATCTGCAAAACTTGAAGTCGTAAAACAAGTTTTTATGATTCACTTTCTCTTTCTCTCTCTCTCTCTCTCTCTCAGTCTCTTTAACTCTCTCTTTATATATATGTATATATTAGGTACATCCACTAAAGTGCAGAAAAAAGCAGCATAGTATGAATAAAAAAAGGCCCAAACTTAATAAAAACAAACTTTTTTCCCTCAAAATGTTAATATCATTAGTAAGAGGAAAGATCAAAGTATTTTTTAATTATTTATTAAATTTTTTAAATCCCTTCTGAAGCGTTTGAAATTTTGGTAAAATATCTTGTTCTGATTTAAGTTAGCTGGTAATCAAATCGTTCCAAGAGTTTACAATAGAAAACATCATTCACTTTTTTTCCAGTGACAAACACCATTCATTTGGAAATTCTTTTAAAAATCAAATAATTGTCGGTTTTTAATGAACATTTAAAAAATTATTTACAAATAAATAAAATTATTTTTGAAATTATAACATTTTAAAAATCTTGGAAAAAAACTTTTTACATCTATTGTAAAATTTAAAGAAATTAAATTTTATTGCAATAAATAGTTTTATTAGTTAAACGCAGGACTCATTGGGGAAGAAAAATCTTCTATTATGCTTTTGAAAATTTTGCCTATATTTCCAAAAATCTGTTCCCAATAGAAAAATTAAAAATGCAATATAACTATGACATCATTTAATTTGATAAGCTTTTAATTGCTTGAAGAAATGACAGAAATGAAGGACCTTATAGTCTGAAGAAAAAATTTTTCCATTAATAATGAAATTTTAAAAGAACTGTTTTCACTTTTTTAATCATAATAATTAATAAAGTTTCAAAAATATTTTTAAAATTCTTTGAAGATTGGTGGGGTTAGATTAGATTAGATATTTAGTAACCAAAAATTAAAAAGTTTAATACAAATTTTCTGCCTCTCTATTTTTTAAATGTTTTAAATTTTTGTGTGCACTTTAATTTTTTTTGTATAGTAATCTCTATGTGTAAATTAGAAAGCCGTGTTATTCAGAGTTTCCACCCCTTACCCGAAAAAAAAGTTTGTACAAGTATGTCACTTGTGATCGTCATAGACTTATATTATTTCTAATCTGACAATCTGTCAACACATTTGATATACGGCGGACATGTCAAAAAGTTCAACACTGTGATTAAGAAATAGTTTTATTCTACATTTCATGCTATCAGTAACTTGTGTAAATCAGATGAATTTAACATTAAATTTTCAAATTTTCTCCAAAAAATATCTCACATATATATATTCTATTTTTGTAAGATTTTTAAAACCGAGAATTTACTTTTGTTTACAGACTTGTCGATCGCTTAAAAATGGCCGAAAATTGAAATATCAAAAAAATTGAAAAAATGCAGATTTCAATCAATATAACTTTATATATATATATATATATATATATATATATATATATATATATATATATAAAACAGTGATCAATATAGAGCAATGAATATTTATTATTAATTATTACGTTAGAACATGTGCAAAATATAAATTACTACAAAATTGTACATTTTGTCTCATCAGGTAATTAACAGTGATGTTTACTTTTTTTTAGTAGTGTCTAGTTTGTACAGGTTCAAACGTAATAATTAATGTATATATATATATATATTTGTGAATATGATATTTAATTGTTGAAATCTTCCTAATTTCTATACCGATACAGTAGGAGTAAAACACGTTTAACCGCTGAAATTCATTCAATGTCTTGCTAATGCGGATTTGTCTTTTTGAAAAATAAAGTTTCTCTTTGATAACGCCGGCTCCTTACCGAAACATGTGAAAGTAAACATTTTTGAAATCAAAATTGCTTGATATAATTGCAAAAACGCGTATGCACACAAACACAGGCACACACAGACACACATACACACACAATCGCGCATTCTCTCTCTCTCTCTCTCTCTCTCTCTCTCTCTCTCTCTCTCTCGCTCTCACACACACACACACAGATAGACAGATAGATAAGTGTGAGAGAAAAATGAAAATCGTGTACACGATAGTAAGAGAGAATAACGTGAGAGAGAGAGATTAACGTTAAACAGGGAGAGGGAGAGAGTGTTTCTCTGTGACTGCGTGTGCATGCTGGTGTCATTTGTTTACACTCCTAAAAAAATAATAATTGAAGAAATACAATTACAAATGCAAGGAAAAGGAAACCCTCTCGCTATCAGAAAAAAAAAATAAACAAACAATAACGATGCCGGGGACATGTCTGGGTGACCTTGAATGTGAGATAAGCGTCCATCGCTCAAAGACATAAAGAACAAAGCAAGAATGTGGCGGTTAGGATACGCAAAAGAAGCCTTCGAAAAAGAAAGAAAACATGATATATAACAAAATGTGACTAAAAATATGGTTAAAAAAGTATAAATTAAGAAAGCGTCAAAGAAGGAAGAGTAAACATGACGAGCCTTCTTTTTTGTTATCTTTGTTCGTCTTCACAAGTGGATGAAAAAGAAAGGTGGGAAAAAAGACAAAGGGTTAGACGGACATGAAATATAAAATAATGAACAGTATGTATATATAAAAAAAAAATAATGATACAAAAAGTAATAGGTAAAATGTAGCGATCAAAGTGAAAGTGAAAGTAGAAGAGGTATGTAGGGAAATTAAAAAAGGAATCAGAAAAGGCAGAAGCAATGTAATGGTTAGGGAAAATAACCAATGCTTAGAAACGGTACAAATTAATAAAAGGTAAGGAAAATAATTGTGAGAAAGGCTAAAAGAATCGTGGTCAAAAATGAGAAGAAAATTATCAGATATGAAATTCCATAAAAAAAGAAAAATATAAAATAAAATAAAACTAATTACAGGATGAGAATATGGTGCAACCATGTCAAGAATTACGAGCAATGTAGAATTCATTGAAAAGTAGTTTTCGTTAAGCAATCTCGGACGTGGTAAGTATCTACATATGTCATCGTTTGGGAATACCATGTGTTGTCAGCTTTGATGTTTGGGTTGTGTAATGGAAGTATGCTTCATTGATTACGCGAAAGCATTCGACAAAATACGACACAAAGAATTGATGGAAATGATAGGCAACCTCGACATTTTCGGCAAAGATATAAGAATAATCAAGAATCTCTACTGGCAGCAAACGGCCTGCATACGGACAGGTAACGACCTCAGTAGATACACAAAGATAGAAAAAGGCGTAAGACAAGGATGTGTCTTTTCACCGGATTTGTTCAACCTATACAGCGAGAATATTTTGAGGACCCTAGATGACACACCAGGATTTATTAGTGGAGGCCACAACCTGAACAACATAAGATACGCGGACGATACAGTACTGATTGCGGACACGGAAAGGAAACTGCAAGATCTCATACAGAAAGTAGCAGTGGAGAGTGACAAGAAGGGACGACAAATAAACTTTAAGAAAACTGAGTGCATGGTCATCAGCAAAAGATACAACCCAAAATGCCAAATACAGGTGGGGGATAACAGAATCAAACAAGTCCAAGAATTTAAGTACCTAGGAAGTGTTCTAACAGGAGATGGAAAGTGCGACACGGAGATCCGAAGGCGAATTGGCATGGCAAAGGACGCGTTCCAGAAGATGAGCAAAATACTAACACACAGGAAGATCTCAATAGAAACAAAGAAAAGAGTGCTAGACTGCTACGTGATGTCAGTTCTTCAGTACGGCTGTGAATGCTGGACAATATCATCGAAAATGAGGAAAAAACTGGAAGCGGCCGAAATGTGGTTCTACAGAAGGATGCTACGGATATCGTGGACTGAGCATACAAGCAACGACGAAGTGTTAGAAAGAATGGTAACAAAAAGGAAATTGATGCTGAGCATCAGGAAGAGACAACTGAAGTTCCTGGGACATGCAATGAGGAAGGAGAGCCTGGAGAACCTGATACTGACTGGTCAGATAGAAGGAAGGAGAGACAGAGGAAGGCAGCGGATAACATATCTGCAGAGTCTGATCAGGTGGATGACGGAACGGGGGTTGCCAGGAGCAACAGGAGCAAACATACTAAGAGCCACAAGGGATAGGGAGACGTGGAGATCCATGATTGCCTACGTCCTGAAGGGACAGGGCACATAGAAGAAGAAGAATGGAAGTCAGATAGCCGAGTTCAATTCCAGACGGATTCGTTATGTTCACTTTCAGGCAAATAACTCTCGGAAAGGTATGAATCCAAATTTTCTCTCCCTAGCTATGGAACAACTAATATGGCTTGTGTCAGTAATTCATTATTAGCTTAATCATTCTTTAAAATTAAAAATAATTTATGTTTTTAAATAAACTGGTAAAATTTTATAAGCAATCACTGACAGTGTAGAAAAGTCAGTCAGTTGAGTGCCATACGTAATACACGCTTGGGCGATCATGTCTCGAAAGAGACATGACTGACTGGGCAGAAGATTATCCCGCAGTAGGTTGCCATTGCTTTCTGCGGTAGACTGGTTGCCGACCAAGGCTATAGAACCCAATCTGTCCTGCTATTTAACCCATAACTGGAAGGATGAGACGGATTAATACCTTTCCCAAGGGTATTTGCGCGTAAGTGAACACAATGGATTCAACTGGAATTCGAAATCGGCTCCCCAGCTTCTTGTGCCGAGCCGATATCCACCGTACCACAACGCACATAGAAAAGTAGTGATAGCTAAAAGGATACAGTGTGCGGCAGAAATACCTCCCGCATATAAAACCCAGAAATTCCACCGACATAAGGGTATGACTTTAGAGGAATGAAGTCGCCATTGACGCTAATGTATTACCATTATATGGGAGGTATTTCTAGTAGGCATTTGATCTTTTTAATTTTGATTTTTCAACTCGGTTACTTTATTTGATTACATTTTATGCTGAGAGTGTTAAATTTTCCAGCTTTACTTTTCTTGTTATGTTCTCTCAAAATTTCAGCTGTTTCTTTTGCATCAAACAAGACAAGATAGAATAACAATAATTAGAAAGAAAGTTTAAGTTGTTAGAATCGCAGAGAGCACAGTCTGATGACAATCGTCAATAACATTCCTAAATATTTGCGACCTCTATACGTGGGCGAAAACCCCAGGTACATGCAGTACAAGGTCAATTAACGTGGGTAAAATCGAGCTCGTAAGCTCAGACAAATATTCTTATCTACTTTTTCCCAGACGAGACTCTACCCTTCGGCGGAGCTTCGTCTGGGTTCTCTCTCCACAAAAAGGTAGAGTCCGACAAAGTGAACGACTGACGCACACAGACGATTCACTCAGACTGTCAATGATAATCCGAATTATTTACGACCTTCCCACGTGGGCGGAAACCCGAGGTACATGTTGCACAAGGCCAATTAACGTGGGTAAAACCGAGCCTGTAAATTGGGATAAAATTTTTTGTTTGCTTTCCCACAGGCGAGAAATAGAGAAGTTGTGTCGTAAAAAGAAATGGAAATACAAGTGAATAAAAAATCTTAGGTTTTCACAATGATTTTCACACTGTACAAGGCTCAAGAGTCACTCAAGGTAGCTACAGAGTAAGAGACACCCCAAGCATCAAGACGCAAAGGAACACTGGAAGTGAAATAGAAGAAAAATTGTTTAGAATGGACCGAAAACCCAATCCTAAGTAGGAAACGAGATATAAATCTCTAGACCTGTTTAAAAGATTGAAGAAGAGTGTAAACCGGATGATAGGTCAAGCTATCTACACCTATTCGAAGAGGAAAAATATTTAATGAATAAGATTTCATAATTAAGCGTAGATGTCAGAAGCAGAGAGTTGAAGTAGGCCTTAAGAGGAACCAGAAACCAAATCCTAAACAGGAAACAAAGGAATAAACCTCTACATTTCTTCAAATGACAGAGGAAGACTGTGAACCAAGACGGGAAGTAGGGTCAAACGGGCGATAGGAGAACCTATCTATTCCTCTTATGATAAAAAGAAAGCGAAACAAAAGGAAAGGAAGAGAGTAAGAGAGGAAGTAATTATAAAAGATTTAAGGAAGACATTTCTCGAAAAGAAATAACTCTAGAAATATGAAAAAAGACAAAGAGGGAAAGAATTGTTAGTTGAAGAAACAAAACATCAAAATAAATAAAAATGTAAGAAAAGGTTGAACAAAAGACTGGAAAATTTGATTGGAAATTATATATATATTTAGAGCCTATAATGTTGGAAAGAAAAAAAAGGATTTAAAAAAGATGTTTTAAACTGTGCAAAAATATTTAAAGTTCAAATAATGTGAAACCGACAAAAAATGGAAAGATCCGAGATGTTGCAATTGAAGCAGACAACACAAAATAAAAAGAATAAAAAAGACAAAAGGCAGAAAAGAAAGGGATATTTTTTGGTGAGAGAAAATATTTCTACTGTCATCTTGCATTTGGTGCAATATGGCAACTTTTTGTTTCTTTTAAACAGGCATGCGCAGAGACAGATGTCTTCAAGTAAAGTCTCGCCAGCTGTCAACCATTCTTCAAATTTTTAATTTTTTTAATACTTTACTGATTTCGTCTTGTCATTCTTTTTTCTTTTTGAAAATTTATTGCCTTTTTTCAGTCTCTCCTTGGTTTCATTCATTTTATCTTTCATCATTTCTTTATTTTATTTCTAGAATTTAACTGATTTCTTTCCTTTGTTATTACTTTCTTTGTTTTATTTTTAAATGTTTTATGGGTTTATAATTTCTTTTTCTTACTTTTATTAGTTTTATTTGTTTCTCTCTTATCTTTTGAATTTTACTTTTTTATCGAATTGCTTCTCTATTTTTTTTTTTTGTTTTTTTTCAGGTTTTCTATAATTTCTTCATCTTCCCTTTTTTTTCATAACCTTCATTTTTTTTGTTATGCAAATTATGCCCTTTTATTAATTTTCGTCTTTCGTTATTAATCTTTTTCTTGAAGTTTCTTTCTTTCTTTTACCTATTAATTTATGGCTAAATGGGTTTTTCTCTGGTTTCTTCTCATTCTTTTATGAATCACTTAATTTTCTAATTTTTATTTTATATCATTCAAAGATTATTTTCTGGTTTCTATATTTTTCTTTCTTTCTGTTGTTTTTTTTCTTAATAAATTTTATGTCCGTTTTTTGTTTCGTTCTTAAATTTATTGCTAAATGTTTTTTCTCTTGTCTTTTTCGTTTCTGATTCACTTATGTTTACTTATTTATTTGATCCCATTCAACAACATTATTTCTAATCTCTTTCTTCATGTTATACTGATTTCCTTAATTTTTCTATCATTCTTCATTCCTTCAGTCAATTAAGTGCCATACGTGATACATGTTTGGGCGATCATGTCTCGAAAGAGACATGACTGACTGGGCAGTAAATTATCTCGCAGTAGGTTGCCATTGCTTTCTGCGGTAGACTGGTTGCCGACCAAGGCCATAGAACCGAATCTGTCCTGTTATTTAACCCATAACTGGAAGGAATATATGGATTAATACTTTTCCCAAGGGTATTTGTTTTTCTTAAACTAATTGTATTCACTATTCTGTCACATTTTCTTTGTCCCCCTATTAATGATTCCTTTTATTATTCATTCATTTTTCTTTCATGTGATTTGTTGTTTTTCCTTTATAATTTCTTTTTTATTATCCGCTTTCTTTCTACATTTCTTCATCTCATTCTTCAACATTTCTCTTTTACATTCTCGACACATTGTGTGCTTTTATATTTATTTTATGTTATGGTTATTTCGTTTATTTTTCTTCAGCGAATTCTTTCCTTTAACAAATTCGTTTTCATTCATCATTCTTCTATATATTTTTTTTTGCATTTCTCTTTCATCTTGAATTCATGAATTAAGATTTCTCAATTGTGTTATCGTATTTTACTTATTATTTTTCTTTTGTTTTTCCTTATCTAGTTATTTAATATTCTTCTTCTCTTTTTCATCTATGGTGCTTCTTCCTTTATTTCTTTATTTCTTTCTATTTTCTTTTCTTGAATCGTTTTCTTTCTCTATTTTTTCCAGTAATCTCATTCTTCCTCTTTATTCTTTCCCTTTTTCCTTCATTCTTTCTATCACCTTCTTATTATTTTTCCTTTTCTGCTAATCTTTTTTTTCCCTTTTTTTATAGGTTTTGATTTAATTTTTTTCCTATTGGCGTTAATATTTTGTTCTGTGGTTTCATTTGTTCTTTCTTCTTTCAAATATCTCAACATGTTTATATATTTTATTTATTTCTATCTATCAATATTTCTCGTTTCCGCCTGTTTCTTCTGTTGTTTCTTTATTTTCATGTTCTTTATTTTATTCCTTTTCTTTACATATGGTATTTTCTTCGATTGCACCTTCTTTTCATTTTTTTCCTTACTCAGTCGCCATGTTTCTTCATTTCACGTTTTTCTTCCTTCGCATCTTATTTCATTCATTTTATTACTCTTTCTTCTAAGTTTTCAATTATCCACACTTTTCCATTCTTTATTTTATGCGTTTTCTCTTTTCCTAAGATTCTTCATATAATTTTTTATGTCATTTAAAGCTGAATTGAACTGATTCAATTTTATTTGTTCTATAGTCTTTATACCTCTTTTCCGTGCTTTAGTTATTCTTTCGTTTAATCAAATTATTCAACTTTCATCTCATTTCTTTTTATGTTTTCATTTTTTGCTTTCCCTCTTTCATCTTATTCTTTTTATAATTTTTAAATATAATAAATGTGGTTTTAATTCTTTTTCACACACTTCCTTTCTTAATTCTCTTTTATTAACTTCTACTGCTCACCTGTCTTTCAAATATTCTGACTTTTTTCTCTTCCTCTGTTTCTTAATTCATTTCATGCTCTTTCAATGTTTGTAACTCACTGCTCTCTTTACCCACCTTCCCTTAATCTTCTTTTAAATTGTTATTACCACTCTCTTTCATTATTTGTAAACCTCCATCTTTCTTGTTTACCTTCTTCTCATACTTTCCCAATTTCACTCCTTCTTTTGTAACTTACTCTATGACAATGGGGATTGCCGATGATTGCTCAAAGTAAAAAGAAAAAAGAAAACAATAAATGCATCTTCAAAAATGGTACATAGATAAAGAAAACCCGAAATAACAATTTTGATTTTTTTTTTTGGACCAAATGAGCAAGGAGAGAAGTATCTTCTACGGAGATAGAAGCCAGTCTTATGCATTAGTTCTTTATAATCAACCACACAAAAGAGTAGTACCCGCTACAGAGATAGAAGACAGTGTAAAGCATTCGATCCTTATTATTGTGGGATCAACCCCTTTATCTATGATAAGGGACTCGACTTGAGTATACATATACTCTTGCCATAATGAGATCCGGGAGAGTACCAGGACTGATCTGTAAGTTACCGAG
>JBBBDQ010001205.1:882500-1012500 GCA_037127315.1 Ascarosepion bandense
CTGTGAAATGACTATATATATATATATATATATATAAAAATTAAAAAAGGATTAATTCAATGATGTTGAATGACCATTTCGATATGAAGATCCCCACGGGGGATAACACATTACCTCAGCAACAGAAAAATCCTTTCAGTAACTGGAGAAAAATCAATCTACTTTTCCTTTTTAAATAGATTTGCAAAGAAATTAAAAAAGAAATTAAAATTAAATATATATATATATATATATATAGGGAGAGAGAAAGAGAGAAATATCTGGAAAATACTATATATATATATATATATATATATATATATATAGCATGTAATATTTACGTATCAGAATAATTTCTGAAATGTACATACAGACGTATATAATTCTGGCAATATTTATCTTAGTCTGTTTATAGCTATATATTTATATATTTCTGTCTTTTATCTCTCTTACCTCGCCTATTCATATCTATCTATCTATCTATCTATCTATCTATCTATCTATCTATCATATTTCCCCTATATTATTTATTTATTGACTACATTTTTCGGCGCAGAAGTTTGTCCACACGTTTTTAATCTTTGACCTGATCTTTGATCTTAAACGAACCTACCCACGTGCGCACGCGCAATTCACACAAATTCATTTTCTCTCTTCCCCGCCTTTAATTCTCTCCCCTCTCTGTGTCTCTTTACTTCTTTTTCACGCCATCTTCCTCAAACGACTACATCTACCCAGAGGCTCCCATTAACATGCAAAAATAGTTAGCGTATTCAGCTGCCCTATAGAACTGAAAAAAAAAAAAACCTCTCTAAAAAGCCTTCTTTATAACCACGCATTTTCTACAAGCAAGCATGTTCCTCCATTCATACATAGTATCATATTTGTGCAAGGATTAAAACATTTATACCAACAGGGGACTACAACTGAGTTCAAATTATGAAGACAGGCACAAAAAAAAATGTTCTTCGATTTTTTTTGTATTCATTTTTTTTTCTTTACTCATATTCCGAAACATTTTAATTAAATTGATGGCGGTTATTATTATGCTAAATTAATCGAACCACAACATTGAACCGACGCACACGATTATAAAAACAAATGACTTCAATAAGTGAATTGAATAAATCGCATTATTATTTATGGCTTCATGTGAGTGCAGTGGATATAGGCTCTGAACGACGAATCGTGGAGCCGAGTTCGAATTCCAGTTGAATTACTTGATTTACTTACGGGCAAATATCCTGGGAAAGGTATTAATCCGTCTCTTCCCTCCATTTATGGGTTAAATAATAGGACAGATTGGCTTTAGGCTTGGCTGACAACCAGTCTATCGCAACCTACTGCGGGATAATCTTCTCAGTCATGTCTGTCTCGAGATATCATCGCGCTAAGCGTGTATCACGTATGGCACTTAACTGACTGATATTGACTTGCTAGATCAGTTACAACTGAATAGTAAGTTCGATCCTCACTGGGTTCCCCATACTTTCAGCCTTGTGCCACATCTAACCTGCGTATAGAAAATCATTTGTAAAGTTTTATGTCATGGTTTTGTTATAGATCTCCTGTAAATATACAGCTTTCTGGAATATGGAGTATTGAGTGGTATTGTATGGCTTCATGTAGTGTAATGAATAAATGGACCGAGGATAGTCAGTGTTGACCAGCCCTACACCATTTCCCCTTTGGCCATATACCACAATTAATATATTTTTCATTAATAAATTGTCTCGCTAGATCAAGTGAATAGTGAGTTCGAACCTCACTGGGTGCCCCATACATTCGGTCTTTTCTTACGTCTCAGCAACTCTTAGAAATCAATAATACTTACCTGCCATTCTGGCAGGTCTGTAGAAATAATTAAGACCAGCTTAGACATGCTATGAGAAGTTTAGTAGCAAGTTACCGCTTATGCGGGGGCTGGGTAATATTTGACCAGCAGCTCGAGCGTTTCCCACATGAAAAACCGACCTTGTACCACAACTCGCTCCAGTGGGAGAGAAAGAGGAGTACAGACCCGGATTTAGATAAAGAGAGACCCTAAGTTATTCCACTTGTATGGCTACTCTAATTCCCTGTTCTCAAGTATAGAGGAAAATGAAAGAGTGTTAAATTAAACTATTTATGTAAAGCCGAGAAGTTATGTTTCAATATTATAAATTCTATTTCTTTGGTTTCTCATTGGTTGTGCAGATGTCACGTTAAATCGCTTTATGGTGTTTGTTTTTTATGCATGTATCAATTTTTAAATTCGGTTTGTGTTTTGTTTTCATTGGATGTAAAATACACGTGACGTCCATTGAAAGCAAAACAACATAGAATTCAAAAACTTAAACACAAATATACATAATTCCACTTCCAAGATTTCATGAATTTAATTAAAAGGGAGACACGTTACATTCATAAAGATTTTCTTACATGTTTCTTATTTAATTACAGACAGACACACACACACACACACACACACACACATATATATATATATATATATATATATATTTTCTGTTTTCTTTTAAGAAAAACTTTAAACACCGGTCATATTTCCGTAATAAATTTATTTCAGTCAATAATTGTTGCCAACAATCACCGACTTCATCAGACGGAAGGCCCTATTCGACTTGTTTCATGTCGTATTACTACGGAATGAAAGTTCAGTCAAGGCCAGGCGGAGGGGGAGGCAACATAGGATAGCCCACTATAATAAGTATTTCCGTTTTCGTTTGCCGGGATATAGTGGGAGGAGAAGTTTAATACAAACAAAAACAACACGTGACTAATGTCACCAGCAAATTTATACATCAAATCATAATTCAAATTCCTAAGCCAAAATTTTATTTTTATTTTTATTTCCTAGATCTGTGATAAGTTAAGCCTAAAATTACGTTTAATTAGATTAAGTTAAGGCTATTATTTCTTTTCTTTACTCAATTGTTGATAAGATAATTCCATTCTATTTGTTGCAAGACTAGATTATATCCATGTTATATCTAAAATTCCTTGAACTTCCATTCCGATAGGTGTCGTTGGTTACCAGCAGTCCTATCTTATTTCCTACTACCACTCCTGCTAACTTTCCTGTTTTATTAATATTTATTTACTCCCCCGTTCTTCCCATCTTATCCCACTAGTATGCTAATTTTCGCACCTCCTCTTATCTGTCTTCACTAGAGACCATTTTTCAGACTTGGTGTCTACTTCTATCCACTCCCTTCCACTTTCGATTTCCTTTCCTTCGCCCATTTAGGTAGTTTCCACCTCTCCTTCTAAACCTACATATTCTCAATCTTTCTTTATTTAATTTTTCTTTATTTGGTTTCCGTATATCCATTCCTATTGATTAGATAGAGGGTCATTCCTCAGCTCGTTGTTTCAATCAGCTTCGTTAGTTCCGTCAGTTATCTGTGCTATCCGTTTCTTATTACTGTTTCAGTATCCAACTATGTTGTGTTATTGAGGCTTCCCCTTCTTTGTATGCACTAAATCCATCTGGTTCAAGTAAAACCGGATCAATTAACTTAGGTTTTTTTCTTTCTTAGGTTTCAGTATCCAACTATGTTATGTTATTGAGGCTTCCCCTTCTTTGTATGCACTAAATCCATCTGGTTCAAGTAAAACCGGATCAATTAACTTAGGTTTTTTTCTTCCTTTACGTTAGATCCTACTAAATTCTCAGGTTGTCCCATTGTGTTAGTTCGCAGTTAAACTTGTTTGACGATATTGTTTAAATTCAGTTATATATATATATATAATTAGTCTTAGGACATAATTAAATTAAACCAGTACCCCATTGTATTAAAAAGTGCTCAATACATTTATATTGTAGAGATTTTGAATATTTTTTATTTTGAAATGAGTTATTTCTGCAACTTAGATTTCAATCTTTCGAAATCTTCGGGTGTCTTATAATGACTGATTTTCTCACGTTTTTCATACGTACACCAAGAATTTTACTTCTTTTTTTTTTTTAATCATATCACCCCGAGCAAGGCGGTAAGGCCACTCGTGTGCAGGGGGTTACGTAAGAGTGAATAGATTGGAAAAGAGAAAACCGGAAACCACGTCCTAAGCAGGTAACAAGGGGTGATCCTCTACACCTGTTCAATAGACGTGGGTGGAGTGTGAACCGGGCGATAGTTCAGTCTATCTACTCTCATTGAAAAAAAAAATAAACTAAAAAGAAAAGTGAAAAAATTGGAAAAGAGAAAGCCGGAAACCACATCCTAAACAGGGAACAAGGGATGAGCCTCTACACCTGTTAAACAGACGTGGGTGGAGTGTGAACCGGACGATAGTTCAGTCTATCTACTCCAAATGAAAAAAAATAAACAAAAAAGAAAAGTGAAAAGATTAGAAACGAGAAAGCCGGAAACCACATCCTAAACAGGGAACAAGGGATGAGCCTCTACACCTGTTAAATAGACGTGGGTGGAGTGTAAACAGGGCGATAGTTCCATCTATTTACTCCAATTAAAGTGCTAATGCGTATGTGGAATTTTTAAACGACTGAAAGTTTTTTTTAAATTTCGAAGGACTGACTTAAGGATCTTAAAACTTTCTCATTTAGGTTTGTATGATCCTGAAATGCATTTATAGATGCGATTATATCTGCACATTACTTTTGATCTTTTATTTTGTATATTGTTACGGATATAAGCCAACAATAAATACCCACCCACTTCCCATATCACACAAAATCTAGCAACAGATACACACCCACCTCCGATGTCATACATAAGCCATATGCGCGGAGGTGAAATCAGCAGAAGCAGCAGACAAAAGAAGCGAAGGGACTGGCTGAATATAACCGAAGCAGGAAGTTTTAACGCCAAAATACGCAGACTACGAGGTGGACTAAAAAAAATAATCAGTAGCCGGCTGAATCTTGACAGGTTAAGTTAGAATAATTGCGACTCTAAGAAATTAGACAAGACCGCGCATTCCCTAGAGCAGAAAACAATCGTTCCAGTTTGCCGAGAATGTAAGAAAGACAGTCTATCGCAGAATATAGCCGTTGCACGCAAAGATCTCAGAAGAAAGAAGAAAGCCTGATACCAAAGAAATTCCCAAACGTCAGAGTAAATGAAGAGGAAAACCGAAGCTATTCATTAAAGTAGCGATTTCATTCAAAGATCTCTGAAGAAGAAAGAAGAAAGACTGATTCCAAAAAATATAAGTCCCAATCGTCAGAGAAAAGGAAAACGAGAGGCGAAGCTATTCATTAAAGTATAAAAAAGAAAAGAGAAAAGAGAAAATAAAAGAGAGAGGGAGAGAAGAGAAAAGAAGCGACTATAAACCTACAAACATCACAAAAATATTACGTTCGTGCAAACACCTTTACAAATTTTGAAATAGAATATAATCGTATGATTTATGTGGCATTGTTGGTTTGTTCCGTTCACCGCTCAACATCTTATTTTGGGTTCAGACCAACATCATACTTATCCACCCCTTCCCATATTTGTTAGTCACCCACTTTTCTTTGTTCATTAAATTGTTATATTTTATGCTTAGTGTTTGATCACTTATTCATGGTCAACGGTCGGTTGAAGATGTTAATGAATAGGGATCCGGAAACAATATTTCATTTTTCTTTATCTTTGTCTACAAGCTTCCAATGTAAGGGAGAGAACCCTAGAACTTTAGTGAAATACTAAGATTCAAGAATAAAAGATTTGTCGTTGTGGAATATTCGATCCATACTAAGTAGGGAACTATGACAATATATATATATATATATATATATTACACAAAAATCTAGAGTGAGCCAAAACCTACCGCGGTTTCACACTACGGATCGTCAGGATCCGTAGTGTGAAACCGCGGTAGGTTTTGGCTCACTCTAGATTTTTGTGTGTTTTTGCTCTGCTATTGTATCTTTTCTTTCGTACTTTGTATTGAGCACTTTTTCTTGTGTTTGGTTCCGTTTGGGTTTTTTTCTTTACTGCGGAGTATTGAATGTTTTGTTCTTGTTCCGCGGGTTTCTTTTTTTTTCTCCCCATTTATCCGACGTCTTAGTACACCGGATTGTAACGGATTTAGGTTCTGTTTGTTAATGGTTTTTTCGGAGGTTTATTTTAGTATAAATTTACGGCCGGCATACTTACAGAGTCTATGTAGTTATTATTATATATATACACTAGCTGCATAGCCCGGCATTGTTCGGGTGTAATGAAAGCTTTAAAACTAATCCATGGTTCTGGAGCTGAGACTCTTTGGACGTTGGCACGAAAGATTAAAAAGCAATAGTTGTTTCCAGTTAATGCGAAAACGTAGACTGAAAGAAAAATGAATGGATGTAAGTCAAATTTTGATATCGATATCAAATCAGATTTTTTCGTTGAAAACTGAATTTTAAAGGCTAAATAAGTCCTCTGAGTAAATGGTATCATGGCTGAGACTAAGAACTACAAATATACCTACTTAGAGCCAAACCCGAAGCAAAAACTAAAATAAAAGGGCTGAAAAAATACAGACATACGGGCAGATAAACAGACACACACATTCAAACATTTTACCTTTTATGTATATATATATATTATCGATTTTTTGCACTATTCTAAGAACTACAACCTTGAAACTTCTGAATATCGTTTCTTATGTCTTTGTCTATGAGTGTATCAAATTTGATTAAAATCGGACCACTCCTTCTATAACCCGATTTTTTCGATTATCGATTTTCGTTATTTATCGGGGGTACCTCGACACAAAACCTAGCTTAGAACATTCGCAGACGCTTATAGTATAACTGTGTAAATTTTCAAGGAAATCGGTTCGGCCGTTTCGGAGTCTATAGGTAACGGACACACACACACACAGACACACGCACGCACAAAGACAAAGTTCCATTTATAAATAAGTTTAATATATATATATATATATATATATATATATATATATATATATATATATATATATATTATTTTGTTCTTGAAACAATATTATGGCTATTATGGCTAACGTTTCCTCTTGACATAATCTGCAAACATCACCACTGTTGTAAAGATTGTTTTTTGTTTTTTTTTACTATACTCCATGTTATATCAGGAACTTTTCCATTATGTTGTTTTAATTTCCACAACTAGCTAGCCAATTTGGTACAGTTTTATATTTTCCAGCTTAAATGTAGATTTGGGATTATTCAAATTATTCTAGCTGTATTTAAAAATTAATTATGTAAAACCCAAATAGGTTTTACTTTGTCTATATCTATCTATCTATCTATCTATATATATATATATATATATATATATATATATATATATTATAAATAGCAAGATTTAGATTCAGAGAGATCCCTAGGCTATTCCACATGTTAACTCCTCCAAATTTCACATTTTCATAAGGAAAGTAAAATGGGTGAGTGTTAAATTGAACAATTTGAGGATGATGACTGTGTAAAATTACTGAAGTTTTATTTCGAGTCTACAAGGTGTTATGACAGGATATGTAAGAAAGGCCTGTGACACAACTTGGCTGGAGGTCCCCAAGATTTTCAGACCCCATGTTTCAGCCTGCTACGCCTATAGATAAATCCAGCACTGAAGAATTAACAAAATAAACGTGATACTTTGCCGGAAACCGATGTGGAAAGAAGGAGTTATCTACCTCGAAAACCAGGATTCAAAATCTTAGTTCCTTAGGGAACTCGAAATCATTGGTAATTACTTCAAATAGAAAACCATAGAAAAGGCACACACAAAACAAAACACATTCATTCTTTCTTTCTCTCTCTCTCTCTCTCTCTCTCTCTCTCTCTCTCACACACACACACACACACACACACACACACACACACACACACATGTTGGAAACGAGGTCGCGCAAGAAGATTGCGTTTTATCTATTTATTAATTTAATAGTCGTTTTGACTACGCTAGACTATTTCAAACATCCAGCTTCCCCAAAAAACTAAGATCATGACAACGGAAGTCTATCACACAGACACTACACCCTCATAAAGACTGCGATAGTCGAAATTGTGGCTTGTATCTTAGTGGTTTGATTGTCTTTTTTGTTGTGAAATGATTAAAATGTGTTTTGACTGGACGCAATGAAAGAAAACGATGTTTATTGACGCTCAATAAATATTCAGAATCGATGATGATGGAGACAGCGGTAAGATTTTGTTTTCATTACAGAAAGTTTTGTTCATCAAAATATTACTGGAAAGAGCGATAACAGTTACTGTTCATGTGAAAAACTGATCAAATTTTAAATCTCCATTGGTTGTTTATTCAAATGGCTTGTGCATTTAGATGACCTGAAGATTGTGGTCAATCATGAAACAAGTTTAATCAAAAAGTACTGACAATCCCAATGAGCCGTTGGACATGACGTAACGCTATACAATTTCTAATGTCCAACTTCCCAAAGAAAACTATGATGCATACAAAAGAAATCTAACTGCTACCCACCCACAATGTCCGTTCTTGATAATCTTTTCCTTTCTTCCTTTTACGTGTTGTGTCCCTTCAGGACGTAGGTGATCATAGCCATCCACATCTTCATGACTCATGTAGCTCTTAATAAATTTTATCTTCCCTTATCTCCCAAACCCTTCTCTGCTATCCATTTGCTCAAGACCATTGAATATCTCACACGCTGTTTTCCTCTGTTTCTCTTTCCATCTGCCCGTCCTGTGAGTACCAGATTCCCCAAGCCTTATTTCTCATGTCACAAAAGAAATTTAACTGTCTCTACCTGAAGTTAAGTTTAAGCTTTCTTTTCGTTTCAGTTCTCTCCAAAACCACTTCATTGCTCACATTTTTGATTGATTGTATCCTCAGCATCCTTCTGTAGAACACTATTTCTGTTGTTTCCAGTTTCTACTCTATCTTTAAGAAGATTGTCCAGCATTTTCCGCCATACAGGAGGACAGATATCACGTAATAGGTCAGTACTCTTTTCTTTGTTTCCAACGCAATTTTCCAGTCTCTTAATATTCTGCTTAACTTTGGACATGCATCCCAATACCCCTTCTGATCTTAGTGTCGCACTTACCCGTCCTCTGTCAGAATACTTCCCAGTTATTAAACTTTCTGTACCTGTTTGATTTTAGTATACTCAACCTTTAATTGGCATATCTGGCTCCTTTTGCTGATGTCCAAGGATTTAGTCTTCTTGTAGATTGTGATTTACTAAACAACAAGTTTCATTTTGAATTGGCATATTGTACATACTAGCATTCGCACCAGAAACTCCAATACGAAAATTTTAGTGTATTTGGGTGTTTATATGAGGACAACACTTAGGATTCGGAAACTGTTGGATAAGTCTTATGGAGATTACGAAAGTGATTTAAGAGATCACTAACGATGGCAGGGTTATGCCTTCACTCATCTACACAGTCTAGGATGTGGTTTCCGGCTTTCTCTTTTCCAACCTTTTCACTTTTATGTAGCTCCCTGCACATCAGTGGCGTTACCACCTTGCTTGGGGTGATATGATTAAAAAAAAAAATTGCATAATGCAACTTGATTGTAATAAAGTTTCGGTGCTAAAACACTATCATCAGGCAGTAAAAAAAATGATGGTGTTTGAGCACTGAAACATTACTATCAAGTTGCAGTATGCATTTATATAATAATTATATATATATATATATATATATATATATATATAGAGAGAGAGAGAGAGAGAGAGAGAGAGAGAGATATCCGCACCTCATAAATTTGCGAGTGTCTGAACACAATAATTGTATGTGGGTATAAATAGATTAATGTATATATGAAGAATACATTTATATGTGCGCACGCATGCATGTGGTGATGCGGGTTCATCTATGAGTAGATATACGTATGGATGTGAGGATGTATGTAGGTATGAAAATATATGCGTAATTTGGGAGTATGTATGAGAATTATTAGCATACTTACATGTATATAGCATTATTTATACGCGCGGAAATCGCGTCTTTATAAAATATATATGTCATTATACGAACGCAAGATTTGTATGCAGGCATGAATAAGTGAAGGTCTGTATGTACAAGTATAAACACAGTCACATTTGTATGTATATGTGGCGATTTGTGCGCATATTTGTATAGGGATATAAGTTAGCGTACATGGGTGAGTTGATTTGTAACGTTACATATGCATACGTATCTATGGAATTAGAAGTAGGCGGTTAATGACTTGGTGGTCAACATCTTCGCGACTGGTCTGAATACTCATAACTGATATGACGCCAATGCCTCAGTCCTGACTCTCTTTTCCTTTTTCTTTTTTCTTTTTTTTCATTTTCTTATTTTTTCATTTTTTTATATTTCTCTCTTCAGTTAAAGGAAATGCTTATTCTGGCAAAACTTTTTGTACCAAATGGAACGAATATTGTGTAGTCTAAAGAAATGAGCTAATTTAGCTCATTGAAATGAATTATAATTTATAACCAATTTAAATGACGTGATGAGTTTTCCTTTATAAATATCATATTGCACTGGATAACATAAATTGAGCTCTCTATATAGATATAACACTTAATATTTTATATTAAGTTGATCTTGTTGGATTATCCTCGGCGTTTACGAACTGGTCATCTATACCTATATATATATATATATATATATATATATATATATATATATATAGTGTGAAGAGAAATATCCAGGTGAAGAGAACCAACAGTTTTACAATTCAGAGTTCTCAGGCATTTACTTTTTTTTACAAATATTGTAGACCATAATATAATTAAATTTGTTTTTTTTTATTTGAAATTAATATAGTTTACATTGCGACACAGAACTTTCTGTTTCGAGATTTTTACTTCGTCATCAGGCATCAGCTCATTGTTGTGAAAATGATTTTCATTTGAATATAAGAAACAATACGTTTGTTATTTATAGGTGTGGGGAGACAGAAAAAATTATGTGTGTTCAATTTAACTAATCATAATTTGAAGAAAGTTTATATATTGGGTAAATACATGATTTTTTTTCTTTTAATCTTAACGGGAAAAGTGTCACTGTTTTTGATCTGAATTAAAGGGAAAAACAAAATGTTTATTAACTCACATATATCTGATATATTGTTTTATATTATAAAAGTATAATAATTAAATAGATATTAAAATAATTAAATTGATATTTAAATATTAATAATTAAATAGATATTTACAAAATTTGTTTTATATTAAAAATTGTACTAGAATACAATAATAATATAATAGATTTTACAAAAATAATACAATTAATTTAAAAACTTTTAATAGATAAATAGATATTTTTTAAAATTTTCATAAATTAAGAGTTTTAAAAAGAATCAAAATTAAATACATTCTGAATCGAAATAAAAATAGTATATTTATAATCAAAGGTCCCTTTAAGTCAGATCAAAACTATAAAATGTTTTTCGTTTTTATTTTAGAAAATGATGAGATACAGAGAGAACTAAAGATAAAACAGTAATGGATTCATCAAAGGAAAGGGAGTCTAGACAGGGTTTTTGTTCGACAGACACTTACGTTATTATGACTGAAAAAAGAGATCATGTATTCCTTCAAAATATAAAGGTTTTCAAATTTAAAGTGGATCTTTGTTCTGATTATCTGATTAAACTGAACACATAAATTATTCTGTCTTCTCACATACATATATAACAAACGTACTGTTTCTTATATTCAAATGAAAATCATTTTCACAACCATGAGTTAACATTGCCTGATGACGATGTCAGTCAGTTAAGTGCCATACGTGATACACGCTTGGGCGATCATGTCTCGAAAGAGACATGACTGACTGGGCAGAAGATTATCCCACAGTAGGTTGCCATTGCTTTCTGCGGTAGACTGGTTGCCGACCAAGGCTATAGAACCCAATCTGTCCTGCTATTTAACCCATAACTGGAAGGAAGAGACGGATTAATACCTTTTCCAAGGATATTTGCGCGTAAGTGAATACAATGGATTCAGCTGGAATTCGAACTCGACTCCCTGGCTTCTCGTTCCGAGCCGATATCCACTGTACCACAACGCACATACGTAAAAATCCTTATACATAGAATTTTTTCTGTTGCCATGTAAACTATATTAATTCTAACAAAAACAAAACAAATTTATATATATATAAAACACCACGGCTATCAACACACACTTCTTAGGAAAACACTTGTTGAAAATACGCATATACTTAAACAAGAAAATAATAAACGAAAACTTAAAATTCTAGAAGCTATCTACATCAAACCGTTTAAACCTAGCCTAAATAAAATAAATTTCGACATCTCCAGTAACATATTTCAATGCCTATAATCGACGGGAGAGGTCATAGTTATTATACTTACCCCCTACACCATAGTAGCAGCAGTTCCCAGACCAATCCCTCATGCCACTATACACTCAATTGACCAAAAACCCACTACCACCATTCCTTCTCAACCTACAGCCATGTGCGACACAAAACAATGGACCTGTCTAATTTTCTCTGTATAATTCTACTCTGTTAATAATAATTTAAATGTTCTATGTTCACTGAACATTAAATGTTCATCCTTTGATGTCTTATGTAAGCCGAAAGCTCAGACCTGATAAAAAAATCAACAATTATTGCGATTTCTTGTCGTCTTTCCATGACAACACTATCAAGCTAATCAGATCATACGAACGGATCTTACACAAAATAAATAGACAGAACTTGTCTATATTATTCAATGAAACATGTATTAATGAAAAAATGCTGCCAAAATACACACACTATATATATATATATATATATATATATATATAGTTTGTATATACAACGGTATGAATGAACAACTAATAGTTCAAAATCAAACATGAATTTCGATATATTCAAAACTTCAACAAGTATTATTCGATAGCAGGGAGGAAACATATTAAGTGTTCATGCAGTGTATGCGATGCATATATAAATTTCATCCGTGTGTTTTGGAAGAAGATATAAATTGTCCAAAGATATTAAAGCTGTTTGGCTTAGTTGAGAAAAAAATGTTCATCTCTATGTTTAACAAAGAAAAGGATATTATTACTTGTGCTTCATTGCCGCTTAGCTTCAGAAGAAAAAAACGATATTTTTCAAGAGGAACAATTCCTCTAAGCAGAAACCAAGATGTTTGCTTAAGATCGATGAAGATGAAAATTCAAAATTTTATATTTTTAGCAAGGCTGAAGGTGAACGTCTTCTCCGTTTTACTCTGTTTTTATCTCTCTTTTTTTGCGACTTTTTCTCTCTCACGTGGGTGGTCTTCCAAGAAAAAGGCTCATGTTTTTCAAATAGTACCATTCAACATCATACATAACACCACATACATTCTGTTACACAAAATAACAAAAATAACAAAATAACAGTAAAGGCGAAAGTGCTCACATAAGCAAAACCTTTGGAAATTTTTAGTATAATTTGTGTTCACGAAAAAAAAATCGTAAAATCACCTGAAAAATAACAAAAAAACTAACCATCATACTTTCTCTGACAATTTGAATGAAACCTGCAGATATGTGTGTGTCTCAAAAAATGCAAGAAAATAAAGAACATTTTACTATTTTACTTAACATATATATATATATATATATATATATTAGCAGTATAGCCCGCGTTGCTCGGGTGATATGAAAGCTTTAAAACTAATCCATGGTCCTGGAGCTCAGACTCAGCCTAAAGAATATTTGTGTGAAGTTTGGTGAGAATCGAATAAAAATTGTGGATTTGTATAAAGGACATATAGACAGATAAACAGACACACACACAAACATCTTGCCTTTTATATATATATATTATCGATTTTCTGCACTATTCTAAGAACTACAACCTTGAAACTTCTGAATATCGTTTCTTATGTCTTTGTCTATGAGTGTATGAAATTTGATTAAAATCAGACCACTCCTTCTATAACCCGATTTTTTCGATTATCGATTTTCGATATTTATCGAGGGTACTTCGACACAAAACCTAGCTAAGAACACTCGCAGACGCTTATAGTATAACTGTGTAAATTTTCAAGAAAATCGGTTCAGCCGTTTCGTAGTTAATAGGTAACGGACACACACACACACACACACACACACACACACACACACACACACACACACACACCACACACACAACAAAGTTCCATTTATAAGTAAGATTATATATATATATATATATATAAGATTATATTATATATATATATATACTTAACCCCACTCCATATATTATTGTGGATAGCACACTCACTATAAAACAACTCTTTTTAAATGACGCTTCAAGATGTTTGAGCATATTTATATAATAATATGCCATATCTGCCTTCCTGTATAGCAGGGGGTACTGAGTAATCTCTTCAAAGATGAAGAAAAGACTTGAAACAAAAGCAACGCTGTTATACAGAAGCATGCTGGGAATAGCATGGACAGAACAACGACAAAGCTTTCAAGAGAATGGAAACATTAACGAAAATTGCATTGGGATAGCGAAGTATTTCTTTTGAAATTCCAAAAAGTATTAAGAATCAGGGAAAAGCAAATAAATAAATAATTAAATAACAGAAAGTGAAAATTTTCCTTATAAACAAAGAAAAAAGTACTGAAATGTGACATAATACCTCGAAGAACAGACTTGAAACTACAGAATGTGGTTCTACAGAAAGATGCTGAGGATACCATGGACCATGAGAGCAATGATGAGGTTTTAATGAAAATACAAAAAAGAAAAAAAAACGTAAATTTGTACTTAACATCATGAAGAAGCAGTTGAAATTTCTTGCGAAAGTAACGCAAAAGGAGGGCTTGGAAAATCTTATACTCACAGGACGGATGTGAGTAATGTGGCTTCCCTCTGTTTCTTCTACAAATATCTTCTATTCTGATGAACTTAGCTCCCAGGTGCCTTCTCTGCATGAATTTAGTCGAGCAACTAGACAAGCGACTAGGTCCCACCTTTTTACAGTGAAACCAATCAAATGTAACCGCAACTTCTACTCTAGGGGCTCCTTTGGTCGAACTTAACTTCAGTATACTTGCTTCCCTGACAGCTACAACAGCCAAGATTTTAATACAGTGTCAATTGCTATCTCATCTTCCTGACTGACATTCTTTCCCTGAAAACCCTTCTATCATGTTCTTCTCCCTTTCCACTCCGTTTTCATGCAACCCTCTTCAAACCTGTATTTAATTCGTTCGTTTATTCATTCTCTGACACACCCTGTAATTTGTTCCTCTTTCTCATCACCCACCTCTAACCTTCGCACCAGTGGCAGTTCTGCCCTGCTTGGGGTGAAATGATTATTTAAAAAAATGAGGAATGTAGTTGTGTAAATCGAAGCCATACAAGGTTTGAGAGAAATAGCAAGAAGACAAAATCTATTAAAAACGGCAAGGGACATAAGGTGTGAAGGATCATAATTGCCTACGATCTGAAAAGACACTACTTATAAATGAAGATGGACCTATGCTAAGTGTTAGTCAGTTTTTCTAGTATGTTTCCAGTTTTTCATTTATGAGGGATAAGAATGTGCAGGGACACATTGTTATTATCCAAAACGCTTTCAGCGAAATTATTAGCCATTATAAAGAAGTTCGTTGTTAGTATATTTTCTTAAGTTTTTCTGCTTCAGTAATAATAGTAATTACACGTTGGGCCACCTTTAAAACATTCCCAATGTAAGCAACTAGTTTCAAAACGTTTAATTTGAGTGTAAGTCTATAAATGTTTTTAAAAAATAGCTCACTTATCTTGAAGCGTCAGTTACAGTTAAACGCTTTAAAATGAAAGCATTATATATATATATATATATTATAGAGAGAAAAAGAAAGATTTAGAATTAATGTAGAGAATTTTTCACTTGATTGAGCAGTATTATGCCCACTCAAAACGAGAAATCGGGAAGCTGAGTTCGAATCCCAGTTGAATTCCTTGCATTCAATTACGCACAAATACCCTTGGGAAAGTATTAATGTGTCTTTTCCCTCCAGTTATAGGTTAAATAACAGGATAGATGGGGTTCTGTATTCTTGGCTGGCAACCAGTCTACCACAGAAAGTAAAGGAAACCTACTGCGAGATAATCTTCTGCCAAGTCAGTCATGTCTCTTTCGAGACATGATCGCCCAAGCCTGCATCTCGTATGGCACTTAAGTGACTGATTATGCACATTTCGAAGATTTCTTAAGACATTATGGTCTTGCTTTCAATCTTCAAGTCTTTCCTTCGTATGCTACCGTTTCCGGGTTTTTCTCTTATTTACAGAGAGCTTGGTGTAATTTAATATGTGAATTAGTATGTGAGTGGTTTAACAGATGGTTAATTGCTACTTGTTTTTTGTTATGTAGACTTAATTTTTTGCTGTTTACATTTTAAACCTTTTTATTAGTTTCAAGACAATAAAAAGAAAAAAAAATTATCTAAAGTAGTTCTATTAACGCCCTATCTTTATCTCGATATCAAGCATTTTGTGAAAATAACCTGCTTGCCAAAAATGCCTTTCTACCAGCAAACCACTAAAAATGATCTTGACATTAAACATCAACACAACCTGACACTATATACGTGTGTGTGTGTGTGTGTGTGTGTGTGTGTGTGTGTGTGTGAATGTGAATAACATATATGTAAGCTGTAAATACTCATCCAAACAAATTTATAAAGGAACCGATGAGTTCAGTATGTTGCTGTGTATTGTCCTCAAAGTTGAGAATAAATTGTATTAATCGCTTTTAAAACACCTATAGACGTACAGTTATTTTCAAACCTTTTTTCATAAATTTAAACAGGTTTATATTCATATATACAATTTTTTTTATTTCCTATTTCCTTGGTTTTTCATAATCTCAACACAAATCTACACACATAGCTATAAATGTCCGCAATGATGCACTCTTTTCAAATCAAAGTACATATATATGAACATCGACACACTCGCAAACAGATTAACACGTAAACGTTCATTCAATGCGATTCCCTCAATACAACATTTCTGCTACAACCCTTTACCTTTGACTTTATCGCTATCTTCTATGAGAATTCTATTTTTTTCCATCTCTCTAATTTTAGCACAGCGAAAACCACGCCCGCCTCTATCCGCCCACTTCCCCGTCACCCGCAAAGTAAGTCTGATTACGAAATACAATTATTTTTGCAAGAGGTTTGCGTCTTCCCTCGGGCCTATTCGACACTTGACCTCTTCCCGATGACTTCTTGGGCTTTTGAAGGCGAGATTAGAGTTCAAGTGAAAAAGTTGTGGCTGCGTGTTCTGGGCATTATCATACACCTGGTTGGCACGCCGACAATGACATTAGACGGATGAACTGATGCAAAAAAGAAAAAGAGGAATAAAAACAAAACCAAAGGTATTTGTCTGGTGGATGTGATATATTCTAATGTATAGATGGTCAATCTCATTTTCAAAATGTAATATACACAGCTGTACATATAGAAGAAAACGAAACATTGTTTAAAAAATAAAAATGTATATGCAGCTGAAATATCATAGTTGGAAGTTACAAACTAGATATACAAGTTTTTGCGGAGAACCACGACATTGTGTACTTGTGAGCAAGATAGACTCGTTAGAATCTAGTCTTTTGTGCAAATCAATTGAAACAGCTGCTTTAGTTTTCTTTCTTTTGCTTTACAGTTTCAGACCTACTGGAGTGACAGGGTGTAGTCGATTTCTATTTTTTCTCCAGATTAAGTTATTTAAAATAATGTGTAGTAATATGCATCTATAATCGGAGTGTATGATTGTTGTGGATTCTTGTTGAGATACCACACAAAATAATAAATAACAAAAAGTAGATAATGGAGATAAAAAGTGTAAATTAAACAAAAAATTAAACAAAAAGATACAAACTGGAACACTAGTTAATCAACTCTGGAAATACTAGGAATACTGTTGGTAAGAATCAATATATACAATCTTGTAGTGAAAAAGTATGTCCGGGTACTGAGTTTATATCCTTACTGACCAACTGGCGGCGGTACAACTACTCAACTCACATACCTCTCTCTGCATAGACAGGCTTATATGTACACCTTAGACGAGTGCATCTTATGTGCAAAAAGGGGTGATCCCCAACATCCCTCTCCTTAGTTTCTTTTTAGGAAGGGTTAGTATTTTTTTCGCTTGGGATCTATCATTAATGACTCTGTGAACTTCCATTTTCTGTTGGTTTTTCTGATTTCTGTGTTAGTTTGACGTTTCTGGATGTCGAAGGCTTCGAAAATTTCTTCCATAATATCCTCATTTTCTAAAGGTGAGGAGTTCGGTTCTTCACTTCTTTTTTTAATTTGATTAACGTGCTTTTTATTCATCATTTTTTCCTTTTATAGTGTACATCGCGTTTCCTATTCTGCTTGCAATTGTTACCGCTTCCCAATACTCCATGTTATTTTTAAATATTCGGAAGTACACTCATTCACAGGGTTTGAACGATCTTTTCATAATTACAAGTGTATTCCTGGTATTGTTCTTGCTTAGTAGCAATTTATCGAAGACCGATCAAAAATTGCGTACCATTGTCCGCTACCAAACAGTCTACAACGCCAAACCTAGCGAATAGCTCGTGTAAACAGTTTATGGTGTTGTCTGTTGAATATTTATATCTGAAAACTTCAGGCCATTTACTGAAACTGTCTACTGTTATTAAATAGTAGTCGCCGTCGATAGGTTCTGCGCAGTCCGCATGTACTCTTGACCAAGGTTTGTCCGCCTTTGGCCATGGTTTCTCTATGATCGGAGGTGACTTTGCTGCCGCCGCACAGCCTTTACATTTTTCTACCCTCTGCGCGATATTCTCAACCATGTTTGGCCAGTACACATAGTTTCTCATAAGTGCTTTCATGCGATTTTTTCCCGGATGTACGAAATGAAAACCTTTTAAAATTCTCCTTTGTAGAGGCCTTGGTATCACGACCCTTTCATTGCATAGTAGGACATTGTCGCAAATTGAGAAACTGTCTGCTAAGTTGGTCTCTTTGTCTCCTAGTTTTTTCTTTGTGGTATTTATAAATTCGTCTGTTACTGCGTTTCTTCTTATTTCTACTAATGTAACCGGTAACTCTTCCACCGTATTACTTAATCATCATCATCATCATCATCATCATCATCATCATTTATCCATCACACCCAGATGGTTCATAGGGCAGCAACTTTTTGTTGCTGTTTCTATAACAAACTATTATTATGGCGCAGGGTTGTTAGCTCTGCACCCAACCCCCAAACCTGGTGGACCGGTGGACCATTCTTGGTCCTTACGTTTACAGCACCTGGTTTCCCAAATGGTCACCCATTTAAGTACTGACCTGGCTCGATGTTGCTTAACTTCGGTGATCGGTGGTCTTTAAACCAATGCCATCCACCACATCTGTAACATGCAGAAGTGGGGGTTTGTTTTTTTATTGGAGTCTTATCAAACGTAGATTTGTATCTCTTTTCTTTGTCATCTTGTTTTGCTTTTGGAGAGGGTACAAAACGTAAATCTCTTTTTACCTTTTGAATGTGCGCGACTCCTGACACTTAGATGTCCTCGCTATCTTCTTTATACTGAGGCATTTCTAGCAATCCTCTGATAGTTTTGTAGTGTTTGAAGTTTGGTCAGCATTCGTTTTCTCATTTTGCTGTCTTTAGCAGCAACTAGTCCTTGGACAAATATGAGACACTTGAAGTTGTCTGTGGTTAGCTCCGCCAATTTGAAATCTTCACAGTGTTTGTTGACGATAGCTGCGAATGTAGAATAGTCCTCGTTTTCGTCTTTTCTAAGATTAAGGCATTTCCACCTTTGATGGAACAACGAGATTTTTGGGTTAAATAGCTCAGTGAGGCCTGTCACTGCTTTGTCGAACGTTAAATACGGTAAAGATTGTTTCAAAAAATAAACAATATTATCAATGTCCGATAATTTTCGCTACAATTATTGCATGGAATGTGTACACAGTGATAACATGGATTATGAGACAGTAGTTTTAATAAATAAACAATATTATCAAAGTTTCATAATTTTTGTTATATTTACTGTATAAACCGCGCACACAAATGTAGAAATGATTATGGGATAGAAATAGTCATATACAAAAACAAAACAAAACAAAAAAAAACTATTACCAATGTTTTATATTCACTGTTGCATATATTTTATAAAATATATACCACTTTCTTGTCTCTTTTTTCTTTCTACGTTTTTGCAGCCGTTATAACAAAAGTGAAAACACTTCTGTGGCTGCAGTCAAGCAGCAGAAACACTAACCAACAGGTGGGTTAGTTTTAAGGCTTCAAGTTCTCCCCAGAGAATTGTTTTGCAGTAAAATCACCTTGTAGATTGAAATGTTTGTTTGTAAATTTGGTGGTATATTAATTGTGAGTTCACTCCCTGGACTGTATGCTTGCACTTAGTGGAGACAGGGTGGTCAATAAAAAGAAAGAAAAGAGTCTAATCCCGTAGATTAAATAAACAGTTCAGTTCGAATTTCGCTCTAGGCTACCTGGATCGACATGTACTTGATTGTGGAGTGAGTAGCCATTTTCAGATGCAAAATAAAAAACAGAACTGACAAACAAAATTGACAAATTTTGCAATAAAAGGGAAAAGGAACTGAGCAAAATAAATATCAAGCCAGCAAGCAAACAATATATGCAAGGCAAATTAAAAAACAAAAGGTTCCAAAGAATTGGCATCAAAATATAAAAACAAGCGAACATAGCTCTACACAAGGCAGAACGAGACTGAAACATTTAAAACTGCAAGCTGGCTTATTTTATTGGCAGAGAAAAAATATCCCAGTATGCATTTGTGTGCGTTTGCCTATAAAAGGTGACGGCAAGTTTTTGCAGTCATTCCCAGAGAGATCGAAATCAACACTGATGAAGACCAGCAGGCACAAATGCCGAAACGTCGTGATAACAACAAAGAAGAGGACAATAGTCCGCACGTAAATAGTGTAAATGATAACTCCTCATCCGAGAAATTCTGACAGATACTTAGCTTACATCTTTTTGACTTAGCATTTTTTGTCTTATTTATGCCATATTTATTGACATTTCTTTATCTTGCCGAATTTTATGGTTTTATTTTCTCCCCTCTTTTCTAGTTAATCTCTGAATTTATTTGTGCTGCTATTTAATTCAAATATTTCTATCCTTCTTTTTTATGCTATCTTTTCTTTCCGACACCATCTTGCGTTTCCACCTCTTTTTCTTTACCTGGATGATCTGAACTTTCTTTCTCTAGATTTGCATAGTAATATAATCTCCATTTAATCATGCTATCTGCCACTTAAAGCATTTATGACGCCGATGGCAACTTTCTATTTTCTTTTCATTATTCTCACTGGGAAAGGCGAAAACAAAACCAGAATAAATTGACATGATTAGTAACGATGACACAGTAAGTGCCTAAAAATTCCCGTCTTTAAATTTCGAAAAGTGGTCAGACTGGAACATAATTGTCTCGCAGGCGTGTTTCTCAACATATCTATTCAGTTGAGATATAAATAACTTCACTCTTTCGTTATCAGCTCCATTCTTAAAAAAATAAGTACAATTAATTATTTAATTTAAATATATATTACATTATACATTCACCATTATTTACAATGAATTGTTGCCGCTTTTCAGGCAGCAATCCGATATATTTTCCATGTTTGAATAGACGCCCTGTTTTTCAAACAGTGTGAATTAAATCTACTGATCTGCGCATTCGAGAGATTGAAGGGAATATGCTCTCCGACCTACTCAGACTCACGGATGAGCAAGTAGCTAGACCTAATAGCACTTTTTCAAAAATCAAGACACATACTCAAACATGGGTATCCACAAAATAATTTTTGGAGTAGTATAAAATAATGTTGAATAAAGAACCAATAATTTCTTATTATATATGAAGAAGGGTTGGCGTTCTGGTACTTTGGATGTCGGCTTAGAACGAGAAATCGGCGAGCTGGGGTGTATTTCCAGTCGAAATCGTTGCATTCACTTACGCACAGATACCCTTGCGAAAGATATTAATCTGTCGCTTCTCTCTCCAGCTATGGGTTAAATAGTAGCACAGATTGGATTCTATAGCTTTGGTTGATAACCAGTCGACCGCAGAAAATAATGGCAAACTCCTACAGGAAAATGATTTGGCCTGTCAGTCATATTTCTTTCGAGACATGATCGCCCATGCGTATATCACGTATGGCACTTAACTGATATTTTTCTAAAGAAACGATAAATTATATATTTATCTACATATATTTCTAAAGAAGTAATAGATTTGGTATCTATTCAACTGGGGAATTATAGTGGTTACCCATATTTCAATATACACTTTATACATTTTCGGTTGCTTAAAAATTCCAGTCGAATGTTCGTAAAAATCCCTGTGGTACGTTTGAAAATTGTTAGAAAATCAGCTATTATAAATCACCTGAAAATACCAAAAGGTTGAAATCTAGGTTGCGGAAATATCTCATTTCTAAATAAAAAATAATCAAAAGCTCTACAGTTTAAATATATTGAGCACTTTTTATTTACGCTCTCACACCCTGATTGAGCACTTGGAAGAATAGTAGACTTTGAAAAACAGTAGCTACTCTGGCATGTCCGCATCGCTCATTCCGTAATGAATTAGAGCTGTTGGGCGTGTATAATGATAATGTATACGCTAAAATGTCTGCCTTCTTCTGCCGAACGCCCATAGCCCGTACAATCGCCGACTGACGCCAATTTGGTCAGGTTTCAATCCTTGGGTAATAGTAATCGGAGTCTAACCGTACTGATGAGGTCTGTCTGCGGATGCCTATATATATATATTGATTTTGCGTTGATGCAACTATACATGTGAACAAAGTTAAGGAAATGCAGATAATTCTAAATTAAATTATCTATAGATATATATTTTTATATATAGTCTAGCTGACTTAAAGTAGTTTTTATCCACCAAATCAATTAAAAAAAATTGAAAGTAATTAATCTAAACTCAAAATCAAATTTGTTTTAATTATTTCTAAAACAGTAAAATAATAATAAGCTAAATAATAAGCTTAAACATGAAGTAGGAATTCACCTGTAATAATTGCCACAAAGCATACATAAGAGAAACCTTAAGTTAATTTTAAAAAAAAGATTATATAAATACAAACTGAGTCGCTTACAAAACAACACACTAAATGTAGCAGTTGCTCACTATAATGAGACTGGCCATGATTTAAATTTAAAAACTGCTACTATAATAGAGAAAGCAATTGGCTAAAAGGAAAATCTTTGGAATGGGACTTAATTAACATATCATTTCCAATAAATTTAGTTGCAGTTTGTTTTCATTTCACCTTTCTTGGCAGATGATCTATTACGATATTAATCAGATATTAATAACAAATTTGATGTCATTGCATTCACTTACGAGCAAATACCCTTGGGAAAGTTATTAATCCGTTTCTTCCTTCCAGTTATGGGTTAAATAACAGGACAGATTGGGTTCTATAGCCTTGGTCGGCAACCAGTCTACCGCAGAAAGCAATGGCAACCTACTTCGGGATAATCTTCTGTCCAGTCAGTCATGTCTCTTTCGAGACATGATCGCCCAAGCGTGTTTCACGTATGGCAATTAACAGACAGACAGATGTAAATATAAACAAAAAAGAAAATAAACTAAAATAATTTAGACTATAAACTGAAAACATATATTTAAAAAGTTATACATTTAATATTCCCTACATTCGCATTGTAGTCACATCAACGTAAATATATTCTGTCTGACGAAGTACTTATAGAAGAAATGCGTCATGCGAAAACACTTGTCCACATTGTTATAGTTCTTTATATATATATATATATAATATTACGGAAATTCCTGAAGATTAACGAAATGGTTTTAACAACTGAGATATTTAATTTATTTGTTTGCACATTACTTTTAATTGTTAATCGTATTTGAGTAGATATTCTGTTTTTAATCAAACAGTATATTTTTATATATTTTTTTCTACCGGCCAGATTATTTACGAAACTTTTGTAACTAAAATGTGTGTCAGTCGGCAGGACTTGAACCTGTGGCCGCTATCAGCAAAGGGGAAGACATCAATTGATCTGGTGCGTCAAGATGTTTGTGTGTTAAAAAGTGATTCAATACAATTATATTGTAGAACTTTTTAATATTTTCCATTTGTAAACGAGTTATTACGCGACCTAGGCTACTACCATAAGTGATGTCTTCAGGCGATTTGCAATAACTGATTTTACCGTTTACCGTTTTCTTTAAGAACGCTCACGTAACGACGTTTTTTTTTAACACTCACGTGGCAGGGAATTTTTGAACGCGCAATTTTTAAATTACAAGGAATTATGGCGTTTTCATCCATGGTTGTATGAACCTAAAAGTCTTTTTTTTAGTATGGTTACAGTTAGTCATAATTTCCGTTCTTTTATTCAATAGTTCGTTTTTGGTTGCGAATAGAATAATCTCTAACGTTTCTTCTTGGGCACAGTCTACATATTTTGTCACCGTTGCAAGGCTTGGATGGTTTTACTATCCTCCACGTTATGTCTGGGTCTTTTCCATATTTTGATTTTAATTTCCACACGTGGCTACCAATTTTTGTACAGTATTTTTAGTTTTGTATTTCTTTTTTGAATGTAGACCTGTGATTGAACCACCTGGTCTTAAAGGCATCTTTGGTTGAACCGAAATATATTTTATTGTGGCCATTTAAGTCATGTACTTTTGCCTTGTAAATGATATCTTTTGTGTTGCAAAGTCCTTGAAGTGGACATTTATTTTTGTCCCTGCAGTTGCATTCTTTATTAGTAGTCTTGTTTTGTACACTGCTAAGTTTCTGGCGTTTTGTATTTTTATGAAACTATCTAAATTACTAGTGCAACTATAACTTAGCTTGATTGTGTCTCTGTTGAAAATTTTGTTTAGTTCTGATCCTTTTGGAAAGTGTCTATCTATCAGGTTTAAAAATGTTTGTCCTATTTTGGTTTTTACCTCTAAATTAAATGGTGGCTTAATCTACTTCCTGTTAAAGGAATATATTTCACATTCATTTTATGCATTTATGAATGTTATTATACGTCTACAAAAAAGGTTTAACATATATGTGTAATAATTAGATTCTTTTTATAAAATCTCCATTCATAGTGTCTTTAATCTGGTTCCTATGAAATGGATATATGTATGCAACTGATTTCAATTAATTAGCATATGACAGACTGTGATTGGTTAGATGATAAATTTATATGATATTGAAGCCATTGGGAGCTGGTTAATTCGGCGTTGTGTCAGACATAACCGAACTCCCTACAGCTTTCAAGTTTTATCCAGAATTAACAGAAGTTTATTTTCATCAGAATGTTGCTTGTTGGTTGGTTGTAGATTGGAATGTGTGAAGTGTGGAATAGTGTGGAATAAAAATATACATTTTTCCTGTTAAAATAAAAAAATTATTAAAAGAAAAAAATAACAAGAATTGTGGTAGAAATTAGTGTTCAATGAGAAAGTGAAGAGCAAGAAATGTTTACAGTAGTAATTTGTTGGAAAGAGCATATGCGTACGTACGTATTTAGCGTTTGTTTTGTCTTTGAATGGAGAAGAAGAATTAAATGAATCAGCACACAAGAAAGAAGGAGAAGAAGGACGAATGTCTGAGTCACTTGAAGCTTCTCCCTTAACATTTTAGCTTGTGGTCTCTGCTGCCTCCATCCCTGACTGTCTGACGGACGCTGATTGAAACATTTATAGTCATCTAGTATTTTCGCACTTGATCGCTAAGTTCTTTTTAGTTTTGCAATTCGCTTCCTTTAGTCAACATCAGTTTAACATCTACTTGCGAAATTCGGTTTCGACTTTTTCTTTAAACACATGGTCAATCCTTTTTTTATTTGGAAAAAACCAGGATTACATGCGTCATTGTGAATGTTTTTAAAAGTGAAGAAGAAGGTTGATTTTAATTCTTAATTTCCTATTCACCACAATATAACTTATAAAGACTTTACAGATGAACATTTTCAATTATTGTATTTAAAATAATTATAAAGTATAAATAATTGTATAAAGTATAATAATAATATAAAGTATAAATAATTGTATAAAGTATAATAATAATATAAAGTATAAATAATTGTATAAAGTATAATAATAATATAAAGTATAAATAATTGTAAAGTATTTATTCTAAGAAGGAAACATTTCCCAACGTTTAATGTTATAAAAAAAGATGTTTCTTATTAAAAGCTGAAACATATCCAGTAAAGCTTTACACAAAACATATTTTAAGGTCAATTACATTCTTAAAGGTTAGCCACTAAAATAACGTACTTGATACACGCTTCATCTGACTAAAAAGAAAGATTTTCTCGCAGTGAGTTGCTATTATATTATGCGGTAGAATGGTTGCTAACCATAGCTGCATAACCCAATCTGTCTTTCTATTCTAAGAGATACACAAATACATTTATAACATGCATTTTTCTAAATAATAATACACAAAATTAGGAGTGCGTATTATGCATAGCTACAAAGACCTTTATAATATCGCCGTTTCCTAGGCCGATTTCTATTGCGAAATGACTACTCACCATGAACATACGACAATTAGACACTCATATTTGGCGATTGCGACCGCATAAGCATGCCAAATACTATCATATAAAGGTAACAATACTTGAAAATGTAAAATATAATAAAAATTAAAATAACACTAAATTAGAATATTATTCTGTTTAAAAACTTACGGTTATTCTTTATCCATATTATTCTTTATAATCTTACTTCCTTTATTCTTTTATTTATATTTTCGCTCCATTATTCATTTCATTTTTTATAACTTTTTTTTATTCATTTTAATTTTTATATTCTTACTTTCTTTATTCTTTTTTTACTTTTACATTCATTTAATTCTTTATACTTTCTTTAATCATTTTATTCATTTTTTTACTTCTTTATTCATTTTAGTCTTCATATTCATATATTCTTTATTCATTTTATTTCTATATTCTTACTTTATTTATTTTAGTCTTTATATATTTATTTCATTATTCCTTTTATCTAAACTTATTTATAAATGGAACTTTGTCTGTGTGTGTGTGTGTCTATGTGTGTGTGTATCCGTTACCTATAGACTTCGAAACAGCTGAACCGATTTTCTTGAAAATTTACACAGTTGTACTGTAAGTGTCTGCGAGTGTTCTTAGCTAGGTTTTGTGTCGAGGTACCCCTGATAAATATCGAAAATCGATAATCGAAAAAATCGGGTTATAGAAGGAGTGGTCTGATTTTAATCAAATTTCATACACTCATAGAAAAAGACATAAGAAACGATATTCAGAAATTTCAAAGTTGCAATTCTCACAATAGTGCAGAAAATCGATATATATATATATATATATATATATATATATATATATATATATATATATATATATATAAAAGGCAAGATGTTTGTGTGTATGTCTGTTTATCTGTCTGTATGTCCTTTATGTAAATCCACAATTTTTATCCAATTCACACCAAACTTCACACAAATATTCTTTAGGCTGAGTCAGAGCTCCAGAACCATGGATTAGTTTTAAAACTTTCATTACCCCCGAGCAACGCCGGGATATACTGCTAGTTCTTTATATTCTTACTTTCTTAATTCGTTTTATTCTTTATGTTCTTACATTTTTTATTCGTTCATTTTTTATATTCTTAATTTCTTTATTCATTTTATTCTTTATATTTTTACTTTTTTATTCATTTTATTCTTTATATTTTTACTTTTTTATTCATTTAATTCTTTATATTCTTGTATTTTTTATTCATTAATTTTTTATATTCTTATTTATTCATTTTATTCTTTTTTATTTTTACTTCTTTATTCATTTTATTCTTTGTATTTTTAATTTCTTGATTCATTTTATTTATTTTATTTTTAATTCTTAATTCCTTTTTTTCTTCATGTTCTTATTTCCGTTATCTTTTTAATCCTTGTACTTTTATTCCTTTATTCATGAAAACATGTATAATTAAAACGACACGTGTAAAAAGTAAAATCTTAAAATGACGAACTAAACGTTATCGATATTCACAAATCGATCGAGGAAATTAAAATATTGGGCACATCACCTAAAAAAAAGTAGGATGAATATACATCATCCTTCAGTTTTAAGAAGATTGATACCACATAAAAGTCTCTTACACTATTTATATTAAAGCAAAAAATGAATTCTTATAAAAACAAAATAATTCGTTGCTATGACTTCCTGTTTTATCGTTCGATACATTTAATTATGAAAATATATATATATATATATATATATTCTTGGTTAAATATATATATTCTCGGTTATATATATACATATATATATATATATATATATATATATATATATATATAGTAAGAAAGTGACAGAACACGTAGATTTTAAATCCACTGTTCAAGCATTTACTTTTATAAAGAGTGCTCGATACAGAGTAGAGCTTTATATTGTAATAATTTTTACAATGGTTTTTAAAAGCATAGTTTCACTACACAAAATTTTCATGTTTTCTTCGGGTGATTAGTGGAACTGAAAATAAATGGTGGATACTCTTCTTTTTCTTTTTTTTTTAATCATATCACCCCGAACAAGGCAGTAACGCCAGTGATGTGCAGGGGGCTACGTGAGAGTGAAAAGATTTGGAAAAGAGAAAACCGGAAACCACATCCTAAACAGGGAACAATGGATGATCCTCTACACCTGTACAATAGACGTGGGTGTAGTGTGAACCGGGCGATAGTTTAGTCTATCAACTCCAATTGAAAAAAAAAAAGAAAAAAAAGAAAAAGAAAAGTGAAAAGATTGGAAAAGAGAAAGCCGGAAACCACATCCTAAACAGGGAGCAAGGGATGAGCCTCTACACCTGTACAATAGACATGGGTGGAGTGTGAACCGGGCGATAGTTTAATCTATTTACTCCAATTGAAAAATAAAAAGACAAAGTAAAAAAAAGAAAAAGAAATATGAAAAGATTGGAAAAGCGAAAGCCGGAAACCAAAGCCGGAAACCACATCCTAAACAGGGAACAAGGGATGAGCCTCTACACCTGTACAATAGACGTGGGTGGAGTGCGAACCGGGCGATAGTTTAGTCTATCTACTCCAACTGAAAAAATAGATTTATTTTTGGGAATGTGATGTCATTAAACGAGTTACAGATTCTAGTATTTTCCAGGTAACTCGTTTAACAACATCTGCCCTTTATGCTTGAGTGAAAAGCTGCAGATTCTAAGGTACCCCAACAATGGTGAACTATTGAACTGTAGGGATGAATTAACAGTGTTATGTATAACATCGAAAATATTTTTCGTTAAAATGTAATTACTCAAAAGGTATCAGTTATAACTCGTGCTCTAATATAAAAATCAACTTACAGTTAAAATTATTTACCTATTTGAAGTATTATGTGTCCCCACTAGATACCTTACTCAGATAAAATAATACTCTCCAAAAGTTAATTAATATCCATGTTTCATCCACAAATTAAAAAAATGAATATTATATAAATAAAATAAAATAAACCCAAACAATACGAAAAGGTTACTCTATTTCATCCACTCATAGATAGTAGTCAAATAAAAATAGTCTACCTGTTTAAAAAATCTAAGTTCCAACTATGCGAATTACCCAGACAAAACTAAAAAGTGACCTGTCCAGAACTAAACTACCTCGCCCCACCTCTTCTAACCCAAATCTGTATCTCTATGGTATCAAACTGCCGACGGACCAGCTTCGATATACTAAATTCCCATCCCCCACATCACCCACATATCACATTTCCAACAATAAATCGTTTCCATCATTAATTTTCAGTTCCACTAATCACCCGAAGAGGAGCGTAGTATCACTACTCAAAAATTTTCATGTTGCGGAGCACACACACACACACACACACACACACACACACACACACATATATATATATATATATATATATATATATATATATATATATATATAATGTAAAGAAAGGACAATAAGAAATTTACTGTTCCTTAACGTTTATTTTTAGTTTTACAGTGCTCAATACAAAAGTGGACCTAAATATTATAATATGACTCCATCTTCAAGCATTCATTTTTAGGGTAACCTGCGAAATTTTTTCCCCAAAACTGAGCGGTATAAATAGCTTCTGTTTAGATTATCAAATTACAGGGTCATATTTATTTTAACGTCTCCTTACTAAAAGGGTATTTTGCGCTATTTCTTCTTTCTTACCCTTTTAGCACGGACACGTTAAGGATAAATGTGACCTTGTAATTTAGGAACCTAACCAGAAGATAATTGTACCTTGTAAGTCAAAAAATCTCTAACTTTTGGGGAAAAAATACATTTTTTGTTAGTCACCCCAAAAATGATCGCTTGACTTAAACAAGAATTACTTGCTTACTGCTTGAAAAATGTTTCAAAAAGCATTTCTCAATTACGGTAGCCTTGTTATCACAGCTGGCAACACCTAATAAGCAGCCGACAACTGATGATTTACAGTATCCAGCCAAAAGTATAGAAGACGATTTTGGTATAAATCTTATTCATACAAATCGTTTTTTTTATTTTTAAATATGTTAAAATTCAAAATTTAACATAGTTTTCAGCAATCATCCAATATTTGATGAAATTTAAATTAGTGTAGCTTTTTAGGCTTACGTTTGAAGATGTTTTCTGAAAAATAAAAATTAAAATAAGATAAAACTTTCTTTTAAAAAATTCACAATTTAATAACAGATTGAAAATAACGGTAGAGGTAACTCAATAATTTATGAAATGTTATGGCATTTATTAATTTTTATTTTTAATAACTTTTTTTCATATTATTTTTAGGTACCTCTACAAATTGTGAATTTCACAATTATTATTTTTTTTAAATTAGAAAATTAGAAATTAAAATGTAAAGTTGCTTTAAATATTTAAGGAATGACTTGCAAAAGAGGCTGTTGAATTTCATAAACGTCTTGAAGAAACTTGAATCAGAATCAAAGTACGGTTTCTATTGTTTCCATGTAAGGGGAATAATCCAAAACACTTGTTAACTCCTAAAATAAATACGACATCTATGGAAAATTTTATGACCCCTATGGAACAGCGTACTTAAATTATTTTTACTTATTTTAAAAATATAATGGGTGAATATTTTTTATTAAATTATAAAATTTTTTGATAGACAATATAATCATCAATTCTTAACTAAAAGAATGAACAACAGTTCTTTAAAAGATTTTAAAAACATTTTAAAAACTTTATGGATGATTATAATAATAAAAAATGAATACAATTCTTTTAAAATTTTATTAGTAATCAAAAAAATTTTTTTTTCAGTCTATAATGTCCTAAATTATTATTATTTATTCCAACAGTTAAAAGCTTATCAAATTAAATTATATTAGATTTTTATTGCATTTTTTATTTTACTATTCGGTGCAGATTTTTGGATTGTGCAGAATAATTTTAAATAAAAATGTAGATGATTTATATTCCCCCGACAATTTCTGTGTTTAACTAATAAAAAATAATTTTTTTATTTTACTTTCAGTGCAGATTTTGATTGTGCAGAATAATTTTAAATAAAAATGTAGATGATTTATATTCCCCGACAATTTCTGCGTTTAACTAATAAAAAATAATTCTTTTTATTTTACTCTTCGGTGCAGATTTTTGGATTGTGCAGAATAATTTTAAATAAAAATGTAGATGATTTATATTCCCCGACAATTTCTGCGTTTAACTAATAAAAAATAATTTTTTATTTTACTCTTCGGTGCAGATTTTGGATTGTGCAGAATAATTTTAAATAAAAATGTAGATGATTTATATTTCCCGGACAATATCTGCGTTTAACTAATAAAAAATAATTTTTTTATTTTACTCTTCGGTGCAGATTTTGGATTGTGCAGAATAATTTTAAATAAAAATGTAGATGATTTATATTCTGACAATTTCTGCGTTTAACTAATAAAAAATAATTTTTTTATTTTACTCTTCGGTGCAGATTTTTGGATTGTGCAGAATAATTTTAAATAAAATGTAGATGATTTATATTCCCCGATAATATCTGCGTTTAACTAATAAAAAAATAATTTTTTTTAATTTACTCTTCGGTGCAGATTTTTGGATTGTGCAGAATAATTTTAAATAAAAATGTAGATGATTTATATTCCCCAGACAATTTCTGCGTTTAACTAATAAAAAATAATTTTTTTATTTTACTCTTCGGTGCAGATTTTTGGATTGTGCAGAATAATTTTAAATAAAATGTAGATGATTTATATTCCCGACAATTTCTGCGTTTAACTAATAAAAAATAATTCTTTATTTTACTCTTCGGTGCAGATTTTTGATTGTGCAGAATAATTTTAAATAAAAATGTAGATGATTTATATTCCCCGACAATATCTGCGTTTAACTAATAAAAAATAATTTTTTATTTTACTCTTCGGTGCAGATTTTTGGATTGTGCAGAATAATTTTAAATAAAATGTAGATGATTTATATTCCCCGACAATTTCTGCGTTTAACTAATAAAAAATAATTTTTTATTTACTCTTCGGTGCAGATTTTTGGATTGTGCAGAATAATTTTAAAATAAAAATGTAGATGATTTATATTCCCTGACAATTTCTGCGTTTAACTAATAAAAAATAATTTTTTTTATTTTACTTTTCGGTGCAGATTTTTTGGATTGTGCAGAATAATTTTAAATAAAAAAATGTAGATGATTTATATTCCCCGACAATTTCTGCGTTTAACTAATAAAAAATAATTTTTTTATTTTACTCTTCGGTGCAGATTTTGATTGGCAGAATAATTTTAAATAAAAATGTAGATGATTTATATTCCCGACAATTTCTATGTTTAACTAATAAAAAATATTTTTTTTATTTTACTCTTCGGTGCAGATTTTTGGATTGTGCAGAATAATTTTAAATAAAAATGTAGATGATTTATATTCCCCGACAATTTTTGCGTTTAACTAATAAAAAAATAATTTTATTTTACTCTTCGGTGCAGATTTTTGGATTGTGCATATCAATTTTAAATAAAAATGTAGATGATTTATATTCCTGGACAATATCTGCGTTTAACTAATAAAAAATAATTTTTTTATTTTACGCTTCGGTGCAGATTTTTGGATTGTGCAGAATAATTTTAAATAAAAATGTAGATGATTTATATTCCCCGACAATATTCAGTGCGTTTAACTAATAAAAAATAATTTTTTTATTTTACTCTTCGGTGCAGATTTTTTGGATTGTGCAGAATAATTTTAAATAAAAATGTAGATGATTTATATTCCCCGACAATATCTGCCTTTAACTAATAAAAAATAATTTGCAGACAATTAAAATTTATTAAAATTTCATGAATTTACATGGAGGTAGGGGAACAGAGTTAAAAAAATTTCATCAATATTTTTTAAAAATAATTTCAAAAATAATTTCATTTATCTGTGAATGTGTACTCAAAGTTTCATTAAAATCTAACAATTATTTTATTTTTGCGAGAATTTCCAAATTAATGTTTTTGTCACCGAAAAAGTGACTTACGTAAAAATTACGTGATCGATTGTAAAAAGTCGTAACATTTTCTGCAACGCTAACGCGTCTACAGGTTTCACAAATAATTTTATATGAACAAAATCAATGCACTTATCTAGTGAACCCAACGGACTGCCTTCATTAACTACTTGCGACGTCATTCATGCTGATGTTGTGCTCAAGAAATTGCATCTGTCAACTGACTGCACACACAACACAACACAAAATAGCTGTAACAACTTACTTCTTATTATGAACTGATCTCTGATAAGATCGATGACTGATTTGATAAAATGTATTTTCAAATGCACTAATGCGAGTAGTGTAGTTGTCATCGGTCCTGAATATGTTAATAGTATGCTGAGTTCCAATTCCATCTGAGATCGTTACATTCGCGTTTGCATAAAAAAAAACCCTTGAAAATATATGAAGCGATTTCTTCTCATAGCTCGCGGTTAATACCAGTGCAAAGTGGGTACTCTAGAGTTCTGTACAGGAGAAGGAAAATTCTAAATTCAGAAATAGGATGAGGAGTGATTAGATCTGTCAGGTTAGCCTGTCCGATACACATCTCCGTTTGCAGATAGTATCTCATCTACCCTAATGCGTTACAGGACTCGAGGCACGGCGTTTTCTTTTATAATAGTAAAATAGATATGAATGCTATTATCTTGCATAAGAGTAAATAAAAGGCAAGATTTATTAAGAGTACTAAGGACAAGCCATGATTGCCAACGTCCTGAAGGGACGCAGCGCTTAAAAGTAAAAGGTTGTGTAAATGAATGGCAGCACAGGGTTTAGGAGAGATAACAAAAAAATTTAAAAACTTTAAAAAATTCAGTACGAGCTACAAAAAAGAGAAAATATAGAAAGCCATGATCACCAACGTTCTTAAGTGACACAACGCATAAAAGATAAAGAATGAGTGTGAGTAAATGGATGGAAGAACAGGGTTTAGGCTCGATAAAAAAAAACACAACAGATTTTACTAAGAGGTACAACGGACAGGAAGCTGTGGAGAGCCATGATCGCCAACGTCCTGATATTACTCGACGCATAGAAGAAGAGGATTCAGTTGGAAGAATAGGTTGTGAGAAGGTTGATGAATCACTGTAACGACAGGAAGTTGTAGTGAACCATAATCACGCATATCCTTAAGAGACTCGGCACAAAAAAAAAGAAAAATGTCACATGGGCACCTCGACGTAGTGTACTGGTTAACAAGCTTGTTTTTCCTAGAGCATTTCAACTGAGTAGTGTGGTCCTGGGCATAACGGTAAACTGCATCCGGCAGCAAATGCCTCTGATTGGAAAGTTGTGAAGAACATGGAAGCACCTTTTAATTGTTGTTGTTCCCAGGTCCACCCTGACCCGGAGTGGTAGCACCTGTTAGGGTTCCAGCTATGGGCAAATACTTAACCCCCAAACTGGGATCAAAACATTATGAAAGTATAAAAATACACTTTTATAGAAATATATACATAAAAATAGACTTTTATAGATAAATATACATTTTTGAAGGAAAAATATTATCAACAATACATTTTTGAAGATTACCATAACACATTTTTGAAGGAAAAAGATTATCAGCAATAGATTTTTGAATACAAAACTAGAAGACATTTTCAGGTTTTTAAAATAAAAAATAAAACAAAAATAAAAATTATCATTAAAATCTGATTAAATCACGCTTCTCACTATAACCAAAGATTTTAAAAAATACCGTTAAACCTCTTTTTTTGGCATTAAATAACCCACGGGGGTTGATATGCTGTTAAAAAAACTCAATCTTACAAAACTCAACTGAATAGTGAGTTCGATTCTCACTTGGTGCCCATTAATTTCGATCTTGTGCCACATATAAGTTAGCTTAGAAAATCACTATCCTTGTACCGATACCCTAAGAACACTCCTACTGTTTACACTGCTGTATATAAGCGATGAACAAAATGCAATCAAAATAATAGCTGCATTGGCTATTTTACGCTGATCTATTTAAATGATATGATGGCCCCATAAGAGAAAGGTACTATTATAGATATTATTGATCTGTTGCTGACGTTTTACCCCAAATTTTGGTTTTTGATTCAATTAATTGGTGATCCAATTAACCATAATGTTCAGTATTCATAGCAGGTGCATATTTATATGCGAATTTATGCATGCACACATGTACAGCCGTATACGATTTCAGGTAAGCATCTACCTGGCATAATTCTTATCTATCCTCGGGTAAAATAGCCCCCTGCCTGCCTAGCCTTCGTTTACTCAAACGAGCGACAAGCACGCCTCTCCTAATGTAAATGCTGTTACTATCACTCAGGCACTCAACAAAGGCAACCCTCCTGATTTCCTTAGTCACTTAATTGCTACCACAAATCCCTTAATTGCTTCAATTTTTCTGTTCAGTTTCCTTTATTCGTTACATTTTATATTGTTGATCGGGGTTCTTTTGGATGGGGGTCGTGGGTAGCAAAACAAAGCAAATAAGCGTTCAATAATGCCTACACCACTTCTTCCGGCGCCAGTTGAAAGATATGCACATTACTGGCATTAACGCTCGTTGGATTTGATATCGGGTTACGCAGGGGCCAGACCGAGATTAGAAACGAGACCAAGAAAGAAATAACCCAACCAGCTAGATTAGTAAAATATGCGTGACACTTGCGTAGCAATTAACTGCCTGTCTTTTGACTATGGCCTACCTACTTGCAACAGATAATACCATTAAAGTTATTCATTTATCCTGATCACATCTTTCACTCACTCATTCAGACATATACATTTAACAAACTCCTTTATATAAAGGGATATATATATATATATATATATATATATATATATATATATATATATATATATATGACGACGCTCTCGGACCGGTAATCGTGATGGCATCGACAGAGTAGCTGGTCTTCAAGTCGTCTATTATAACGGCACACCTCCTTGCCCACGTTGTGAATTCTGATCCAAGGAAGGCACGCCGAAATCTGCTAGCTGTAGCTTTACCACATCGAACCAGGCTGGACGCGCGCGTACATTTTGTTAACAAAAAAAAAAAAAATATGGTACCAAAAAATAAATAAATAATTAAGTAAATTCGATAAAGCTTGAATAAGTTGCGGAAAGAATCTTTATATATTTGAAAAGAAAAGAAAATAGCAAACAGAAACAGAATATAACAGTCATCGAATTTCTATTTTCACAACGGATCGAAAGTTTTCGTTTAAGAATAATGTTTGTTCATTTCAATCGGGGCCTTCAAGTTTCCAAGTTTTTTAAAAGTGTTATCAGGGCTTTTCACCGAAGCCTTACGGAAACAGCCGAAGTGGGATCTTTGTGACGACAGCGGTATATTCGTCTTGTCTCTTTAACTCGGCGCTGCAACAACAACTCAAATAGTTTAACTCTTTCTCGGCTCTTTCTGTTTCAATACATTTTCAGCCAGGACTCTATCGGAAGTGCATTATTTGAATTTAAATCTTCTAAGTCGGTAGGCGGCAGGCTTCTCTACGTTTCTTTACATCTTCAGCCAGAAGCTCTAGGGGGGGAGCGACTACTCTTTCGGTTGTGGTACCTGGTTGGGAACACTTTTCTCTCAGTCTTTACATCTCTGAGCCGAGAACCGACTGGACCCCAATTCAAATTCAACTCAACTAGTTTAACCCTTTCTCGGCCCTTTCTGTTTCCATATATCTTCAGCCATAACACTATCAGAGGCGCATTATTCGAGTTCAACACATTTAAGTCTTTCGGCGGCAGGCTTCTCTATGTTTCTTTACATCTTCAGCCAGAAGCTCTATGGCAGGCGACCACTCTTTTGGTCGTGGCTACCGGTTGGGAACACTTTTCCCTCAGACTCCAATTCAACTGATTTTAGTTCTCTCGGCTATGATATTTATGCGTGTCCCAAACTCTTTTGTACTCAAGTATTTTTGGCTTTAGATAACTTGCAAAGGGTTGATAAAACGTCAAAAATGAATTAATCAAGTGTTTTTTGCGAGTGTCAGTCAGTCAGTCAGTTAAGTGCCATATGTGAAACAAGCTTGGATGATCATATCTCGAAAGAGACATGACTGACTGGGCAGAAGATTATCCCGCAGTAGGTTGCCATTGCTTTCTGCGGTAGACTGGTTGCTAGCCAAGGCAATAGAACCCAAACTGTCCTGTTATTTAACCCATAACTGGAAGGAAGAGACAGACTAATACCTTTCCCAAGGGTATTTGCGCGTAAGTGAATGCAATGAATCAACTGGAATTTGAACTCGGGTCCCCCATTTCTCGTTCCGAGCCGATATCCACTGCACCACAACGCAACTGTGGTGCAGTGGATGTCGATTGCGAGTGTACGTGGGTGAAAAATGAACTGAATTAATTTGTTTTTTGACTAAGGTATAACAAATGAATTTGGCTTGACAATTTTGCCTTGAGTAGATTTGATTTTTACTCGTGTGGCTTATTTTATATATCTATCTTTTCCATCAGGATTCATTTATAAAAATACTTGCATAACCATTAGTATATGTTACCGTAACATTGTATGCGCCTCTGAAGAACTCAAGGACTCTTTCTCAACAAAAATTCCAAGATAACGATTATTTAAATCATATTTTGCTGTAATTTCTGCATCCAAATCTACTGAAAATGTGAAAATATTTACATATATTTTGTAATGAGTCGGGCGGTCGACTTGACACCCCCAAAGCGAGTGGAGGTGGGCAGGCGCGGAAACTGTGATTGGTAGTTGGCTTGTCTATGCAAATACGTTGTGTTTTGCATTGGTGCATTACCAAGCTCTATGTAAAGAGCTGGAATGAAAGAAGCTGTTAGACTTCCTGAGAAGTGTAGACTGTGCGCGTTGCTACGGCAGTAGAAGAGAGAAGGAATTTGTTTTGTTTCATGACACATTTCAACACAAAAAAGTACAACTATAATAGCTACATTCTCCTGTGGTACAGAGAAAATTTAACCCTCTTCAGAAATTATGAAATAAACTTTTTGACAAGAATAAGATATGACAACAACTCAGTGAATCGATGGAAGTACGGAAGCACGTTTCCATCTATATTTAGTTACTTTTATCGGTTACTTTTCTCGATTATGTCTTTTTCTGTGCCATTCACGGAGTTTCTTTGCGATGTACTGAAGTTTTAAAATACATGATTGACCATAAAAGTACATTCTCTCTTTCTTTCTCTCTCTCTCTCTCACGCACTCTCACGCTCGCTCTCTCTTTGAGCATGATGATTCTATATTTAAATGCAATATCAGTTTTCCTTATGGATAAATTTCTACCTTCTTATGATTAGTCGTGTAATATTTGTACTTTATGTAATAAATTTCTAGAGAATTGTCGCAAAAATCGTTCCGTATCACTGGGCCAATTATTAATTGGTAATCTTTTATACTTTAGAATATGTACAAACTACAAACTACTAAAAAAGTGTACATTTTGTTTCGACGTTGAAAGAACAATGTCTTATCAGGTACTTGATAACGATTGGTAATAAACGTATTTTATAGATGTTGTTTTATTTATTTTTAATGATAAAAGAGTCTATTATTTTAGAAATTTTACATGTGAATGCGGCTATTATAGTTATATTTACTACAAGTATGTTGCAGATAAAAAATACAACTATAATAGCCTCATCTGCTTGTAAAAAAACTAAAATGATGGAATCATTTATAATTAATAAGACAAATATCAGACATCCAATAACATCAACTATGAGCACGGTCAAAAAGTGCTCACCGAGTTTGTAAATTTAAAAAAATTCCCATAACTCTAAATCTTCTTCTTCTTCTACATGCCGTGTCCCTTCAGGACGTAAGTAATAATGGCCCTCCATATCTCCCTCTCTTAGAACCCCTTCTCCTGTTATCCTGCTCAACGTCCATTTCGCCATCCATCTGTTTAAATCCATTAAGTATGCCACGCGTTGCTTTCTCTTGTCTCTCCTTCCCTCTGTTCGTCTCGTGAGTATCACATTCTCCAAACCCTCCTACCTCACTACATGTTCCAGAAACTTCAGCTGTCTTTTCCTGATGCTAAGTATCAGTTTCTTTTTCGTGTCCATCCCTTCAAAAATTCGTCTTTGCTCACAAATTCAGTCCATGCTATCCTCATTTGACTATATTTCGGAAATGAAGTATTGTAGTTATTTACACAATTTGTTCGGACTTGCTGTATTTTGGATGCCACTCAAATACATTTTGTTAAGATTGTTGTTCACGCTAGATAACGGGCTCTCTCTCTCAGAAACTGTAGCTAAGGTCCGCTCAGCATAGCTGCAGTATAAACCACAGGTGGGCTTTGTGGGTGTTGAAGAAACACAAGTTTGTCTGAGCAGGCGTCTGCGATGGAGATTAGCTAGCTGCCCTGGTAGAATGGTATCCTGGAATACGAATGTCCAGCCATTATGTATGTATTGTGTATTTAGGCAGCAATCTATCTTTTATGCAGGTTTCATTAAAATGACAATTACGGTGTTATGGTTTAGGTTTTTATGTAATTTTTTTTAATGTAATGTTATAATATCAAATTATCAAATTATAAAAGAATTGTTTAAATGTTTTGTTTCTTCAAGCGCTTTCGGCTATAGTTTTAGCCATTACAAAGGATAAATTTTATTCTACGTGTAACGGAATATGCACAGTAATTATGTATATGCCTAGAATCATGTATGTGTTTTACATTCCGAACATGGTAAGCACATTGTTGCCGTGTTTGTCGTTAATATTATTACGAGTTGGATTTTTCTTTTTCATTAATAATGCTTCCATTATTTTTTATGTGGAAGATGCTATTATATTTGTATTATCAACGAGGATGTTACGGATAGAGTCTGTTCGGTCTCCGTGTGTGTTTGAATGTGACCGACGTGTGTGTGTGTGTGTGTGTGTGTGTGTGTGTGTGTGTGTGTGTGTGTGTGTGTGAGTTTAAAAGTGAGGTAAACACCGAGCATGACTGAAAGCAATATTCATGTCAAAATTGGGTGATTGTCTGAAGATTGCATTCAAGCATGAAACCAAGTGTAGCCACACGGCATTGTCTTAGTACCCAATTTTATATTTACATACTTTCTGTCCTTGATATTGAACACTTTTAACAATAATTTTAGTAAAACTTATATATATATATAGTCATTTGCAGACAGATCTGTTTAGCTGTATCTTATATATATATATATATATATATATATATATATATATCATTACGATTATATATATTACGATATATATATATATATATATATATATATATATATATATCATTACGATTGAGCTCTCTAGAAAGAAAAAAAAATTAAACAATTACCACTTCTGCGATTTACGTGTTACTCTTCAGTAATGAATTGAGTTCTCTCGGTGACTGACGTGTGTATACATCGCTTAAATATAACACGCTAAAATTTCCTCTCATTCATTCCATGCGCCTATGGCTTAGGGAGTAGCGACTCTGACTGACATCAAATCGGTTGATTTTCGATCCCAGCCAGAAGCAAGTGGATGTCCAGCCACACTGATGAGCTGTGATACAACGAAACAGGTTACCATGTGGATGACAAATATATTATGCTCTCATTACGACTGAGCTCTCTAGAGAGGAAAATTTTAAAAACAATAACCACTACTTCGTTTCACGCATTACTTTTCAGCAATGTTCTTCAGGTGACTGGCGTGTGTATATACCGCTTATATATAACACGTAAAAATTTATTCTCTTTTATTCCATGCGCCTATAGCTTAGGGAGTAGGGACTTAGAGTTTCGATCCTGGCTGGAAGGAAGTGGAAGTCAAGCCACAGTGTAATTACAGCTGTAATACAGCGACACAGGCTTGTATTTGGATGACTAATATATCCGCTAATTTAGCCGTATAAAACCAATATCTCCCAACCCCTTCCTTTACCAGAGCAAACTTCTGGGCTTAGAATTTTTCCTCATTCTTTGTTTATATGGGGTTGAGAATGCATGTCTTAAAATGACATGTTGAAAATGACCCTTTCTCCTTTAACTTTTATCTGAATTTATATATATATATATATATATATTATGTAAATCATCCAGCTTTATATTCGACCTCAACAGAATGCAGAAAGCACTGGATGGCCGTTTTGTCCTATAAGTGGGACTCTTCAGCAGTGCGCATCCACTACCAGGAATCGAAACCCGACAGTTAGGTTATTAAGCTGATGTCATACCAACTGTACCACGGTGACGAAGAGGTAACGAATTAAACTCGATGAAGTGCGCCACTCCTTACGAATTCTGGGGTGGAACTACTCCAATTCCTATCTTTCTGCATTCTGTTGAGGTCGAATATAAAGCTCGATGATTTACTTATTAATTGTTCAAATCCTCCTACTACTTGAATTATATATATATGGTTGAAATCTTTTTTTATTTTCCAGACGGCTGTTAAAAAGTTGTGTCTGCTAACAAATTGTATTCTTTATGTATATTTTAAGCCAATACTTGTTGTTTTGTAAACCAACTCAAAGTAAAAACATTGTTTTTAATGATATAAAAACGGCCAATATCCGTTAACCCTAACAATAACTCTAATCAATATACTCTTTCAGACAATACATTTTATGCTAAGTTATTAATTCTCCTAATTAGGTTCAGTTGTCTTTGTTTCAACCATAGATCATCTCTTAATGTTGAAATTATAAATAACAGCTGGTGTTGCGCGAAAAGTTTTGGGCATAATCTGATTGCAGGCATTGATCTCAATATATCGACTTGCACTTATTCCTGCATATAACTCCTTTCGAAAATTCTGTCACCTCTCTCTTTTATTCTTAGACATTCCTATACTTTGTAATCGATCAACACTTTTATTGAATTAACATCAGATTTCAGATATTTAACGTGGGTGATTTAATGACAGAACCTCTATTCAAATATGGGTATCAACTAAAAATAACGTTTAATATTTTAGTTTTAATTCAAAGCTAAATAATTAAATTTACTATTTCCAGTGAACAAAATACTCTTTGTATTTTGCCGCCATTTTCAATCGATCGACACATTTGTAAACAAAAGTTGATTCTCGGTTTTAAAAATATTGCAAAAATAATATATGCATCTGTGACACATGATTTGTAGAAATTTTTCCCATTTTATGTTAAATTAATCTGTTTTGCACAAGTATTACTTATTTATAGAGTGAAATTTAGAGTAAAATTATTTCTTAATCACAGATTTGAACTTTTTGAGCCGTATATCAAAGGTCAAAAGTTGTTGATTAGAGATAAGATAAAAGTGTATGGCGTTCACAAGTGACAAAACTGTACAAATTATTTTCGGGTAATGGATGAAATTCTGAACTTTTAATTTGCATATGAAAATTACTATACATAAAAACTTGAAATACACACACACAAAAAAAAAATTTAAAATAGGAAGGCCAAACAATTTGTACTAAACTTTTCAATTTTCGATAGGCAATATAATCTTCAGTTAACTTAAAACTCTAGCCGCAATAAATCTTAAAAATATGATTGAAATTCATAAATTATTATAATTAAATAAAAAAGAAATCAATTCTTTTAAAATTTCATTAGTAATTGAACTTTTTTTTTCAGATTATAATGTCCTTAATGTTTATTATTTATTCAAGTAATTAAAAGCTTATCAAATTAAATAATATCAGAGTTTTATTGCATTTTTTATTTTATTCTTCGGAGAAGATTTTCGGATACATAGGCCAAATTTTTTAAAAAAGTAGATGATTTATATTCTCCAATGAGTCCTGCGTTAAACTAATAAAACAATTTACCGCAACAAAGTAAAACTTATTAAAATTTCATGGATTTACGTGGAGGGTGGGTAGCAGATGTAAAAAAAACTTTTTTCCCAGATTTTTTTAAAAAAATTATTTAAAAATATTAATTTATTTGTGAATGATTGCTGAAGGTTTCATTAAAATTCGTTACTTTTTTTATTTTATGATAATTTCCTAATTAATATGTTTGTCAAGCGGAAAAAAAAGTGAGTGTTGTAATGTAAACGTTTTCCATTGTAAACAGTCGTAACGTTTTGATTACCCCCTAACTCAAATCAAAAAACGATTATCTGTCAAAACTTTGAACATGTTAGAAAGGAGTGAAAATTTTAAAAAATAATTAAAAATTACTTTGATCTTTCTTCGTTTTTATTAAGTTTGAGGTCTTTTTTATCCAAACTTTATTAAACATTGTAATAAATTATATATATATATATATATATATATATATATATATATATATATATATATATATATATATATAGTTCATTACAATGGCAGTACACTTGCGTAGATTTAAACCCAAGTGACTGCATCGTTTTCATTGTTTCCTTAAGAGATTTTGTTACAAGTAGACTAGGGGATTAAAAGGATTCTGAAACATGAAAGCGGTGCGTAGTCGTCGAATGCTTTCTTAAGGCAAGGATTTGCCACATGAGGACGCTTCTGTAGAAATCAAAAGAAGTATAAAGGCAAGTAAATGATACTTAAACTGTCGATGGAGTATTAATTTTTGGATTGAACATTTTTTTTTTGTTTTGTCAAGTATCTAGAATGTTTTTTTCTCCAAAAAATACACTATAATGAATCATTTAGGGAATTCTTTTTCGTACTTTCCCTGTACGTTCTGACATTCTCTCTCTCTCTCTCTCTCTCTCTCTCTCTCTCTCTCTCTCTCTATCTCTGATATCTCTCTATCAATCAAAAGTATATTTACTTTGTATTTCTGAATGTATGTATATATATATATATATATATATATATATATATATATATATATATTAACGGTCTATCTCTATCTCGATATCGAGCAATTACCGACAAAACAATACTTGCCAAAAAATAATTTTTGTCGATAAACCGCCGGAAAAACAACAATCTTTGCAATAAGCATCATCACCACTAAACACTATATATATTTATATGTACATAGTCATCCGCTGACAACCCTGTTTCACTGTACCACAGCTCATCTGTACGGTTAGACATCCAATTTCTTTTAGCCAAATTTGAATCCCGACCGTATTGACATCAAACGGCTATTCTACCTCTAAGCTACTGGCGCTCGGCGGAGGAAGGCAAATTTTAGCGTATTATATACACAGTGAAGACACACGCCAGTAGCCGAGAATGAACGATGCGTAAATAGCGTGAGTAGCTACTGATTTTTAAAGTCTACCATTTTTATTTCCCCATAGTGCTCAATCGGCGGACGAGAGTTTATATATATATATATATATATATATATATATTGTTGTATAAAGATATTATACATATTAAGATGTTTTAAGTGTCCATAATACTATATGTGACGCTACACAAGTTTCGAATCTAAAATTGACTCTCTCAGGCGAATAAATTTGTGGCTTTACATATCAAGTTCCTTTTGTTTCTGAGGGCGAAGTTCTTTTTTATACATAGGTAAGTAGAAAATTAAAATAAAAATAAAGATAAAGAATAAAGAAATCAATCAGTGAATAAAAAATAAAAAAATAAAATAAGTAAATCCAATAAATCAAGTGTTGGCGTGGTGAATAGACTGTGTTTTCTTACATCAGCACGTGCGTTAAACAAATAAATGAATCAAGTGCTTATCCCAGCTTGAAATGATTTTGGTCTGGGGTCCTTCTTTAGTACTTAAAAATTATCTTTTAGGCGCCTTTGTTTATTTACATGTTTTTTCCATCTGTCAATTGTTTGCTTTTATTGCTTCGACGGTATTTTGAATTTGGTGTGTGTGTGTGTGTGTGTGTGTGTGTGTGTGTGTGTGTGTGTGTGTGTGTGTGTGTGTGTGTGTGTGTGAGCGCTTCTTGATTTGGTCTTTATGTTTTAGAATTATCGTAGAATAATTTTTTTATGGGTCATCTGGTTCTTTTTTATTGTTTGGTGTTATCATTTGAATTTGTTGTGTCTGCATGTATGTGTGTGTATGTGTGTGTGCGTGTATGTAAGTTTTTCGGTGTGTGTTTATCTGGTTCTTTATTATTGGCATTTGAGTATGTGTGTATGTCTGTATGTATGTTTTTCGGTGTGTGTCTTTTTTTTCATCATGTCGTTTTGTTGAGTGAAGGCTTCTATTTTTTATGAATCTTTCTTCCAGCATTATTAATGTTTCGTAGTCTCTATTTTGGTAAATACGTGCAACTTTGAAATTGTCATTACTACATTCATGCATATGTTGGGAGACATAGTTTCCTGTCGTATCTTATATTGCTTTTATGAAGAGATATTCTGTTATTCAAGCATTGTGTCGCTCCCACGTATATCTTTGCGCATTTGTCGCATTTTAGAGCGTAGACTACATTTTTCGAGTTGCAGCTCAGATCCGATTTTATTTCGAATGTAGTTGTGTTTTCGAACTGGAAGTATTTTCCTTCTATTATTATGTTGCATACTCCACATCTTTTTTTTGTTGCATTTTGTGACCCCCTGTGTTGTGTGTTGTTCGAATTTCGATGAGGTCAGGATGTCTTTTAAATTTTGAGGCTGGCGTTTGCTGATAATTATTTTGGTTGTCGTTAAGATTTCTTTTATTTTTTTCATTATTGTTGAGTAATTCCATATGTGTTTTTATCTTTGTGAATAATTCCGGATTGTTTCTGTTGTGTGTGGAAACGTATGCTAGAATGATTTCTTGTTTTTCATGTTTTTTTTTTAATCCGGAGGGATTCTACTGGTATTTTTTCTGCGAGTTGGAAATCCTTGTTTATTAGTTGGGAGAGGTATCCTCTTATTTGTAATGTTTTTCGTAGTTCTTCTAGGCGTATTTTACAGAGGGTTGTGTCAGTTACTATCGTGCAATTTCGTGCAATTTCGTCGTGCTAGGGAGTAGGGGATGGATTTTAAACAGCGTTTTAGATGGTGACTCTTGCAGTGGAGGTATTGTTTGGTGTCCGTGGGTTTGTGGTAAATGTCTGTGATGATATGATTTTTTTCGTTATTTATGAGTATGTCATGTAAATTCTGTATAACTGTATGCTAGCTTAAACTTGATTTTGAGGAGCTAGTGCATGTTGATTTCCAAAAGACAAAACAGTCATCTAGGAATTTTTTCTATAATTTCGTAAATTCTGTTTTTGTTTTCCTCATATTTATGTCCTATTTGGTTGTATAGGTTTTCTCCTAGATATGCTGCATATGTCGGTGCCATTTTTGTTCCTATCGTGGTACCTGTTGTTTCTATATAATTTTTGTTGCTAAACTGGGAGGAATTGCTGTGTAAAATTAGATCCATGCTTTGTATGATAAATTCCTTCGTGAAGCATGTGGTGAGTATTTCTGGATGTTTCTCTATCCAAAATATAATGGCTTGTTTTTCAATTTATGTAAATAAACAATAGCGCCTAGAAGATAATTTTAGGTACTAAAGTGGGACCCCAGACCAAAATCATTTCAAATTGGTCGAAGCACTTGATTTATTCATTTATCTTTTTGTTTATCCATCTATGCAAAGCGCTGAGGTGAGAAAACACAGACTATTCAACACGCCAACATTTGATTTATTTGATTTATTGGATTTACTTTATTTTTTATTTTTTTATTTTTACTTCACTGATTTGATTTATTTTTTTATTCTTTATCTTTATTTTTATTTTAATTTTCCAATTACCTATATATATAAACAAGAAATTGGCCCTCCAGAACAAAAGGAACTCGATATGTAAAGCCACAAATTTATTCGCTTAAAGAGAGCCAATGTTAGAATGTCATAATATGTATAATATGTTTATACAATAATAAATATGCACTTTAAACTAAAGGTTCACGGTGTTTTTATTCTCTCTCTCATTCTCTCTCTCTCTCTCTCTCTCTCTCTCTCTCTATATATATATATATATATATATATATATATATATAAGTGGAGATGTGCTCAATCCTTTATATATAACACTTTAACCGATAAATATAGCATACATTATATATATATATAGATAGATAGATAGATAGATAGATAGATAGATAGATAGATAGATAGATAGATAGATAGATATTTTACCATGCATATAGGCAAAAGCCTATATGCATGGTAAAATATCTCTCTGCACAAACAGGTTTATGGGCATGTCACAATGTAACACCGGTTTTTATATGATCATTGGTGTTGAATGACGTCGAACCTGGTCAATACCTTGATTGGTGAATACTTGGGAATACCAGGTACTGTAAACTTGGTCTGTCCGGTTGATGTAATGAATAACGGAATTGGAATTCAGAGCCGAGATCCAGTACCAATCGGAGCAGAGTTCGAATTTAAGGTGAATTCGTTTAATTCAATTACACACAAATACCCTTGGGAAATTTATTAATCATTTTCTTCTCCCCGCCCAGTTATGGGTTGAATAGCAGAACAGATTGGGTTTTATAACCTTAGTTGACAATCGATCAACCACAGAAAGTAGTGATAACGTACAAGAGAAGACGTGCTATGGATGTCCGCTGTGGTGTATTGGATATCAGCTTGGAAAGAGGAATCGGAGAGTCGAGCTCGAATTTCACTTGCACAAATAATGATATGAAGATATTAATCCATTTCTTCTTCCTCCAGCTATGGGTTGAATAGCAGGGCAAATTGGGTTCTATAGCCTTGCTTGGCAAACAGTTTATCAAAAAAAAGTAATGCCACTCGAATGCGGGGGTATCTTCTGCCTAGTCAGTCATCGCTCAAGCCTGTATCACGTATTGCAATTAACTGAATGACTGTATCAGTGAATTATGATTTACTAAAAGAAAATATAAATTACAACCTAAATATATTCTGCGGCTTGAAATATACCCTGCCAGCGATTGATAAACCGTAAAACTAATCAATAAAAAACAAACATAGGAAATTTATCAGGGATAAAAGGACTTCCATGATGAAAATATGATAATGTATATATGATGTAATGGTTAACTGCTTATTTCTGACTATCCGCGTCTAGGTGGCTAACTAATCCCCGTAGCAGACGCTTCTCACGAACATTCCTATTTTATTAACCGCCAAATATCTAGTGTGTGGATTATACTGCAACTATGCTGAGTAAACTTCAGTTGCAACTTCCAAGAGAAAATGTACAATCTGGTGTGATCAACATTTGATCAAAGTCAGTAACCTCAAACCCTCGCTCACGATAACTTTTGATTTCGGGCTAGCAAAAATATCTATTGTTTCTAAGCCATTTCCGCTAGCAGTTTTCACTCACAACTTTTATTGTTCCTGATCTCGCGGCTCAGATACAGTCACTTCCTCACCGCCGTAAGGTTGTCTCTCAGTGACTTTCTTTATAAATATTTTCATTCGGGTGGTTGGGCCTTGTCTATTTTCCCTAGACGAGACTACGCCCTACACAGGTTTAGCCCTGATGAGACATAACCCTTCGTTATAGCCTTCGCTACGTTCCTCTCCGTCTGAAGGTAGATGTTCCGACAAAGTCAGTGCTTTAGTGGACCCGATATTTTTACGAGCCTCACCACAAAGGTAGGATATGTCACAAGGCAGAGTTTTAATGAGAAGCTTTCTGAGCGCGTACACTTTGGTAAAATTCCCCATAAACCCCTCATACGCGAGCACGGGCTATCTGCTTTTCCAAGACATGGCTCTGCCCTTCGACATAGCTTCATTTGGATTCCTCTTCACCATAGTCCGAGAAGATCAAAATTTTATCAAAACCAGAAATTTAACCAAGCCTCCTCACAAAGTTGAGGTATGGTACGAGGCCTATTTTTACTGTGGGGCATTCCGCGCAAACACATTGGCAAAAGTTTCCCCGGAGATGCCTCATACTTGCCTATTTTCTGCAGACGAGACTGCTGATCGGCATAGATTAGGCTTAGTTCCTCTTCGCCCGAAAGTAGAGATTTCGACAAAGTCAGTGCTTAGATTTCCCCTGAATGCAAGCTGAATTCACCTGAATATATAATGATTTTCTAAGCGCAGCTTAGATGTGGAACAAAGCCGAAAGTTTGGGACATCCAGTGAGGATTGAACTCCCTTCTGATGTTGTAATGGTTCTACCAAGACAAGCTTGCTAATCTTTACATCAACTCGAGGTGCCTATTCAAATAAATATATATATATTCAGTGTAGATCCATTATTGGGCGAAATGGATCATACCACAGAGAATATATAATTGAATCAAATTTGTAATTTGTTGTTGAACTTTTTGACCCAAACTTCGGGGCACCTTAGTATTCTATAAAAATCCTTTAAATAGCAAAGTATAAGAAATAAAATCAAATATATCCACATATATTCTTGAAGATCATTTGTTCCGTTTAGAAAAATAACTTCAGTGACCCTGACTTAAATGTCTGGTTAATCTTTCTATATGTTCAAGCTTATTCCCGCTCGTATATACAAGCACCGTTACTGTCAATGAAAAGAAAAAAAGAAAAACAACGAATTATTTTTAGTGGATACATGTATTTGAATAGTCAGTCAGTTAAGTGCCATGCGCAAAAAACGCTTGGGCGATCATGTCTCGAAAGAGACATGACTGACTGGGCAGAAGATTATTATTAGGTTGCTATTGCTTTCTGCGGTAGACTGGTTGCCGACCAAGGCTATAGAACCCAATCTGTCCTATTATTTAACACATAACTGGAGGGAAGAGACGGATTAATACCTTTCCCAAGGGTATTTGCGCGTAAGTCGAACGCAAGGAATTCAACTGAAATTCGAACTCGGTTCCCCGATTTCTCGTTCCGAACCGATATCCCCTGCGCCACAACGCACATCCGTATTTGAATAGACATTTCGTATTAAACAGAATGTTTATTTTCGTCTACAGGCTATCAAACTTTTATGGACAGGTTTCTGCTTCTCTACGTATAAATATGTATTTGGCGTGTAAATACCTTTTAAGGACTCTAAATCAATAATACTAGGACGATACCACCAACTAAATATTAACTTTCCTCTATGGAACTCCGCTTCTGTAGTCACTTGTAGAGATTTATCCTTGAATATTGTCGTATGTAACTCTTTTTCCTGACTTGTATTGACATATTTAGTTTGTAGTTATTTATTTATTAGTCATTATGAGTGATTTACAAAAACGTGAATTAATTATGACTCAACCTAATATTATTTCTTTTATTATTAGGAAGTATAGACAAGAATCATATTTTCATCTTACAATTGGATACATGTTGCTTATTTAACGGTTGTAGAATGTAAAAAATGTCCTAAGTATTGATGTAAATGTAGTTTATATAAAATTTTTCATACAGAAAATGAATATGACATAGCATCCTCTAAAATATTAGTCATTGGGTATTTTATTATTATTTAAAAAGAACAACCAAAAATGCCAAATACAAGTGGGGAATACTAAAATCAAGCAAGTACAAAAACTGTAATACATGAAAAGTGTTCTAACAGAAAACGGAAAGTGCAATACAGAGATCCGCAGGCCAATTGGCATGGCGAAAAACGCGTTCCAGAAGCTGAGTAAAGTATTAAGAGACAGGAAAATTTTGCTAGAAACAAGAAAAATAGTGCTGGATTGCTATGTGATGTCAGTTTTTCAGTAGGGCAGTCAATGATGGACAATATCATCAAAGATGAAGGAAAACCTTGAAGCAACTGAAATGTGGTTCTACAGAAGGATGCTGCGGATAGCATGTGAGCAATGATGTGGTTTTGGAAAGGATAGAAAGGAAAAAAATTAATACTGATCATCAGGAAAAAACAACTAAAGTTCGTTGGACATGCAATAAAGATGGAGGGCTTGGAAAACCTGATACTGACCGGCCACATAGAGGGAAAAAGAGACAAGGGAAAACAACAGATAACATATTTGAAGGGCCTGAGCAGGTGGATGACAGAACGGGAGTTGCGTGTTGTAACAATAGAAAACGTGCTAAGAGCCACCAGGAATAGGGAGACGTGGAAACCTGTGATCGCCTACGTCCTGAAAAGACAAGGCACATACAAAAAGAAGAAGAATATGCGTTGTGACAGAGTGGAAATTAACTAGAACGAGAAATCGAAGAGCAGAGTCCGAATTCGAGTTGAATTCGTTGCAGTCACTTCCGCGCAAATACCCTTGGAAAAAATATTAATTCGTCTCTTCCCTCAAGCTATGGCTAAAAAAACCAGGACAGATTAGGTTCTGTTCTGTAGCTTTGGTTGACAAGCAGACTATCGCGGAATATAATAGTAACCTAATGCAGGAAAATCTACAGCCCAGTCAGTCATGTCTCTTTCGAGACATGATCACCCACGCGTGTATCACGTATGACACTTAATTGAATCATTATTATTAATATTATACAAAATCTTTTCATCATATATTTTATTTCTATTATTTTGTATTGATTTAAGATTTATATTTCATGAAAATACGTATTTGCGTAAATATCGTTTTTTAATACGGTCAGTTTGCGTCTACTGGCCTGTGCATCCAATCTTAATAAACAGAATAATCCGTCTTGAACAGTTTAACCATACGTTCATCTTTTAGGGAGAATCGCCGTTTATCCCAGAGTGTTTTAAACCGCTCAATCACGAAAAGCTGTCAGAGAAAAGTGAGATACTCTATTTGAGAACTCTACAATTGTTGCTCGGATCCTTTGAAGCCTTCGACATTTTTTTTAATCGTTTCACCCCAAGCAAGGCATTCCACTGCCACTATTGCGCTTGGGGCTACATAGGGGAAGGTAAATAGAAAGAGTGGTTAAATATAGGAAATGTCAGAAGCGGGGTGATAGGTAGTTGGGAGTATGGGAAGAGTGTTTGAAAGAATGGAAGCAAGTTATTTTGTTTAGAGGTGTCTATTTACCTTACATTTAAACTCCTGGAGATTGTAGCCGTCGGGAAAGCAGTCATGTGGAAGGGAATTCCAGCGTCGGGAAGTACGAGAAAAGAAACTGTTGGAGTAGAAGTTGTGGTTGCATTTTATCGGTTTCACTGTAAAATGGTGGGATCTAGTTGCTAATCTAGTATCTCGTGCAAATTCGAACCTAGGGGGCACCAGTGATCTAAGTTCATCGGAGCAGAAGCCGTTAAAGTATTTATAGAAGAGACACAGGGGAGCCACGTCGCGCCGGTGAGAGAGAGACTGCAGGCGGTCTGCCAAGTCAGTATCGATCACATTACAGACCCTCCGTTGTACCTTGTCGAGAAGCCCAAGGAGAATAGCAGGGGCACCCGACCAGATATGGCAACAGTATTCAATGCACGGGCAGATGGTAGATTTATAAATGTGCAGGATAGATTCAGACGGAAAAAACCTCCGGGTCCTGCACAGAGAATCGACTTTCATAGCAGCGGATTTAGCAATGGATTCAATATAGTCATTCCACTTGAGGTCCGCTGAAAGTGTGAGACCAAGGAGGCGCAGTGTTTTACTCTCTGGGAGGCAAGCCTGGTCCATGCTAATGGGAGGTAGGTGCGGTTGTCTATGATGTTTAATTGATAGTAGCTTCGTTTTAGAAGCATTAAAATTTATGAGCCATTTCTTACCCCAGTCCACTACGGATTGGAGGTCCTTTCCAAGCTCGGCTGCAAGGTTACCTTTGTCGCCCTCACCAGATTTTTGATCGAGGCGAGAGTAAACTGTGGTGTCATCGGAGTACTACTTGGGATCTTATGGCATCAGGGAGATCATTAATGTAGATCAGAAAGAGCGTAGGACCTAGGATAGAGCCTTGAGGGACACCCGCGTTCTTATGGTAGTTCTGGGAGGCATGTCCGTTTAATACCACTTTCAATGTGCGGTTAGATAGAAATGACTGGATTAGTTCAAACAATTGTCCAGCTATACCATAGCTCCGCAGTTTGCATAGAAGGCCAGCATGCCAAACTCTGTCGAACGCTTTAGAGATATCCAAGGGGTAAATTTATTTTCGTAACCGAAACGTTACCATATTTTTTACGATTTTATAGAATCTCTAATCAGCCATTATTTCTCATTACTTCAAAAGTTATATTTTATGGATATATATGTTTGAACCGACACCCTTTATTTAAAGCGTGTAAATTTAAATCTACTATACTGTGAATTTCAGATTCTTTACATATTTGCATTATTTTAATCATACTTGTAATGTGAATGTGCGTTGTGGTGCGGTGAATATCGGTTCGGAACGAGAAATCAGAGTGTAGAGTTCAAATTCTAATTAAATTCATTGCAGTCCGATACTTTTAGAAAATCTATGACTCCATCGCCTCTTTCCTCCAGGTATGGGTTAAATTAAAAGACAGGTTAGATTCTTGTTAGCAACCAGTCTATCACAGAAAATAATGACAACCTACCGCCTCGTAGACATTTCTCTTTCGAGACACATTAGCCCAAACGTGTATCGCGTATGACACTTAACTGACTAAATATAGAAATAATATAATATAAATTCAAAATTTAATAATGAAGATGCTATATCACTAAATCTTAAAACTGACTCTTTATTGTATTTCGTATCCTAAGAAGGTCATCAAAGTTTAGAAAACGCGAGATCGAAAAAGGAGAATGACTTATTCTTTATTTGAGGCGTTTGGAAGCAAAAAAACAAAAGAAAGGAAAATTGTGTTTAAAATTTGTCGACTTTCGAAATGCCCCAATTTGTTGGGGATCGCCACTTTGTACATAATAAAGGACTCGCCTGATGTGTACATATAATCCTGCCTATACAGAGATCGGAAGTTGTAAAGCAGTTGGAATTTGCGTCTGCAACTATGACACTGTCAGCTCTCTGCCTTCGAGTAGAGAGCGCTCTCTGCTTCTGAGCAGAGAGCACTAACCCAGTCGTGGTTCCGCCGAAGGGTAGAATCACGACTGGGGAAAAATAGACAGATATTTTTGGCCTGGCTATATAGCCGGGAAGACCCACAAAAAAGACCTTGTGTCACATCTCGCCTTACGTGGAAAGGTTGGTAAATACTATTGTAAAGCAGTTGCTTAGTCAGTAAGTTGGTGCAGAGTTAGTTGGAGTAGTTTGGATATAGACTCATTACCCGAACATACTATTTCACTGCAAGACTGTATATATTAATTTCTTCTAATCGTATTCCTGAATTGACTAACCCGTGTTACAATTTGTATATTTTGTTCAATATAACTTACATTTTCTCTCTCCATATCCGTTGTTGTCATTTATTATTTTGTGTAGTTTCTCACCCGGAATCTATAACAAATTGGCGATGAGGATTTCGAACAAGTTCACGCGTATATAAAAATATGTTTTTTACGTCAGTCGCCAACAACAAATTGGCGACGAGGATTTCGAACACGAACTCACGTATACCCCAAGTCGCACAACAAGTTAGCGACGAAGATCTCGAACTCACGTACACAAATCGCACAACAAATTTGCGACTAACGTACATCCCGAACCATCTAAACAAAGTTCGCTACGAAGGTTTCGAAACAAGTCGACCACAAATAATTTGGTGACACTATCACAGAGAGATAAAAGAAAAAAAACTGTAAAGGGAATTTAAAGAAAATTTTCACAAAATGTTTCTACGAGGTTAATTGCCAGAAAGAAATAGTTAAAAAACAGCAAACCATGGATGAATTTCAGAAAGAAATACTAGAAATCATTAAAAGAAATGAAGAAAGACATATGGAAATGCAAAAGGTAAATGAAGAAAGACAAATTGGAATACAAAAGGCAAATGCAGAAAGCCAATATAAGTTAGAAGTAAAACAAATAGAAATGCAAAAAGCAAACGAAGAAAGACAAATAGAAATGCAAAAGGCAATTAAAGAAGATAAATGGAAATGAAAAAGGCAAATGAAAAAAAGACAATTACAACTGCAAGAACTATTACTAAAATTAACAAGTACAGCAATAGAAAGGAACACGGAAAAAGAGGAGACGTTTTCGCCAGAGGCTGTGTGGAACGCGATAGAAACATTCAAATACTCGATTGATGAAACAAAAATTTTGGAGAATATTGCAGGTAATATGAAGATATTTTTAATATGGACTGCCAGCACTGGAGTGAAAAGAAAAAAATAATGATTTTGCTCAGAAAATTAGGTACTGACTAACATATTAAGTTTGTAGATTATATTCTTCCAAGAAAGACGAACGATTTAACGTTCGACGAGGCAGTGACAGGCCTCATTGAGCTATTTAGCCCCAAAATCTCGTTGTTCCATAAAAGGTGGAAATGCCTTAATCTCGTGAAAGACGAAAACGAGGACTATTCAACATTCGCAGCCATCGTCAACAAACATTGTGACGACTTTAAATTGGCGGAGCTAACTATAGACAACTTTAAATGCTTCATATTTGTCCAAGGACCAAACTTCAAAATGAACCAGGGTTGACACTGCAAAAACTGTCAAAGGATTGCCAAATATGCCTCACTATAAAGAAAGACAGTAAAGATATCGAAGAATCAAGAATCTCGCATATTCGTAAGATAAAAAGAAATTCACATTTTCCACCCATCCCAAAAGCCAAACAAGATTTTAGCGACAAAGAAAAAAGATACAAAACAACTATTGACAGAAACCAAATAAAAAACAAGCCCCCTCCCTTTTGCATGTTACAGATGTGATGGATGGCATTGGTTTAAGAATTGTTGCTTCAAATACAAAAATTGCCGAGCGTGTGGAATGATGGAACACAAGACGGTGGTATGCAGAAACAAAAACCAAATTTGTAGGGTAAGATCTACTAGAGTGGAATACGAAAACAATGAAAACACGAGGAAATATGTAGAAATTGAAATATTGAATATGAAGCTCAAATTACAATTGGATTCAGGGTCAAGCTTAACAATAATTAATCTACAAACATGACGGAAGCTGAACAGGCTAAACATGTTACACACACAAGAAATTGCTAAATCTGTAACTGGGAAAAGGATTAATTTCGAAGTCGAAATTATCGTAAATGTGAATTTTCGGGGAAAAAACAAAAAGTTAAAAATATATGTCATAAAAAACACACATAACCTGGTAAGAACGGACTGGATGCAGAAATTTAAGATATGGAATAACCCATTTACTCTCGTTGTAAAAAAAAAAGCGTGCCGACAGAAACTACGGAATTGAAAAAAGAGGTATTTTCAAGCAGTAACAAATTCACAGAAAAAATCGAGCAAAAGAAGAATATGCAACCTGTATTTATTACACCTATAGTTACGGAAAAGGCATTCAAACCAGGTGAACAAGTTTACTTCAGAATGTTAAAAAATTACATGGCACATTGGGAACCTAGAACAATTATAAACGCACTAGAAAATGCGATATACAAAATACAGGGATAAAAATCTATACATAAGAGACACATCAACCAAATATAAAGGAGTGAAGAGCCAAGCTTGTCACCCTCAAAAAACGTTATCGCGATGAAAAAAAAATTTTTGAAGCCGTTGAGAATAATAAATTCCAAGCGGGAAAAATATATTAACTCCTCCCAAAAAAAAGAAGCTAGAGAGGGGGGTGTTGGGGATCGCCGCTTTATACATAATAATGGACTCACCTGATGCGTACATATAATCCTGCCTATACAATAATCAGTAGTTGTAAAAGAGTTGTAAAGCAGTTGTTTAGTTAGTCAGTAAGTTGGTGCAGAATTAGTTGGAGTTGTTTGGATATAGACTTATTACCCGGACATACTATTTAACTGCAAGACTGTATATATTGAATTCTACTAATAGTATTCTTGAATTGACTAACCCTTGTTCCAGTTTGTATATTTTGTTCAATATAACTTACATTTTCTCTCTCCATATCTGTTTTTGTTATTTATTATTTTGTGTGGTTTCCCACCCGAAATCCACAACACTATTTGAGATTTTAAAGAAAAACAGTTTTTTTTAAGGAAGTTAAAAGCATCTTATATATAAGATGATTTTATTTATTTATAAATATATTACCAGCACCTACACATACTCTTAACTGATTTTCAAATAGATGGCGTAAAGTACCTTCTTGTACTGAAGGCCTCTTTTCGTTATATGTTTACTGATTAATGAGCATAGAATTAAAAAACAAAAACGTGTTGTTATAATAACTGCGGAGATATGATTAAAAATCTTAAAAAAATATTTATGAAACAACTTCAACTTAATATATATATATATATATATATATATATAACATCCCTATTATATATATATATATATAGAGAGAGAGAGAGAGAGAAAGAGAGAGAGAGACAAATTCAGAATATTAGCTTTCATGTGTAGTTCATTCGAATTAGAAAAAATCTGTTAGTGTATTTGCGCTATTATGATTAACAAATAAAATTTACAAATTCTGGCAAACCAAACTAGCTGAAAGCGTCAACATAATATTAACAGAACTTTACAAAGACATGAGAAAACTTCAGAATGTTTAGAGAAAAGGAGGAGCACATAAAAATTCCCCAAGGATTTGTTAAACTTTAAAACAATGGCTTGTGAATACAAGAACAAATGTAGTTAAATTGAATATATATTTAGAGATGTTAGAATTTTATATATATATATATATATATATATATATATATATATATATATATATATATATAATATCGCATGTCAGTGGTACAACTCGGAGGTTAATGCACCCATGTATACTTTACATATATTTATCAGTTCATGCACACACACACACACACACACACACTCACACACACTCACGCATATATATATATATATATATATATATATGCATACATTTGAACAGTATTATTCAAACCTGAATGTAAACAATTTCTTAATATTTTGACAATGAGCATCATTAGCGTTTCATTTGTCTCGTCATATATTTAATATATCTTATATATATATATATATATATATATATATATATATATATATATATATGGCAAGAGAGAGACAAATTGCAATTTTCTGGCTATGATGTCCGGGTCCGAATCGCACAAAATTGATTTGTCAGGAAGTTATCTGTCCCAGCATCCGACACCTTAGGAAAGTGCATGAAAACCATACTATAGTTGACTCAAGCGAGTGAAATTGGTTAGACTCCTCCCTTTGAGAAATTGTTGATGGTTCTGCTAGCTCGAAGTCATCGTGACCGAGGTTTTGTTCAAACTGTTGTTGACGCTGTATAACGCGATCTCTCCCAGAAACTGTAACGAAGGTCCTCTCAGTTTAGTTGCAATATAAACCACAAGTGCACTCTGTGGGTGTTAGACAAAGGCGTCTGCAACGAGAATTATCTAACCGCCCTTGTAGACGGGTATCCTCGAATACGATTGGCCATGATGGGTTTTTTAACAGGTAAAGAATGTAATGATCTCAAGTGGAATTCAAAAGAATATTGATGATTCTAAAGAAACAAAAATATGAACGAAAAAAAAAATGAAACAAAAAAAGAAAGAACGAAAAAATGAAAGAAAGAATGTCGCTGGTTACAATAAAATATATTCTTGGTTAGAAAGAAAGAAAGAAAGAAAGAAAGAAAGAAAGAAAGAAAAATACTATTAAATAAAAGAAAAGAAGAAAGGGAGAACGAAAGTAATAAAATTGCTAGTCATGAACTAAAGAAGGAAAAAATAAGGGACGAAAGAAACAAAGAAACAAAGTATATTGCTGGTTATAAAGAAAGAAAAAATGAACTAAAGGAAGAAACAGACAAAGAAAGAAAGAAACAAACAAGCAATGAAACAAAAAAAAATAAAGAAACAAACAAAGATACCAACAAATACGAAAAGAAAGAAATATTTCTCAGTGTAGATGCACCACATTCAGGGAATTTTGAAATAGAAAAAAATGAAATGTTGCCGATGAAATGTGGAATATGGAAGAACTAAAAAAAAGATTCACGCTCAAACAAAAACAAATAATTTGCTGCAGTTAGGATTTAGGAAAACTGTGACAAAAAATAAATAAAATAAACAGCAAAGAATTTCGAAGAATGTCAAGTTTGATTCAAGTTTTCTTTGGATTTTTAATTAGAAATAAAATAGATTTCAAGTTCAAAGTTTGATAGAACTCCTTTCAAAAGATTTTGCTAAGGTTTCCTAAACTGTCTTCCTGTTTTTTAATTGTTTTCTTTTTCTTTTTCTTTTTTTTAATATGTTGTACGTGTTCAAATTCGCTTTGAATCGTCGGCCTCTGTGTCAATTGTTTAGATTCGCTCACATTCGGTACTTCAGTTATTACGCGGTTAGCGTTTCATTTTTCAAACATTTTGCCTTTGAATATACTTTTTCTCTTTTATTTATTTTTTGTGGTGGGAGGGCAAATAACTTTTAACCTAATTTAAATTGGCAAATATTTAAACTTTGCTCTCTTTAATCATTCATTTATTTCGCCTGCTTTTGCTTTCCTTCATGTGTGTCTGTTTTCTAAACGTATCATTCTCTATTGTTTCTGTTTATTTATGTGTTTATCATTTATTTTTTATAGTTCTCTCTCTCTCTCTCTCTCTCTCTCTCTCTCTCTCTCTCTCTCTTTCTTTATCTCAATCTTTCGTTCGTCCTTTCTTTAGTTCATTTTTTCTTTCGTTTTTCTGTCTTCCATTCATTCTTTGCTGGTTTCATTCTTTATTTTACCGCTAATTCTAATTTCGTTCTTTTTTCGTTTGCTCTTTTTTTTAGTTCTTTTTTCTTTGATACTGAATTTATCTTTCTATTGTTTGTTTTATTCTTCCTCTTTTTTGTTCGTTCTTTTTTTCTTTTCGTTCTTTTTTCCGTTACTTTTTCCTTCTTTCTTAATGACTTTTCACTGTTTGTTTTTTTCATTATTTTCTTTCGTTCGTTCGTTCTTGTTTTCTTTCGTTTGTTCATTTTACTTTCAGTTCTTTCTTTCATCGATACTGAATTTACCTTTCTTTTCTTTGTTTTTCATTCATTCATTCATTCTTCCTTTCTTTCTTTGTTCGTTTGTTATTTTTTAGTTATTTCTTTCTTTGAAACACTATTTTTCTACTGTTTTTTCTCTTTTTCTTTCCTTCGTTATTTTTTCGTTCGTTCGTTTTTCCTTTTTTTATACTGAATTTATCTTTCTATTGTTTGTTTTTCTTTCTTTCGTTCGATCTTTTTTCCTTTAGTTCTTTCTTTTTTATATGAAATTTATCTTTCTCTTATTTGGTTTTTCTTTCTTTCTTTGTTTCTTCTTCCTTTTCTTCGTTCTTTTTAACTCTAGTTCTTTCTTTCTTTGATACTTTCATATGTAGAACCTTTATAATAATTTTAGCAAATATTTAAATTTTTCTGCATTTGTTTATTTTCTTTTATCTACCATTTAATTTTTTGTATTTTCTCTTTTATTCTTCCATCATTTCGATCTTTCGTTCATTCTTTATTTCAATTTGAAACTAAAATCTGTTTATATATATATATACTTGTCTGTTTTTTTCGCATTATTTTTTCTGTCTTTTTATTTCTTAAAATGTCACTTTTTTCTTTTTCCTTAATTTTTACCAATTTTTCGTTTTTTCTATCATTTTCGTCGAAATATATTCCCTCTCCTATTTCTGTAATTTTCTCTATAATTACTTCTGGCTTTACCACTTTTTCTTATAATCTATCTATCTATCTATCTATCTATCTATCTATCTATCTATCTATCTATCTAAACAGGCAGACGAGCGCATGGTGGTGCGTGTGTGCGAACGTACGAAAATATGAAAAGATTACAACACTGCATATAATAAAGGAATATTAAAATATGAGCAGAAAATTGTAGACAACCTCTAACGAGTGGACGGAATGATTCCAGGATGTGTGTCTGCGAAACTTTGGGGACAGGAGGCTAAATGTAGCATCAAACAACTAAGTGACATCTGTCTATCTACTAGCAGTATAGCCCGGCGTTGCTCGGGTGTAATGAAAGCTTTAAAACTAATCCATGGTCCTGGAGCACAGACTCAGCCTAAAGAAAATTTGTGTGAATTTTGGTGAGAATTGGATAAAAATTATGGATTTGTATAAAGGACATACAGACAGATAAACAGACACACACACAAACATCTTGCCTTTTATATATATATATATATATATATTATCGATTTTCTGCACTATTGTAAGAACTGCAACCTTTCAACTTCTGAATATCGTTTCTTATGTCTTTGTCTATGAGTGTATCAAATTTGATTAAAATCGGACCACTCCTTCGATAACCCGATTTTTTCGATTATCGATTTTCGATATTTATCGGGGGCACCTCGACACAAAACCTAGATAAGAACACTCGCAGACGCTTATACTACAACTTTGTAAATTTTCAAGAAAATCGGTTCAGCCGTTTCGGAGTCTATAGGTAACGGACACACACAGAGACACCCCCCACACACACAAAGTTCCATTTATAAATAAGTTTAGATATATCTATCTATCTATCTATCTATCTATCTATCTATCTATCTATCTATCTATCTATCTATCCTACATGCATAGAGGATGTGAGAGTAAATTGTCGCTATTTTATATGTTTAATTTCGCACGGGCGAGTTGTTTGTTTTTGATTTTGTCGACTGCACCGTCTGTAAGAAAAAGAGCAGTATGACTCAAGTCACCGCGCAACAAATTTGGAAACGAAATTCTTGGCATTCGCTCCGGAAGTTCCACTATGAACATTTGAGAGTGTTTAGCTGTGAATCTGAGGATAAGAGAGAGTGTCCGGAAAGAGTTGGATGAGTCTAATTGTGATATTCAATTCCCCCACCATACCTTCTAACGAAAAGACCGTAAAACTAAGACATACAAGTACACCAATATAAATGCCAACATGCGCATACACTCATTACAACACAAAAATACATATACGTAATTACACAAGAGTAGGCATACACACACATGTACACATATAATAACATCAGTAATAATAAAATAAAAATAAATGAAAACCAACAAAGCCGCAACCAAAGAAGTGCAAAGAATACAATTAACAAAACTATCACCAAAAATGCACCAATTTACTTTAAAAACGAATACACAAATAACACCCACAACCATGTGGGCGTCTGTGCGAATGTGTGAATCCACATACGTAAATACACACTCAGACACAACACACAATCAAAATATACGCGCCTGGGCACATCAGCGCGTGCATACACATATGCGCATGAACACACACATACAAATATTTAACCGTTACCCTTAAAGTCAAGCGGTCAACACACCACAAAATGATAACTCGCCGAAAATCCAGCATTGTTTAAAAATCAGCATAAAACTAGAAGATATCGGAAGAAAGTATAGAATTTTTTTTTTTTTTTTTTGGGAAGTGTCGAAAGAAGATAGCCAGATAAGATGATATTTATCAAGAGGGAAAAAATCACACATTCACAGATTTACACACAATGTATGAAATAACGCTAGTTCTCTAACAGTATATAAATACAGAAATATTTAAAATATCAGCAGAAAAACTAAACAAGCACTGATGACTGAGAGCAATTTTTTATACGTTCGCGATAATATATATATATATATATATATTGATTGTTTAATTACTTAGTTTTTGGTCATAATAAAATTAGACCAATCCACATCTGTTTTAAAAAGTGTTCAATACACTTATATTTTAGAACTTTTGAATATTCTTCATTTGTAAACAAGTTATTACTCGATCTAAGTCTCTACCATGTGGTGTCTTCATGTGATTTGCAATAAATAATTTTACCGTTTACCGTTTTTTTAAGGACGCTCACGTAAAGGTGTTTTTGAACGATCACGTAACGGGGAATTTTTGAAGGCGCAATCATTAAAATTACAAAAAATTATAACGTTTACATCCATGATTGCATGAACTTAATAGGTATTTTTTGGTATTGTTCATTTAGTTATAATTTCTGTTCTGTTACGTGAGCGTTCTTAAAAAAATGGTAAACGGTAAAATCAGTTTTTGCAAATCGCCTGAAGACACCACATGGGAGAAACCTAGGTCGTTTACAAATGAAGTATATATATATATATATATATATATATATATATATATATATATATTGTAAGAAAGTGACAGAACACGTAGATTTAAACCTACTGTTCAAGTGTTTACTTTTATAAAGAGTCCTCGATAGAGAGTAGACATTTATATATTGTAATAGTTGTTACAATCATTTATAAAAGCATAGTATCACTACACAAAAATTTTCATGTTTCGGAGCAGAAATGCTCCTGTTCGAGTAATATGTGGAAATCCAGTTTCACATATGACCCGAAGAGGAGCAGTTCTGCTCCAAAACATGAAAATTTCCATATTTCTATCTTCTGTTATACTCTATTTCTTTCTATTTCTCTCTGTCAATTTTTCTTCCTAAATTTTTATCTATTTTCATTATATTTTTTTTTCTTTTTCTGTTCATTTTTCTTTTCTCTATATTTTTCTTTAAAAATTTCCTTCAAGGTTTAATTCTATTTTTCTTTCTGTCTTTCTTTTCTATTTGGGGGCAACTCGACATGATGTAATGGTTATCAAACTTTTCTCAGTTGAATCTATTACAACTGAGTAGTGAGTTTGTTCCTCACTATGTGCTCCATACCTTCGGTCTTGTTCCACATGTAAGCGACGCTAAACAAATTCCAGCTACTTTTCTATTTTTTTCTACTGTCTCGCTAGCACCTATTACAACTAAGTAGTAAGTTTGATTCTCACTGGGTGACCCATACTTTCCACCTTGTGCCGCATCTAAATGGCGATTAAAATATCAGTTTTCCCTTGTATTTCTGTCTATGTTTTTATATGTCACTTTCTCTTTTTGTTTTTTGTTCTAGTATTTTTGCTTTCCTTTTTAATTTTTTCTATTTTTCTGTTTTTCTTTTTATTTCTGTCTATTTTTCTATCTATGTATATGTTTTCCTGTTTCTTTCCGTCGATTTTTATATCTATTTTTCGTTCTATTTTACTCACTGTTTTTCTTTCTATTTTTCTTCCTATATCAATGTCTATATTTTCTTCTATTTACTCTATATTTATTTTTTTTTTCTATATTCCTGTTTTAACTTTTATTTCATTTGCACAGGCGGCTTTCAAACTTATTTGCACTCGGACGCATTTAGCCCAAACAATATTTGATTAGTTCCTTCTTTCTGGTTACTTTTTTATCGTTTACTATTTTCTCTCTTCATTTTTTTATTTTCTGATAAAACATTTAAACTTATTTACCAGCGTCAATAATATTTGCTCTGATGTTTTCGTGTTTACTTTTTTCAAATTTTTTCGATCCTCGCATTTCACCAATTTTTTTCGTAATTTTACTTGAAATTTTGGCGATGTTTGTTTTTAGATAAAAAAAAGTTATTTTATTGAATTTGACGAACGAAGAAACGAAAATTACAATCAATTTTCTTTTCTCGTTTTTTCTTTTTCTTTTACTAAATTAAGAACAGAATATTCCGATGAAGGTTTGATCACGTTTAGAATTTTGTATCTGTTCATTGTATGTAAGACGGGAACTTTGCGAGTTGATTTGTGATCGCTTCTTTGATTTTAACTTGAGACTCATTAATGAACGTGGGTGTTCATTCTGACATGACTCATTGTATAGATTAAACATTACTGCCTCTTTTTCTTTTATGTTCCGTTGGCCTTTAGAATGTGATTGACCATGGCTCTCCACAAGTTCTTATCTTTTAGTTCCCAGTAAAATTTGGTTTGACGTCCATTCGCATGGGCTCCTCGGGCAGCTGGCTCTCTGCCTGTCACTAACCACTTTTACCCTTTACATGCCTTGTGAGTGCCAAAGTCTCTAATCCTTCCTAAGTATATGCTCAAGCTCTATCATACTCCATTCATTTTCGATCCGTGCGCAGGCTGTTTGTTTATATTATAAGTTCTAGGCTAATTCTAACATCTTTCTCAAATACTTACTGGAAGCACTTCAAGACTTGCAGTTAATATTTACTAATCGGAGACAACTATGGGGATGTCTTGATTAAGGTAACAATCAGGAATTATCTGACTGACTCTAAACGCACACGTTTGTAAGACAAGATTGCAATTAACTTCTCTATGGAAGTGCATTCTATATATTTAGTTTAGTTTTGGTTGGTGGGGAGAAAGAAAAATGATGCACTCAGTAATATCGCTGCTTACTATACTGAGAATATGAGGTCGTCTTAAAAAATATAACGTGACCGTCTATTATACTAAGTCAAAGCAACCAAATAAATTAAGATATGATTTTAATTCACACACACACAAACACACACACACTTACACGTATATATATATATATATATATATATATATATATATATAAACACACATAAAATCATAAACACACACATTCATACATGATTGTCTTATACATATATTTTATCTTATAAAAGGAAATTGTCCATTGTTTGATATTTGTATGCATTATTTCGCTACAATTTTGAACGGAAATATATTTCGTTTTGTCATTCACATACATACTAATGTTATCGATGTAATATATTTCTATGACCCGACAGAAATATGATTGGCATCAAAAGCATTGACTGACAAATGTATGATCAACATCAAAGGCAGAAAATACAAACAAGACCGACAAAAGTTTGATCAAGATCAAAGGCAAGAAATGTAAACAGTAACCGCAAAAGTGTGATTGACGTCCAAAGCAGCCGGCTTGAAAGGCAATAACCAGAGAAGATGATTGACAGTTTTCCTGGTCATAGACGACACAATTAAGCGTGAAAATTTCAGATTATATACGTTCAGGATTTTTCTGGCTGAAATAAGAACATCGAGAAAATGAAAAGAAAGGAGAAGAAAACATCTGCAAGTCAACAACTCCAGACAGCTCCCTCGTATGTGCGTCATTCTCTCTGGCTACATTCTCCTCCACACAACCTTCCTCGATGCAGAATACAATATAAATTAATATTTTTTATATATGTTAGTGGTCATCGTTTGTCGCACAAGACGATCGTAATTGTTGGAGAACAAGTGGCATTATACTTCACCCACATATAAACACAACTAATTCATTTAAAGTTTAAATACGTTATTTCAGCACATATTCACCTACATTTAAAATAAACATATTTTGCTTTTGTTACACTTGGCACACATATAAACAGGCTTAATTTTTTATTACATTTAAAAATGATCATTTACTGATTTATTACACGTGACAGGTATTTGACTAATGAAATCAAATTTTAATCAACGTACTTACTGTCTCTGGATTTTTTAAGAATTAATTTTTTTAAAATCAGTTTTTACTACATTTTCGTTAATTATATATATATATATATATATATATATATATATATATATATATATATATAACAACTTTTTTATATATATATAACAACTTTTTTTCAAACGTGCAACGGGGATTTTACGAACGCATGAGAAGAAGTTTAAAATAATTGAAATTTGAAATTTAGGGAGGAGATTTTCAGGGATCTTAAACTATGTTTTGATGTGTTTACATCAGTACATCAGTTCAGATCTTCTATTTAGTAATTATTTCTTGTTCAGGAAATAATATTATGGGTAACTTTTCTTCTTGGCACAATCTGCAGACATCACCACCGTTGTAATGTTTGGTTCTTTTTAATATATATAATATTAGGGTTTTTGTCGTTTTATTTTCTTTCAAGTTCCACACATAGTTAACCAATTTAGTACATTTTTAAGGTTTACTAGCTTGAATGTAGACCCTTGATTATACTATCGATATTTAAAAATTTCTTTAGAATATCCAAATATGTATTTTTTGTCCATCTGCATCCAGTAATTCTGTTTTATAAATAACTCCTTAAAGTCTGTTAAGTAGACATTTATTTTTGTAACTGCAGAGACAAAAAGATGGACCTTAGCGTAAACTAATGACTTTAATTTAATATTATTTATTTAATAACGTTCAGTCAGTTAGTTAAATGTCATACGTGCTAAACGCTTGGGCAATTATGTCTCGAAAGAGACATGACTGACTAGGCAAAAGATTATCCCGCAGTAAGTTGCCATTGCTTTCTGCGGTAGATTGCTTGCCAGCCGAGGCTATAGAACCCAATCTGTCCTGTTATTTAACCCATAACTGGTAGGAAGAGACTGATTAATACCTTTCCCAAGGGTATTTGCGCGTAAGTGAATGCAATGAATTCAAATGGAATTTGAAATCGGCTCCCGATTTCTCGTTCCGAGCCGATATACACTGTACCACAATGCACATACATTAATAACGTTATCTTTGCGTAATTTTAGTAAATATACCTGTTAAAATGTTAGTGTTATTTTCATTTTATGTAATTTAAACGACAATTCATCCATCGCACCTTGTGTATATATTCCGTGTATTTAGGAAGCAAATTTCTTTGATGCAAAACTATTATAACGAGAGAAATTTTATGTAGATTGTCAGTTCCAAATTACGAATTATCCTTCTCAAACAAAGGTAAAATTAGGTTTAATGAATTCAGTTAAGCAAGTTCATGCTGCCTTTATCTATAATGTATATTAATATCCCACATTGTAATAACAGTTTTTTGAAGCCACGAGATATATCGCATGATCGTGGATGCAAATTTACAGTAGGATATTCGGAAATTAAAGCATATTCTATAAATCTTCTCTATAATAAATTACATTCTATTTAATTTTTAATGTTATTATTTTCGTCGAAATTATCATCATCACTATCGCAATGAACAATGAAAGAATTGTTTACGGATTCGGAAATATCATCTTCTCTATTATAATAAAAAACAATTATATATATATATATATATACCCTGAGAGCAATACACTGCGCCTCCTCGGCCTTACCCTCTCTTCTGATCTCAAGTGGAACCACTACATTGAGTCCATAGCTAAATCCACTGCTAAGAAGGTTGGGTCACTGTGTCGGGCCAGGATATTTTTCCCGACTGAATCCATCCTGCATATATACAAATCAACCATTCGTTCGTGCATGGAATACTGCTGCCATATATGGTCAGGCGCTCCTGCTGTTCATCTCAATGTTCTCGACAGGTTCCAAAGAAGAATCAGTAATGTGATAGGTACCGACTTGGCGGCTCGACTATTGCCACTTCCCCACCGACGAGATGTGGCCTCCCTTTATCTGTTCTATAAATACTTTCATGTATTCTGCTCCAACAAATTTAAGTAAATGGGGCCTCTGCAACAGGTGTTTACTCGTGCAACCAGATTGGCAACTGGGTCCCACCCATTCACAGTTAGATTAACCAAGTGCAGACGACAATTCTACTCTTCCAGCTTCTTCTCTCGCACTTCCTGCCTGTGGAACTCGCTTCCATATTCTTGCTTTCCTGACGGCTACAATCTCCAGGAATTTAAACGCAATGTCAATACTCCTCTATTAACCACTTGACTCTAGTTCTTTCACCACCTCGTATATCCTTTCCTTTCTCTCCACCTTTGCAACTTTCATCACACCTGTATTCCCATCCTTCTCTTGCTCCTTTCCAACTGGAAATACACACACATTCCCTCTATAAGTAAAACCGTTATATATATATATATATATATATATATATATATATATATATGTAAGATAGCCAATAGTAGGTACATCAATATATATGTTGCCGTCATTTTAATCGACTTATCGATATAAATGTTTCGCCGTTATTTTTGACGGCACTTGCCCAATCGTTTTATTGACAGTCATTGATATTTCACTGATGTAATTCATTATATAAATTTACAGTCTGTATTGTAAGTTCTTGCTTCAGTTTTAACGTCAATATTAATTTATTTTCTGTTAATTAAATCTCTTATTACCTTTATTAGATAATTGCAAAAGATTGTGCCCAATTAGAAAATCAAAAACAAATTTTAAATTCTCAGAAAAACAAAACAAAAAAAAATATCAGTCAAGTATATAATCTCCATTGTTTATAGCAACTGTGTCCCGTCGTTCTATAAGCGACATTTTCATAGAATTTCCTTTTTTTTAAGAATCCTGTGACGTAGTTTTCGACTGGCTGGACAAAGTTTTGTTTTCTTTGTTGAAATTGTTGTGTAGATACCGGAACGAATGAAAATCTGAAAAAGCCAACTCAGAAGAATACAGTGGGTGTTAGAGCTTTTTCTATTTCAACTCTTTATGCTTCTTCAAGATCTCTTTTGCAACATATGGTCTGGCGTTGGGACACCCCGACGTGGTGTAATGGTCAGCTAGCTTGTCACACTAGAACCTGTTAAAACTGAAGCGTGAGTTCGATCCTCACTGGGTACCCCATACTTTCGGCCTTGTGCCACATCTAAGTGGCGCTTAATAAATCAATATATGGTCTTGCGTTGTTGTGATTGAAAATGGCACCTTTTCCATTTGTCAAACTCCACCGTTTTCATCGCATTGATATTTTTGTTGTGGTCGCAATACTCATTTGCAGTTATTGTTCGCCGGCTAGAAAAAATTCAAATGGAACTCTCTTTTACAATTCCCACCAAAAGGCTATCAATACTTTTATATATATATATATATTAACATGATGTACAATATCAGCAACGATGTGAAACAAAACATGCATTTAAATAAGAAAAGTTGAATTAGCCAGAGTTGCTTTTCTTTGCAATTTCAAATTTAAGTGAAAAATAATGCTTTGGTTTCAAGTTCAGTAGGAAATGTTTATGAGTGTCTCATGATATGATTGTTCTTTCGATATTACTGTTGAAAAGTAATGATGTGCCGAAAGAAATTTTAGTAAAGGTGTAAAAATATCATCAGCATATGGGTTGGTGTGTGAGTGAGAAAACTGGCGCAGAGTTACAACAGGAGTTCAAACTGTCGTGGATTCGTTTAGATTTTGTAATCTCACTAATTGAGATGACGAAAAATCTTGCTTATACAGGCCACTACAGGCTCCAGATTGTTGCTTCGGGAAAAACTATTCTTCACCTGCAAGCGATCTGATTGGTTGGTATCAAACAATCAGCGAGCGAGCTTTGGGGAGATTTAAGAAAGCTTCTGTGATTCACTTTCTCCCAAAAGTGTGCACACATTTGACTTCTTAAAAATAAAACGATTCCAAAATTGTATTAGTGATTTATTAGCCAATGATCGTTTGGCATTGTACATGTGGTTTTGTGTATGTTCGTGCGTAAGTAGGTTCGCACAGAACAATTACCATGAAAATATTTATAGAAAAAAGCAGAAGGAAGTTACGGTGAGAAAGTAACTGAAGCTGAGATGCCAGGTGAGAATCAATATCTTCTAAATACATAACAAAAGCATCAGACCAGATGCGAAAGTTATATTTAATGAACAAATGGTAGATTTATAGATGTGTATAAAATATATTGTAGATAAAATTGTCTAGTGCTGTGCAACTTTCATCGCAACAGACGTAGCAATTGATTTAATATAATCTTCCTACTTCATATCAGCGGAAAACATTAACCCGAGAAGGCGCGACGTGTCACAGAGGTTAGCATTAGTCACATCAATGAAAGTCAAAAAATTATCTTAGACAAAAGACAGCAGTTTCGTTTTGGAAACGACAGCGAGCCATTTCTTGTTTCAGTTAACAACAGATTGAAGATTCTTTTGTGATCATCTGTCAGTTTGATTCTTTCAAACCGATTAGACAGGAGTGATGTGTTTTTTTATTATTGTTATTAAAACCGTATAAGTTTTATTCGGATTATTTTGTGTACCATTGATTGGAGATTTTTTCGCTATTCTCCTCCATCTTTGTCATTCGGTAATCCCTTCCAGACATTATGCATCAGTTTTTTTAGGTCTTATTTTCTTAAAATTACATAGTTCTTTACATTTGCTGTCCATGATACTTCCGAGTTTCTTCGGTAGAAATTCTCTTTTACATCGTTTCTTAATTTTGGTAAGCACTGACATATAAAAGATTTTTAACAAATTATGCGCCTTACATGATACCCACTTTGACGATCATGTCTCTTTCGATCCATGACTGACTAGCCAAAAGACTTTCCCGTGGTAGGTTGCCATGTCTTTCTGTGATATAAGCTTGGTCGATCATGTCTTTTTTTTTACCCATGACTGACTAAGGAGAATATCTTTTCGCAGAAGGTTGCCATTTCATTCTGCGGTAGACTGGTTAATAGCCAAGGCTATAGAACCCTATCTGACCTGCTATTTAACCCATAGCTGAAGGGTAAAGAGGTGGATTATTACTTTTCCGATGGGTGTTTACACGTAAGTGATTGCAGGGAATTCCACTGGAATTCAAACTCGTTTCGAGCCGATATCCACTGCACAACAACGCACATATATAAGGTGATCAGTCTTTTACTATTCTCATCCATCATTAACCAATAACCAATGTGTTTAAAAGCTACATATTTAGAGCACTCAGTGAGGATCTAATTCGCAAAACTAACATCGACTAGCTTGCTAACACCATCAATTTTCCGTGTATATATGCAAGATTTACACTATCACAAAATCGAAACTGTAACATAAAACAAGGATCAAAATCGCCATATAAAGGTAAATTGCAAGGCATTAAAACTGTATACCACGCTCGTGAATGTTGAGACAGATATTGATTACGTTTAGCATATGGGCTACCCGTCGTGTATCGAACTCCCGATACGAGTAATGGTCGATTAAGCTAGTTTGCTGTCCATTAACCCACAGAGAAACCCTCACAAAAACCAGTATCTTTAATAACATCAAATTGCATTTAAAATAGAACAAAAAAAAATAATTCAGAAAATGATAAAAATACGTTGATGCAAATGATAACAACGAACGCCTAATTTGAATATAAATGATGCAATTGTACATTTTCATTATTGCAATTTCTCTAATTTATAGCTTCTTATTGGACGTTCGCTTCGAAATCTGTCGGAGTTAATTGACAGTTAGAAAGACGGCCATATTGAACAAACATGGTGGACTGCGCTGGAGCCATACATCACTTATCGCCAAATTAGTTTTTAAATGGAACGCCGCAGGGGCCGTTATGTCAACTTTGTTAGCCTTTGATCACGTCCAAATCTCGTACGAATGTGATCTCACCAAAATGTAACAAACACAAAGAAATAAATTTACCAGGGAAAAAAAATATAAGAAAAAGAATGCTAACTTGTTTTATTTGCGTTGTTTTATGGAAATTACTCGTATTTGTCGCTGTTTTAATTCGCTATTTTATTTTGTTGTTACTTGACGCAATTATTTATTTATCGCATCTTGTTTATTTATTTTACTTTCTTTATTTAGTATCCTTAAACATTCATTATTATCATGGCGTGTTATAAAAGCAAACATTAAAAACGGTATATTTTTCTTAATGTTTTCTTGATTTTGCTTGATTCAAAGTTAACCTTAGCGTTACAACTCAGCAGAGGTTGCGTTTGTATCGATTTTTCGTTTCTTTCTTTCTTTTACTGGACTTCTTCTAATAAAAGGCTTGAGAGACTCTCAAGGTAAAAAGCTAGTAAATGAGATGCGCGGTATGAATGTAAGAAGAGGTAGTAGATATTGAAGGTTTTGAGAATAAGGAGGAGCCTTGACTTGAAAAATTAAGATCAAAGCCTTATCACGAAAATCTGTTCCTTAAGGTGGCAGTTCTTGGGGGAAAAGTTGCCTGAATAGAATGATGCGTATTTGATAACCGTTCTTACTTCTGGTGTGCGTCGATGACCGAAGCCTGAGGGAACCTGTCTTGTGAATGTTCTGAACAGTTCCGGCTACTTATCTCTTGCTGGAAATTCTTGAAATGTTTTTGAAGATTAACAGCCTTTAAAATTTCCAGTAGTATTTTGTGATAAAATTCCTTTGTTCAACACTTAGCATGGCTGTCATTATTTTTTCCAATTGTTTAAATCTGAAAATAATGGAAACTTAAGTGGAATCCTTTTTTTTTTAAAGATAAACATTTCACTCTCAAAAAGGCAGGCATGGCACTGATGCACAGGGGGTTACAGTGCAAAAAACAACAACTTACAGGGGATGTCGGAGAAAGGATAAGAGATGTATGGGAATCAAGGCGATAAAAGACTTACGTGTATGCTTTTGGAGATTAGAGCTATAAGAGAAGAAAGCAAACAGAAAGGATTTCTACAAACGGGAATTGAGAGAAAAACCTGTTAGATAAGAAGAGGTGATACATTTAACTATTTCGACTGTAAAAGGGTGGGACCTTAATGTCAATCTCGTAGCACGTGTAAATACACGTGATCGGGCAACCAAAGAAAAAGCTTCTCAGAACATTTGCCATGAAACACTTATCAGCTGTTGAAATGTGTATAACATTTTAATAGAAATCTCTATTTTTGCATTAATTCGACGTATGATCTTGAAATCCCGGAAATCAAATACACTTCAAAGTAAGTTGAGTTGATATAAAATAACAAAACAATAATGTTACAATGAATGTGAAAACTTAAATTATCATATTGTTTTTAACTAGTATTTAAAGCGGTTTCTTTGGATTGCTCTGTTGGGAAGGGCGTGTAGCTAGGCTAGAAAAAGAAAAAAGTATCACGAATGGATGGTCTACCTAACATTGCGATTGGCTATACAGTTAAATGTCCTTCTCACAAACCAGCTTCTATAAAAATGGCTCAGATAGAGGTGTTTATTAATTTTTTTTTTGAAAACTCTTCTTTATAAAAAAATCATATTTGCATTTAAATTTTTTGTTTGCTATCATTCACTTAATACAAGACCCAACAGCCAACAGGGTAGAGTGTTACCGAATTAGAATGGTATAAGTGAGTACAAGAAAGGAACAAGGCGTGCATATAATAATAAAATATGTAGGATAAGTAACGGTTGACCCTAAAAGAGGTTAAGAATATAGTGATCAGGGAAGCATCAAAAATGCAACAGTTTTGTGGAGAAATCTGTCTCAGTGAGACTTCCTCTTTACTATTGGAATATAAAGAAAATGATTATAAGTCGATTCAGTTTATGTGTCATAGCTGATACTGACCGTGAAGGCCTTAATTCGTAGAAGTAAGGAATGTAAGTTTACCCAAACATCTGCCAGGAAAATAGCGATAGAATTTCGTGAGGCTAGCCATGTCACGTCTGTGAGAAAAAAGGTTCATGGGAGAAAACATTTCATTGTTGCGAAAACTCTTGTGAACACATGGAAGTCGACAAGCCATTTCTTGCCTCAGTTAACAACAGATTGAAGGTTCTTTTTGAGATCAAATGCCAATTGGACCTTTGTTTTTAATTTCCGGTGTGTTATAACATCGTCAAAATGAAAAAAGCCTTTAGAACTTTTTAATTGATTTGTTTAATCAGAGCTTCCAAATTGACAGTATCTAACCGAGGTACATAACTCTAGAACTTCAGTCATGAAGGTACAAAAGTTCAGACAGATACAAGCAAAGAAACATAAAACAAGGAAAATAACATAAAACACTCATTAAAAAAAGCAAGATTGTTGCACAGAAATGGTTTTGAGGAAAAATATATGTATTACTACAGACAGTTTTTTAGGATATTCTGAAAGGAACCAGTTATACAAATAAATGCTATTTAATATTTTATTCGGTCGCGTTTGTCTCTTTGTTTGTCTGTCTATCCTTGGTTAAGACACACTGGACAAATTCTGATGAAACTTTCAAGGATGGTTGGCAGAAACTTATTAGATTTGGGGTTCGATCCGATATGGGATAAAGTTTCTGGGTTGTTGCCTTGGCGGAGGTTTGCGATCTTTGACTGCTTTTATTTATATTATGTTTTTTAACGTTTTGCCCTGAAATGAAGTAGAAATATGTTGAATCAACTGCTAAGTAAGTTCGTTTCCTGTGTCGTGCAAGACAATTTTTTTCGTCAGAATCTATTTTACACATTTATAAAACTACCATTCGTACATGCATTGAATTTGTTGTCATACCAGCTCTGAAGCTGATGCTATGTATTTGGAAATTATAGATAAAGCACAAAGAAGAATCTTCTATATTATTAGTCCTGATCTGTCATCTCGACATCAGCCACTTTAAGACTGCTGTAACGTAGCTTCCCTCTGCCTTTTCTATAAATATAGACATCATTGTTACCTAAACTTTATGAATTTAGGCACTATATTAGTTTGGCGGTAAGGTCTTATCCTTTTTACAGTTGAAATGGCAATGTCATTTGTCATTTTCTCTCTTATAAACTCCTGCTCTTTTATTGGTCTCACATTCCCGCATCCTGAGTACGACGATAAACAATATACTGGTCCTGGGTATGACGATAAACTGCATTCAGCAGCAAGGCTTCTGATTGAGAGGTTTTGAGGAGCATAGAACTATCTCTTAATTGCTGTTGTTCCCAGGTCCGCCCTGATCCGGGGTGGTAGAACCTGTTAGAGTCCCAGTTATGGGCAAATAGTTACTTTTAAAAAAATAGGGTAAAAAAAATAACTATGAAAGTATGAAATATACTTTTATAGTAGAAATTCCAGCAATAGATTTTTGGAGAAGAAAATATTAACAGCAAAATATTTTTGAAGAAAAACAAAAGAAAAAAGATTACTAGCAATTTGTTTTTTTTTTCTGATTTTTGTTTTTCTGAAAAGAAATATAACAGTAATACATCTGAATCGACAAAACTGTCTTTACGAGAATACGTCAATAATACCTGATCTACAACCTGCTTTTCAAAAATACAAATACCAGAAGACATCTTGAATTTTCTAAAAATAACCTTTTCATCAAAATCTGACTAAATCAACCATCTCATTATATCCGAACATTTAAATCAAAATAAAAAAAATATCCTAAACCCCCACTTTTTAGCATCAAATAACCCACAGAGGTTGATATACCGTTAAACAAAACTCAAAATTAAACTCACAATATTTGTTGCAGACGCCTGATCATGGAAATTTAGGTTGGTTAGCACCCACATTTTATACTGCAATTGTGCTACATGGGCCTTAATTATAATTATTGTAAGAGATCACTTATGAGGCACGAAACCAGAGTTTGAACATGGTCTCTATGCTCTAACCATCTGTCACATAATTTCATTCGATCAAGACCGCAAACAGCATTCAGACAATTCCACCTACTAATGTCACTCGCTATCCGTAGTATAGTTTTTTGGCACTTTTCAACAACACAAACCGATCAGGATCACTTCCCAAAACCGATAACATAGACAAATTGACCATGGTGAGATTCGAAGTCGGGTTTCATGGTTGTCATGCGAACATTTTAACCACTTAGGCACTGCGTAATATGAAAAAGACAACATTCACACTCCACCCATGTCTATTGAACAGGTTAAGAGGCTCATCCCTTGTTCCCTGTTTAGGATGTGGTTTCGGGCTTTATCTTTTCCAATCTTTTCACTATTACGTAGCCCCTGCACATCAGTGGCCTTACCGCCTTGCTCGGGGTGATACGATTAAAAAAAGAAAAAAACAAGGATCTTATCTAATATGTTGAGTTAAAACATTTAAATAAATGCAAATATCTGTCAAATTATGAAAATATGTTATATCTATATATACAAAAATTATTTCTTTTTTATATATTACCTATATGTATACAGTATTAAGATTGGCGATGAAATCTGGATTTAATAATTAGTAAGTTTTGCACATTCTCTGGTTTAATCCACGCCTAAAAAGATAGTATAATCCTGGGTATGACGATGAACTACATCCAGCAGCAAGGTCTTTGCTTGTGAAGGTTTGAGGAGTCACCTCTTAGTTGCTGTTATTCACAAGTCCACACTGTCCTGGAGGTGTACCAACTGTTTGGATCTCAACTATGTGAAAAAAGTAACCCCCCAAATAAGAACAAAAAGCTATGAAAGTATAAAATTGTATTTTTAAAATAAAATCACCAACAATCCATTTTAAAACAAAATGACCAGCAATATGCTTTATAGTAGAAATAACAACAATACATTTTATAGCAAAATGACTAACAAAACATTTTATCTGTAGTTGAAGAACTATGTTTAGTTGAAGAACTGTAGTTCAAGAACTATGTTTAGTTGAAGCCATAACATTGTTCATAATATTTATATTTCGGCATTAGATAACCCATAGAGATTGAAACACCGCCATATAAAATCGACCAAGTTAACAAGAAAGAAATATAATATCCTACAATTTCCTAAAGAAGTCAAACTGCATTCCAAAATATGACTTCAATAAAACTATAACATAAAATACATATATCGCCACCCTTAAAAATTATATTCACGCAAACATGTATATACAAAATGCTCTAATATGTCAACAATTGTAAAAGTCAAATCACATACATCATATATTTATTACTTCCAAGCTCCCAAGAAAATTAAATGTCGGTATTAAATGACCCATAAGGTGTTGATATATCGTTAAATGAACAAATCAATCAAAAGAACTAGTATGCTGATAAAATCTTTAAACCATAAGTGTATAGCGTTCAGTTTTTTAGAGACAGTGTTGCATAAAAATAAACTTTTTCCAAACTAAACATTAAGGTGGATTGAGCAAAACATAATCACATTTTGGGGAAGATTTACGCAGAAATGGATTGATTTTCTCTGTGTATTTATTATTATATGATAAAAGCCCTCAGGAAGAGAAAAATTCTATAGCTTCAAGGGAGTTTTGATAAATTCAGGCAAGCATAGAACACTTTTTTCTGTATATACTTGTAAAACCCATTGTTTGCTGAATATTGACTATAACCTTGTAAATGATTCTGATATTGATGATATGACAATATTCACTTAGTATGTTACTTTTTCAATAATTTCATTATTTTTATTTATTTTTTTATTTTTTGTTTTTGGTCAGCAAATTTTGACCAATTAGCGGCTTTCCATTATACACCAATTTGGCGGATAGGACAGAATAAGTGGCCGGCGTCATTGGTTTTGGTAGGCAATTAACAGCTTTGCAATGGATCTGCATTTGACCCAGTTAGCAGGAATAAAGCGAGAATAATGACTTTATAAAGAGAATCGGCGGACAAAAGGAGTTGTGGAAAAAGGCGAGCGTGGACTATTTGGTCAGTTCCATATAAGCTGATTAAAATCAAAGCTGTCACTGTGACATGTAGGCTTAGATTGGCTGAGGATTAGACTCTTTATGACATTAGTTAGGTTTGGATGATACCGACGAACTCTTTCCTGCCAGATTTATTTCGTCTTTCTTACTGGTCTCTCTCCTTTTATTTCTTTATTTTTATTAAATCACTAGTGTACCAATGTCGTCAAAAATGACGATAATTGTTAGAATCATTTAATAGTGAAATGGAAGGAAACAAAATCTTGAAATAATCTATTCAGTAAAATGGATAAAAAGAATTTCAACTAAAATAGAAATAAATACTTATAGACGCTCATTGGTGACTATGATACATTGAGTACCTCCGATAATATATAAAACAGTTTTTGCTAAATATCTTTTCATGTTAAAATGTTAATTGTTTAATGCAACAGTGAAACGGAAATATCTTTCGGAAGAAAAATATGAGCCAGTGGATGATAAAAAAGGCAGTTACGAAGCCTATTTCAAGACCTAGGTGAAGTAAAACAAACACTTAATAGACAATGGTATCTTAGTGCATGGCATAAAATGTTTAAACAAATAAGACTGCAATCTAAGAAATGTATATGTAAAAGATCTCATTAAATAAACGCTTTGTTTCTCGGTAACTAATTTTGTATAAATGAAGATAAATATTCTAATTTTATCGATTATTAAAACAACTAAGGGGAGTAATAACTCATGAATTTACCAACTTAAAGTGACTTAAATCCCTTCCCAATACAGATAAAATAGGAAATATATAAACAAATACTAAAACAAATGTATAAATATATGATCATTGATAATTCTTTTATGATTTAACTGTTTGTTTTATTGGGACCGTTTTATGAAGAAGGATACAAATCCATGTAATGTCACAATTTCAAAATTTTATTTCAAAATATATAATTTCACGGTTTTCATAAAACTATCTTGAGCATCTGTTATTTTAATTGCTTCGTTCATTAAAAACAATTTTATGATAGAAACAGAAGCAAATTTAGTTTTCATAAAATGTGATAGTCTAAGCTATGCCAAAATTCGAAAAGGTCACTTCAATTTATGGAGACGAAGAGGTTATTTATATTTAGGGAAACCGGACAGGTTAGCTGGATTTAAGAAGGCCGGTTACAGGTAAGTTTATACTCATCCTGGTGTCACATCGATCTGTAGCTTTTTTTAAAAGTTATTTGGTTGAATCATACAAAGTTTTAATTTTTTAGAACCAAATTTAGTGACAAAGGTTTCATCCTAACTACTAATCATACGAAGCATTAAATAAATGCGGACTGCAGGAACATATTTATTTTCTGCGTGGTAGTGAGAGTGTATAAAGTAGATCAAAAACTTGTCATCCATCTCAATATGAGCCCCTATACAGAAAGGATAACACAGGAAATAATTTAGAACTTTGTTAGTCTGTGCACCATATGCAAATTATCTTGCTCAAACTGAATGTTGTCATTTTAATTGAATGCTAAACGCTTTCAAGCAGAAACTTTTCTCAAATAAAACTAGTTTCAAGAGCTTGTTAAAAGTTTGTCAAAACATTTTGTACTATAAAACCTGCGGAATTTTTACACACAATTATCACGCTAAAAACCATGATGCTTCATCAATATCGGAAGGTCATTAGCGTAGCATTCTGTGTTATAACATAACTGATCAACCTACCTGGTTGTTGGGCGACCAATCCGTCTTGCTCCATCTCTAGGTGTCCAGAACAATAGATCTTTTGCAAGTTTTTTTGTTGTTGTTCTCAGTAGTGTCTGGCAAATGGTATTTTGCGTTCTTATAAGATTGTAGAAATATCAGGGTTGGGTTTATAGGGCTTTGATTCACTTGAATGAACTAAGCGTTCTTTTTGTCTGCACAGAGAGGGTTGATGTAATTTATAAAAAAAAACAAAAACTCTTCTAACATGTGTAAATATTGAACGTAACGAGCTCTGCTCAGAACAGTAAATTAATCGTCACTATATCTTACCGAATTGTCTAGCAAATATTGATCAATGACCGAGTTGTGAACAAACTGGGTACAATGCATACTGCAATTAATAATACCATACCTTATATTTACAGGAAAATCCCCGATCCGGGGTTCGAGTTGATGATTGGTTCGTTATCTGGACGTGGAACAATTAACAGTCAGTTAAGTGCCATACGTGATACACGCTTGGGCGATCATGTCTCGAAAGAGACTTGACTGACTGGGCAGAAGATTATCCCGCAGTAGGTTGCCATCGCTTTTTGCGGTAGACTGGTTCCGACCAAGACTACAGAACCCAATCTGTCCTGCTATTTAACCCATAACTGGAAGGAAGAGACGGATTAATACCTTTCCCAAGGGTATTTGCGCGTAAGTGAATGCAATGAATTCGGCTGGAGCGGATATCCTAGTAATGTTGCAAATGTTTTAATGCAAATCAATGGTTTTTGTAAAGAAAAACTGTACACTGTGGAAAAGTGTCCAGTTTATCTGAAGCTTTCTTACATTGGTTCACGTGATGAGATACTGGCTAGGTAAATTTGTAGAGCAGTTCAGTCAGTTAAGTACCATACGTGAAACACGCTTGGGCGATCATGTCTCGAAAGAGACATGACTGACTGGGCAGATTATCCCGCAGTAAGTTGCCATTGCTTTTTGCGGTAGACTGGTTGCCAGCCACGGCTATAGAACCCAATCTGTCCTGTTATTTAACCCATAACTGGAAGAAAAAGACGGATTAATACCTTTCAAAAGGGTATCTGCTCGTAAGTAAATGCAATGAATTCAAGTGGAATTCGAACTCGGCTCCCCGATTTCTCGTGATCGTGTTATTTCTCTGCTCAAGTTAGAATACATTTTGGCACTCATTCTGCTTTTCCGTCTATACGTAAGGACTTACTTCCTCAACACCATATTTCTTCTGTTGTTTATAAATTTACTTGTAGTTGTAGTAATGACTACATAGGAAGGACGTACCATAGTTTGGACAGCAGAATTAAACAACACGTTCCGACTCTCAATATTTTTTTTTGCCCTTGTCAAATTCATCTTGGGTTTTAATATTTTTATATTGAAGAATTGAAAAGTAAATCACAGTTGAACCCTGATGAAAAACGGGATTGAAACGGTCGGTCATTCTTTTGATTTTTTATTTGTTTGCCACTCTAAGTGAAAGACAAAAGCCATTTACTAAGATGAATATGTATAAAAAGTGCTTTAATCATTGATCATTCACAGTATACTTACGTTTAGGTTCTTCCATTTCACCTTTCTTGGTAAATCTTTTATTATCACAATATTTGATATTCCATAACAAAGGTGATAAAAAGATGAACTAAAATAAACTAAATTTCCCCACTTTGTCATTCATTTTAGTAAAAATACAAATTCAGGAAAATATAGGTTGAATAATGCCATGCTTCTGAAAAACACTTATTCTGATGAATACAATAATGTAGCTATTTTGAAAACTTCTCGTGGGCCAATTTAAGTAGTCCGCGGGTTGTATTTTGTGTTGCGTTGCCCTGCTTGGAAAGGGAAGCAGGTGGTCAAAATGCCGACCATTTACGTTGAAATTCGCCCGGAATTAAAAAGTAAAAATATTTTCATACATTCCAATATTATTTACGTGGTTTATCCTAGACTCAAGGCCGAGAAGCAAAGAGCTACCAAATTAAAAGATAAATTTTCATAGGCAATAAATACATCAGCAGACAGAAAAATGGATGAAAATGCTAAAATTTGAAGATTCGCTAATTTTTAATAATGTTCTGTGTCGTGATCATAGCATAAAAAGTGGAAAGAGAAAAAGAAAGATAGAAGAAAGAAAGCAATTGGCCAGATAAAAAGAAAGAAAACGTTCATGGAAAAAGAAAGAAAGAAAATGGCAATGGAATAAAGAAAGAAAGACAGAAAGAAAGAAAGAAAGAAAGAAAGAAAGTAGCCATGAGTAAAGAAAGAAAGAAAATAGCCATGGGTAAAGAAAGAAAGAAAATAGCCATGGAAAAAGAAAGAAAGAAAGTGGTCATGGAAAAAGAAAGAAAGAAAATGGCCACACACACAAAAAAAGAAAAGCTGATCAAAAAGAAACAAAAAAGATGGAAAATGACGAGATAAAAATAAAAAAGAAAGAAAGAAAAAAGGTTGTTAAAAATAAAAATTGGTAAAATAGAAGAAAGAAAGAATGAATGAATGAATGAATAAATGAATGAATGAAAGCAGTTAAAGCGGTTAGATAAAATAAAATAATTAAAACGGACACAAAAAAGAAAAAAATGTAAAGAAAAAGGACACGAAAAAAGATAGAAAAATAACAAAAAAGAAGTAAAAATATTAAGATAAAGTGAATGAATGAAAGAAAAAAAGCGGTTTTTTAAAACGAAAGAAAAACAGGAGAAAATGCGACAAGAAAAGGAAAGAATGAAAGCATTCAGGCAAAAAAGAAAAACATAACAAAGGAAAAGAAAACCGTAAAATAAAAAAAAGCGAGAAGAGAGGAAAGACGGTAAGTTGCAATGAAAGTAAGAAAGAAAGAAAGAAAGAAAGAAAGAAAGAACGAATATAAAGAAAGCGATCAGATAAAACGAAAAAAAAAGAAGATAAATAAAGAAATGATGGAAAGTATATAAATAATTAAATGACGTTAGTATTCACAAGAAAAGCAATGATTATATAAGATTAGACATGGCAACAGGAAACATGAAAAAGAATGGGTTAAAATTGCTGAAAGGAAAACAAGAAGGAAAGAACAGAAAAACGATTAAGAAGAAATAAAGACAGAAAAAAGCTAATCCTCATAACAGCATTATCATTAGAAAATGTCAATATGAAAAAAATAAATAAATAAAACAAAACAGAAAACGTTTGAGCAAAATATAGAAAAAGGAAACAAAAAAGAACAAAAGAAACGTAAGGACGGGTCGCCGAAATGTATGTCCAAATGGCTAAAAACAAAAAATAGGCACGAATAAATATCTACCTGGACGCTTAATGAAGACGCGAGAAAATGATTGAGGCAATTTTCAAAAAGCGATCCATCAAATGCGGATAGTAATCGGCGCGGGTATTATTAGGCTTGTCTTTTATTTTCCGTCACCAGGTGTTTAACTAAAAGTAATTATTTTCCCAGGTGGAGGGGGAAAAAGCCGTCATCACTAAAAGTGTCTCTCTTCTATTACAGTTTTTTTTTTCTTTCTTAATGCTTACCTTGAGCAAAACTCCCACACAGGAAATAGTTACCTCGTGAATGAACCCAGCGCGGCATGGCCCACGTCGCCGTTAGTTGCATATGACTTCTCTGTTCAATTATAATGAATGACTTTTGCCAAGAAAAAAAGATTTTCAAAAAAAAAAAAAAATGGCAGGAAAAATGTAAAAAATAAAACTCTGTGCGTCTGACAAATATTATTTTAGTATTTTTATTTGCTCACACGCATATGCGTATATATATATATATATATATATATATATATATATATCAATCCAGGTAAAGAGAACCAACAGTTTTGCAATTCCGAGTTCTCCGGCATTTACTTATATATATATATATATATATATATATATATATATATATATATATATACATGTGTGTGTGTGTGTGTGTGTGTGTGTGTGTGTGTGTGTGTGTGCGTGCGTGTTTTTAGGGATATATATATATAAGAAACAGCGACTGGCTACTCGATTAACACTAGACTAAGTACTAAGACGGTTATTCAATCCCTGTTGCAGACGCATGCTCAAGCACATGTGAGTTTGCTTAATGCCCACACAGCCCATCTGAGCTATCTACCGCAGCTATGCTGTGCGGATTTTTAGATCTATTTATCATATATATATATATATATATATATATATATATATATATAGTGCAGCAGAAATACCACCACCATTGTTTTGCTTAGAGGGTTATTTTTGGGAAATGTTAATCCATTAGTGTAAGAAATTTATGCCCCAGTTTAAAATTAACTGACTGATTAAATGGAGGACTATACCATATGACTTTCTTGTTTCTATGTTTTCTTTTTGGCTCCTGGATTTTAACACAACGATAATTTTGGAGGATTGATTGATTTTATTAAAACAGAAGAAAACCAGCCATTAAGCTATAAAAGACTATACCTTATCTTTTAATGTTAAGTCTATCTACAAAATTTTCGACGCGTCCATCAATCAAATCTATCCTCTACCTATTCACTCTTTTCACACAAAATTTTCTAACGGAACATTTACAAAACTTATCTCTTATCCCTCACTCCACATGCATCTCACACAGAACTCGCCAAATATAAAAAAATCTTTCCATTCTATTCTACACTAACTGATGACATATTGTAATTTTAATTTCAAAAGAAAATGTTCACTTTCTAGTGCATAGTAATTTGTACAGTTTTATACAATAATTTATAATACTTATATATATATATATATATATATATATATATATATAGATAGATAGATAGATAGATAGATAGATAGAGAGAGTGAGAAGCAAAAATGACAGCGAGAGAAAGAAAGAATGAAAACACATATAGAATAAACACATGAAATTATGGGAGAAAGAGGGAAAGAAAAAAGAAAGAAAAAATATAGAGAAAAAACGCATGAATATAAAGGCGATAGGTAGAAAGAAAGAAAGAAAGAAAGAAAGAATGAATGAATGAACACATGAATATAAGGGTGATAGATCGAAAGAAAGAGGGAAAGAAATAAAAAATGAATGAATATAAGGGCGATAGAAAGAAAGAAAGAAAGAAAAACAGAAAGAAAGGAAGAATAAAACATCAATATAAAACTAATATATCGAAAGAAAGAGAGAACGAAAGAAAAAAAGAAAGAAATGAAGATAGAAAGACAGAAAGAATGAACACATGAATATAAGGGAGATAAGTCGAAACAAAGAAAGAAAGAAAAAATAAAAGATTATAAGGGCGATTGAAAGAAAGAAAGAAAGAAAGAAAGAAAGAAAGAAAGAAAGAAAAAGCATATAAATATAAGGGCGTATGTTTAAAGAAGGAAAGAACTAAAGAACTAAAGAAAGAAAAAAGAAACAAAGAAACAAAGAAATATAATTGAAATAGATCGGAAGAAAGAAAGAAAGAAAGAATATATATAGAAAGAACGCATGAATATAAGGGGGATAGGCCGAAAGAAAGAAAAAAGAAAGAAAGAAAGAAAGAAACTTATATAGAATGAACGCATTCATTTATGAGGAATAGGTCAAAAGAAAGAAAGAACGAAAAAAGTAAAAGAAAAAAGAAAGAAAGAACTAAAGAACTAAAGAAACACAGAAAGAATAAAGTATGAATATAAGGGTGATAGTTCGAAAAAAGAAAAAAGAAAGAAAAAATATATAGAATGAACGCATGAACATAAGTGAAATAGAAAATAAGAAACAAACAAACAAATAAAGAAACAAAGAAAGAAAATAAATATAGAAAAACGCATCAACATAAGTGAAATAAGTCGTAAGAAAGAACGACAGAAAGAACGACAGAAAGAAAAACGAACGAATAAAAGATAGAAAGAATATATAGATTGAACGAAAGAATATGAGGGCAATAGGTAGAAAGAAAGAAAGAAAGAAAGAAAGAAAGAAAGAAAGAACACATAAATATAAGGGAGTATGTATAAAGATGGAAAAAACTAAAGAACTAAAGAAAGAAAGAAACAAAAAACAAAGAATGAAAACGGATATAGAAAAAAAGCTGAACATAATTGAAATAGGTCGGAAGAAAGAAAGAAAGAAAGAAAGAAAGAAAAACGAAAGTAAGAAACTATATATAGAAAGAACGCATGAATATAAGGTGGATAGGTCAAAAGAAGAAAAAAAAGAATGAAAGAAACAAAGAAAGAAACAAATATAAAATGAACACATTAATTTAAAGGGGATTGGTAAAAAAAGAGCAAAAAAAGAAAGAAAGAAAGAAAGAATACATTAATTTATGGGAAATAGGTCGAAAGAAAGTAAGAACGAAAGAAAAAAAAAGAAAAAAAGAAAGAATAAAACATGAATATCAGAAAGAAAAAAATTAGAATGAACGCATGAACATAAGTGAAACGGAAAGTAAGGCAGGAAGAAATAAAAAATGAAAGAAAGAAAGAAGAAATACGTAGAATGAAAGAAAGAAAGATGAAATATGTGGAATGAACGCATGAATATGAGGAGGTATGACTAAAGAAAGAAAGAAAGAAAAAAAGAAAAAAGAAAGAAAAAAAGAAAGAAAACTGATATAGAAAACATGAATATAAGAAAGAAAAAATATATCGAATGAACGCATGAACATAACTGAAACAGAAAGCAAAGCAAGAAGAAAGAATGAATGAAAGAAAGAAGGATGAAATATGTAGAATGAACGCATGTACATAAAAGAGTAAGACTAAAGAAAGAAAGAAAGAAAGAAAGAAAGGATGAAAAAAGAAAGAAAGAAAGGATGAAAAAAGAAAGAAAACGGATATATAAATAAAGCATGAACATAAGCGAAATAGGTCGGGAGAAAAAAGACAGAAAGACAAACGAACAAAAAATAGAAAGAAAAATTACATAGAAAGAACGCAATAAGATAATGGCGATAGGTCGAAAATAAGAAAGAAAAAAGAAAGACAGAAAGAAAGAAATAAGAAAGAAAGAAATTTAAGAGAGTAGGTGTAAAGAAAGAGAACTAAAGAAAGACAACAGAAAGAAAAAGAAAGAAAGAAAGAAAAAGAGAGAGAGAGAGAAAACGGAAATTAAAACAAGGCATGAACATCAGTGAAATCGTTCGGAAAAATGAAAGACAGAAAGAAGAACGCAAGAAAGAAAGTGAAAAAGAAAGAAATAAGAAGAAATGAAGAATATATAGAAAGAACGCATAAATATGTAAGTGATAGGGCCAAAGAAAAGTAGAAAGAAAGAAAGAAAGAAAGAAAGAATGATATAGAAAAAAGGCCTGAACATAAGTGAAATAGGTCGGAAGAAAGAAAGAAAGACAGAAAGAGAAACGAAATAAATAAAGAAAAATATATAGAATGAACACATGATTATAAAGGGTAAGGTCTAAAGAAAGAAGGAACTGAAGAACTAAGGAAAGAAAGGAAGAAAGAAAAAATAAAACGAATTTAGAAAAACGCATGAACATAAGTAAAATAGGTCTAAAGAAAGAAACAAAAAAAACAGAAAGAAAAAAAGAAAGAAAGAAAGAAAACAGATATAGAAAAACGGCATGAACATGAGTGAAATACGTCGACAGAAAAAAGAAAAAAAAGAAGAAAAACGAAAGAAAGAAAGAAAGAAAGAAAGAAAGAAAAATATATAGAATAAACACATAAATATAAGGGCGATAGGTTGAAAGAAAGAAAGAAAGAAAGAAAGAAAGAAAGAAAGAAAACGGATATAAAAAACGGTATGAACATAACTGAAATAGGTCGACGGAAATAAAGAAAAAAAGAAAGAAAAACGAAAGAAAGAAAGAAAGAAAGAAAAAAACGAAAGAAAGAAAGAAAGAAAAACATATAGAATAAACACATAAGGGCGATATGTTGAAAGAAAGAAAAACGAAAGAAAGAAAGAAAGAAAGAAAGAAAACGGATGTAAAAAAACGGCATGAACATAAGTAAAATAAGTCGATAGAAAGAAAGAAAAACGAAAGAAAAACGAAAGAAAGAAAGAAAGAAAAATATATAGAATAAACACATAAATATAAGAGCGATAGGTTGAAAAAATGAAAGAACGAAAGAAATAAAACGGATATAGAATGAACGCATAAACATACGTGAAACAGAAAGTAACGAAAAAAGAAAGAAAGAAAAAAGAAAGAAAGAAAGAAAGAAAGAAAGAAAGAAAAAAGAAAGCTGAAAGAAAGAAAGAAAGAGAAATATGTAGAATGAACGCATGAAAATAAGGGCATAAGACGAAAGAAAGAAAGAAAGAAACGGATAGAGAAAAAAGGCATGAACATAAGTTAAACAAGTTGGAAGTAAGAAAGAAAGAATGAAAGAAAGAAAGAGAAAAGAAAGAAAGAAAGAAAAGCGAAGAAAATTAAGAAAGAAAGAAAGAAAGAATATATCGAATGACCGCATGAATATAAAGGTGATAGGTCGAATGAAAGAAAGCAAAAAAAAAGAAATAAAAAGAAGGAAATTAAGAAAGAAGGACAGAAAGAAAGAAAGAAAGAACACCTATAGAATGAACGCCTGAATTCAGGGCGATAGGTCGAAAGAAAGAAAGAACGAAAAAAAAAATGATATAGTACGAACGCATAAACATTAGTGAAATAGGTCGGAAGAAAGAAAGAAAGAAAGAAAGAAAATAGAATAAACGCATGAATATAAGGCCGATAGAAAGAAAGTAAGAGAGAAAGTAGAAAGAAAAAAAGAAATAAAGAAAGCATATATAGAGAGAGAGAGAGTAAGAAAGAAAAAAGATTTTTGGAAATAAAAAAAATGAAGAATAAATGCATATACAGAAGTGAAATAGATCAAAAGAATTAATGAAAGAAATTCAAAAACGAGAGAAACAAAAATGTATGCATAAGCCGAATGGAAATAAATCAAAGGATAGAAAAAATGAATGAAAGAAAAAAGAAACTGAACAAAAAGAAACTGATGAATGAATAAACAGCAGCGAAATAGATCAAAAGAAAGAAAGAAAGAAAGAAAGAAAGAAAGAAAGATAAATGAAACTTATGAAGAATATTTACATATACAATACTGAAATATATCCAAAGAAAGAAAGAAAGACAGAAAGAAAGAAAGGGCCGGGACAAATGAAGAATGATTGAATAAACAAAAGTAAAATAGATCAAAACAAAGAAAGAAAGAAAAAAACAGGAACGTAACAAATGAAATATGACCCGACCCCTCACTGAATCCATCCAACCCTTCTGAGCTTCGGTCGATTCTGCCCACGCTGTGTTGTTGATGTCGGATTAGCCAAACATGAGTGCTTGTTGTCACTTGATGAGTTTGGTCCAAACATAAGAGGAGTTAGTATATAATGAAAACTACATTTAAGAGCGCAACGACACAGTGTAGATTTATATATATTTAGATATATCGAATAAATACAAGATTACAAGCAAGTCTAATTTAGGTGACGAAAAATATCAGTTGGCTGATATTTCAGTAGCACGCTAATATTCGTGCTCTATTATCACCGTGGGACGGTGATTTTCTCGAATTGCAGCACGCCGAATTCTGACTGACCGTCTCTTGCAAAATCTCTGGTTGCAAGCTATTGCAGATTGTCTGCTTCAATTCAGCGCTGGTCCCGACTCCCATTAGCAGTAGGCCCCGAGCGAATCTCTTTCTACCTTTTCATTCCAAACATGGGGCACAAACTAACTCTTTCTATCCTCTCATTCCAAACACGGAACCCGAATTAATTTAGTCCTGCACCCTGCTTTTATTAGGTTGTTCAATTCTGTCTCACTGCATAACTTTTACCAGCTCGAATTAAAAACAATATCAGTTGTCCATTTCGACTGAGTCTATGGGGAGTGGGAGTGAACTCTCTCTCTCTCTCTTTATCTCTCTCTCTCTCTCTCTGTTATCAATAGGCTGTCTGTTTTCAACATCCAGAAGATATTCTGGATGTTTTCAACATCCAGAATATGTTAACAGGAAATTCTCAAGGCAGAAAGTTCGAACTAAAAACCCATTGATAAATATTTTGACAAACTAACTTTGATAAATTCGCCTACTTCTCCCAACAAAAGCAATTTTCACTCTTTGCACTCTGAATCTGTATTTTCCACTTTTTATCACCTCGACTACTTTTCCCGACAAAAGTAATTGTATTTTCTAATTTTAGAGAACTCTCTTCTCATCTTGAAAATCACTTAAAATTAATACCAGACATCTGAAAACAGGTTTACAGAAGAATGAATGCATAAACCGAAGTGAAATATATCAAAATAAGAGATAAAGGATGAAGGAAGGCAAGACAGAAACAAAACAAATGAAAAATGAATACATAAACAGAAGTGAAATAGATAAAATAAATAAAAAAGAGAGAATGAAAGAAGAAAAAAGAAAGAAACGAAATCAAGCGAAACAAATGAAGACTGAATGCATGAACGTAAGGTAGACGAGTCAAAAGAAAGAAAGAAAGAAAGAAGGAAAGAAAGAAAGAAAGAAAAACGGAACGAAACAAATGAAGAATAAATACATATACAGAAGTGAAATATATCAAAAGAAAGAAAAATAGAAAAAGCTAAAGAAAGAAAGAAAAGAATCAAATGAAGAATGACTAAATAAACACAAATGAAATCGGTTAAAAGAAAGAGAAAAGAAAAAAAAGGAAAAAAAGGAAAGAAAAACAGAAACGAAACAAATGAAGACTGAATCCATAAACAGAAGATTAAAATGAAGAAGGAAAGAAACGAAACGACACAATGAAAAATGTGTACTTAAACAAAAGTGATATAGATTAAAAGAAAGAAAAATGAAAGAAAGAATGAATTAAAGAAAGAAAGAAAGAAAGAAACGAAATAAAACGAAACAAAACGAAACAAATGTAGAATGAAGGAATGAACATAAAGTAGACGAGTCAAAAGAAAGAAAGAAAGAAAGAAAGAAAGAAAGCAAGCAAAATATGGTTAAAGCAGAGTGTACTAAGGTAGGATTTTCTGTTAACACCGCTATTATTTTGTACTCTTTCCACTCCCTCGGCAATGTCCATTCTTTTAAAAGTTTATGTTCAGTATTCACATAACAACAATTTACACTATATTTTGTTGTTAGATATTTTATTTGCAAGATTAATCATATATTTACAAGATTATATAAATATGTTAACAAACAAGAATGCAATATTTATCATTTAAGCTTTTATATAGATTAATTATTTATCATTGTATAAAGAATAAGGAAAACAGTATTTTTCATTTGAAATTGTCTGTAAACTCTAAAACCAAAGAAAAAAATGTAAATAAACATATGAATTTCAGGACATAATATATTTTTCTCATATTATTTTGTATCTCAGATTAATTCTTGTTTTCATTTTTCATTTTTTAACAATAATCGTAATAGAGGTTTAAATATGCCTAATCAATAGAAATACCCGGCAAAAATTACAGACATTTCGTAATTATGCACAAAGAAATCCTTGTCCATCTAATGAATAGGGAGATAAGCACTCAAAATATTGAATGTTTGTGGTCTGGCCTAAGAATCTAAAATTAAAAAAATTAAAAATTTTAATTAGAGGAAGAGAGGCCTTCAACCTATTTTAGTGAATTTATGTAGTAAGGCAAAATGAAAAAAAGTAACCGGATATACATCCTTTTCAAAATTTATAATGAAATGAAAAATGAAGAAAATAAAATTAGAACGATTGAAAATGAATTAATCAATATTTTAAAAACAAAATCGAAAGAAATAAGCTGATCTTATGGTTAAAAAATACTACTTAAAAAAAGAAAGAAACGAAATAATTTCTGAATGCATAAATATAAGAGAGACAAATCAAATAAAAGAAAGAAAAAAATAAAGAAAAAACAAAAACAACAAGCAAACAAACAAAAGGATGAAGAAACGAACGAAAAATATAAAACTAAATGCATGGACATAAGAGAGATAGGTCAAATGAAAGAAAAAAGAAAGAAGAAATGAAAATACCAACGAGAAAACAGATGAGTAAATAAATAAAATAAAATTAACGAAATTAGGCAGGAAAAAAAATAAAAAAATGAATTGATGCATAAACATATGGTTCAGATAAAAAGAAAAAGAAAGAAAGAAAACTATATAATAAAACTAACATAAAGAAAGGAAGGAAAAGGTAAAGAATTGAAAAAGTTGAAGAGGTTTGAAAGACAAAAAAAGAAAAAAATATATATTTTGACATAACACTTAGAAAAAAGTATAAAAATACAAGACAAAAACGTGAAAACTGAAACTGGATGTGGAAGGATGAAAACTTGAGGCAAGAAGCGGAAGGAAGCCAATAAACCGGAAGTTAGAGTGGAAAAACCGCCATCAGCGATTAAACAACTACAGACATTACTTTTTAAAGAAAAATTTAGGAACTGAAGTTGATGAAAAAGACGCAGAAGAAAGAATTGATTGATATTTCTAGAAATATGATACATTGACTGTCAACCAAAAACAAAAATGGAACTTTTACATTAAAAAGTGTCATAAAAAGACCTAGAAAATGTGTTTAAAAAACCCAGCATTTTATATGACTGGGAGGATCACGAGAGAGAAAGATTAAGAATGCAGGTGAACAAATAAAAACAAAATCTATCAAGAGACTGGAGCGCACGAAGAAAATTAAGGAATAAACAGTGATTAATCAATGTAAATAAAAAAGTGTTCAGAAACGGAAGATACACTCTGACGAAAAAGTTTTGTCTCGAAAAGGATTTGAAGCTAAAAGTCAGTGTCAGATTTAAATAAACGGTACATTTTCTAATGATGGTTTTCATGACTGATATACACTCGATTCAATTGTGTGCCAAACGAGATACCCGCTTGCAAGAGACATGACTAACTGAGCAGAAGATTTTCCCGCAGTAGGTTGCCATTACTTTTTAAGTACACTGGTTGACAACCAAGGCTATAGAACCCAATTTGTTCTGTAATTTAACCCATAACTGAAAGGAGAGTCGACGAGGAAATTAAGTAAATGCAACGCATTGAACGTAAATTCACGTAAGTAAATGCACGTAAATTCAACCGGAATCCGAACTAGGCTCTCTGATTTCTTGTTCCGAAACAACATTTACTGCACCACAACGCACATCTTGACATACAATCGGCTCAGTTGTGTCTGTTTCTTCTTGTGAGGATCTTTTCTTTCCCATCTTGTTTAAGACTTCTTCGTCTCTACGCTCTGTCCGTGGTATTCTCAGCATCCTTCTGACGAAACATATTTCTTCGTAATCATTTTTTAATTTATTAAGAGATTGTACAGCATTTACTGCCATATAGAACATATATTACATAACCCTTTATGTTTTCTTTGCTTCTAACGAGACTTTCTTGTTTCTAAGTATTTTGCTTACCTTTTGAAATGCATTGTTTGCCATTTCAACGCGCGTCCGGATTTCTGAGTCGCATTTCCATCTTCTGTAAAAACATTTCCCAGATATGCAAATGGTCTATATTTCTTTGCTTCATTTTGCTTAGCAGCATATCAAACTCCATGCGTTATTTAATGCCGAAATCTAAGTATTTTGTACGCACCTGCTCAAAAGCTCTGTTCTCTGTGTAGGGCCAGGAATTTTTTCCTGTCTGAAACCATCCTGCACCTATATAAATCTACCATCCGCCCGTGCATTGACTACTGCTGCCATATCTGGTCGGGTGCTCTTGCTAGCCACCTAGGGGTCCCTAGAAAGTTTTTTCCGTCTAAAACCACCCTGCACCTATATAAATCTACCACCCGCCGTGCATTGAATACTGCTGCCATATCTGGTCGGGTGCTCCTTCTATCCACCTGACAAAATCCAACGGAGAATCTGTAATGTGATCGATCCTGACTTGGCAGCTTAGATACAGTCACTTTCTCACCGGCGTAATGTGGCTTCCATGTGTCTCTTCGACAAATACTTTCACGGGTTCTGCTCCGAGGAACTTAACTCTCTGGTGTCCCTATGTATTGATTTACTCGAGCAACAAGCTTAGCAACTAGCTCCCACCCATTTACTGTGAAACCAATAAAATGTAAACGCAAATTCTACTCCATCAGTTTCTTTCCTCGCACTTTCCGCCTGTGGAATTCCTTTGCTTGCTTCTCCGACAACTACAATCTCCAAGAATGTAAATGTAAAGTCAATAGTTATCTCCTATCTCATCGACTTGCAACCTCTCTCTCTCATGCTCCTTTCTCCGTCCACTCCACTCTCATCAGTGTTCTCATTCTTCTTTTACCCACTTTCAAACACCTGTCACTCTTTTTCATAACTCTTGTGTAACCCCCTGCGCACCAGTGGCAGTTAGATACCTTGCTTGGGACAATATGATTATTAAAAAAAAACAAAAATAAACATATATTTTGTATATAATTTTATACTTTATGAGTAAAGGTATGTCTTTAGATATATATTTTGTAGATCATAAAATGTACTACTGGTATTTTTAATGTATTGCTGGCTATTTTTCTACAAAAATACTGTTGGTAATTTTATTATATAAATATACTTTTATATTTTTATAGAGTTGCATTCATTGTCATTTTTATGTAAAGATGTATTGTTAGTCATTTTATTATAAAAATATACTATTGGTTTTCGTTTTGGCGGTTCACTATTTGCCCATAGCTTGAATCCTAATAGGTGCTACCACAACAGGTCAGGGTGAACCTGGAAATAACAGCAGTTAAGAGGCAGCTACACGCTGCTAAAAATCCCCCATCCCCCGATCAGAGACCTCGCTACCGGAAGTAGTTTAATGTCATACCCAGGGCGTTACTTATTTTGTATCGACACCAAGAATTCATAGTTCACGTCCTGAGTATTTTTTTTTATTGCTGGCGACCGTACATTCAGTTATCTTTTGGTTTTATTTTTTGTTTTTTGCTCGCCTTTCTACACTACCTTGTACGGGGCTACTATAGCTCTCCTTATGCGTGTGCTCCCCAGAGAGTGTCATCTGCGTATCTTTTATTGTAAAAATTGCTCCCACCGATAATAAATTTTGGGAAGATCTTCATCTCCTCTGGGATGGATTCACTGTAGAGTTTTAATAAATCCTGTGAGAAGGCCCAACCTTGTTTTACGCACCTTTCTATTTTTGTGTACCTACGCAATTAATTTCCTAGGTATTCAGAAGTTTGCTCCGAGTACAACTTCTAGATTATTCTCAAATAGATTTCAAATAGTTCTTCATGTCATAGCTTACGAAATGTTTTTGCGTAATCTATGAAATTTAAGAGTGTATCAACCTATGCATTTGGTTTCGTTTTTCCCCGGAAACTGGTAGAAATGTAAAATAGCAACATAATATGCATTTAATGTTGTTGCTATATTCATAATAAATTTTGTTAAGTGTTGCTTGTTTAATTTTGATATAGAGGACCTTAAGAATTTGAAGTTTTGTTTATTCTTTTTTTGTGTGTTTGTTATATTGGTGTTATCAAAAAGTATTTTACTGTATTGGACAGCAATGTGTTGTTACATGGTTTTACATTTCTACTAATTTGCGGTCACCTCATATTGAAAGGATTGTTTTACAAAAGATTACATAGCTACAACTGGTATTTTTAGAATTCTAAAATAATCACAGTGTGCGTTCGCACGTGTTTTTAAAAAATCATTATCACAACGAAATAGCGATTTTATTGCAGTTACTATCAGTTTGATTTAGTAATTTACCCCTGAAGATTATTTTGGAAAAGATCAAAAGTATTTCCGTTAACAAAAACTCCAGTGCCTACCTTGATCAATTTCATCTTAACATCAAAAATCTGATTCGACAAATGGAAAGGATTAGTATAAAAATAGACACGGCATGCTTATATTAATCAATAAAACAATCGGTCTGGAAGAGGCGATCCCAGCATGCGGAAGCTTTAGAAAGTGCCTGAAAACAATACCACAGGTTGATCCAAACATTGTGAGTGAAGTTGCCTGGTATTGAACTCACAACTTTTTGGGTCAAGTCCCTGGAACTAAACAACATCTATATCTCCTTCAGATCACATAGTTCAGTAGTCGTGAACAAATATCTTAGAGAGTTAAGTTAACGAGAGATCACTACATGGCTACCAGAAGTGGCATCACACATGGAATAAGAATGATATACCCCAGTGATCTTAATGAAGGGTTTGGTTCGAAATTCCTTGCATCTGAAGAAGATCGGAGAGTACAACGGCCAAAACGTCATAAACATGACAGTAAAGATGAGGACAATAGTCAGAACAAGGTAAATAGTGTAAATATTAACTCGCCTTAGAAGTATGAACCACTACTTTGTGGAACCGACTGCCAACAACAATCTTATTCTTAACATGTATCCGCATAAGCTGTGTTTCTTACACTATATCTCACTAACTTGAGTGGCTCCCAGGCCTTATATAGAATGAAAATGACTGTAAAAACGTCTATAATAATTTTCCCGCTTAAACCATCTCCTGATTTTATCCTAATCCCATATGTTCTTTTTCAATACAGACCTGCATGAGTAATATATTCTTTTATTGACTATGAAATATTTTGCGCCTAAATGAAAGATTTATATCGTTGAATTTGTGCCAACAATTATCGGCATCTTTTTATAGTATTTAGAATTTAAAACCTTGTCGTCTAGGTTCCTAGATTTTAACTGCGGGCTCAACCTGCTGTTTCTTAAAAGACGTTTTATTGTAAGAAAGATACGCCGAGGAAAGAAACGGATAAAATATCGAGGTCCTCGCTTATCTCGTTTACATCCCGCAGTGTCACATAACATTCTACAGATGTCGCTAATACCAATGGCGTTCATATCTCTCGTTCTTGTCAGGCGAAATGGCCTTCCAGCCTTTAACAAAATCATTGATATCGGCAAAGCATGCTAATGAGGTTTTAGTCGACAGTCGTTCCTTATCGACAATCTAATTTATTCAATTATTCTAAAAGTGATTGATTAATTCTCATTTATCTTACGTTGGAAGTATTTCCACGACACTTTGAATGGTCCCTTGACTAGGCTGTGGTGGTGGTGGTGGTTGGCGTTTGCATCAATGATCTTCTGTCTACATTTCTGTAAACCGTTTCTCTTTTCTGCCCGTATCTACGCATTTCTCTGCGTCTCTTCCACTCTTTCTTGTGTCGTGTTTGCTTAGGTCTGTTTCTACGTCGAAGGTGTTTCTTTATATCTCAACGTACACAACGGAAATCTCATGGTGAGCTTTAACTTTCCAAGACACGCACATGTGATATCTGTGCAGATCTCCCTTTGAAAATGAGGACCAGGATGCCTGATAGGTAGATGGATAGACTTGTATATACGTATGTTCGGAAATATGACCGCGTGCGAGTATGTTTGTATATAGATAGATAGATAGATAGATAGATAGATAGATAGATAGATAAAACATTAACAGAACTAGATAGATAGATAGATAGATAGATAGATAGATAGATAGATAGATAGATAGATAATGAACAGACCGAGATAGATTGATAAATAATGAACAGATTGAGATAGATAGATAGATAGATAGATAGATAGATAGATAGATAGATTAAAACATTAACAGAACTAGATAGATAGATAGATAGATAGATAGATAGATAGATAGATAGATAGATAGATAGATAATGAACAGACCGAGATAGATTGATAGATAAATAATGAACAGATTGAGATAGATAGATAGATAGATAGATAGATAAAACATTAACAGAACTAGATAGATAGATAGATAGATAGATAGATAGATAGATAGATAATGAACAGACCGAGATAGATTGATAGATAAATAATGAACAGATTGAGATAGATAGATAGATAGATAGATAGATAGATAGATAGATAGATAGATAAAACATTAACAGAACTAGATAGATAGATAGATAGATAGATAGATAGATAGATAGATAATGAACTGACCGAGATAGATAGATAGATAGATAGATAGATAATGAACTGACCGAGATAGATTGATAGATAAATAATGAACAGATTGAGATAGATAGATAGATAGATAGATAGATAGATAGATAGATAGATAGATAGATAGATAACGAGCATGAGAGAATGCACTGTTATCATACTTACAAAAGCGTCTGCGTTACATTCATTTTCAGACAAGAAAAAATTCTGTGTACCGATGAACATCAGTTTATTTAAAGATGAGTTCTAATTTCAACTGAATTCGGTGCATTCACTTACGTGCAAATACCTATTGGAAAGTTATGAATCCACTTCTCTCTCCAACAACGGTTTAAATAACAGGATAGTTTATGTTTAATAATCTTGGTTGGCATCCAGTTTACCGCAACAAGAAATGGCAACCTACTGCGGGAAAGTCTTCTGCCTAGTCACTTATAGATCGAAAGGGATATGAACATCTAAACGCGTATCCCGTATAGCACTTGACTGGCATTTTTTATTTCTCCTCCCCTCAGCTATGGCTTGAATAGTAGGACAGATTTTGCTATGTAACTTGGTTGGTAACCAGTTTCTTGCAGAATACTGCCGGATAATATTCTTCCTTGTCAATCATGGATCGAAAGATTCATGATCGCTATCACGTATGAGATTAACTGATTGATTAATTGATCATCGAATGCAGCAAGAAAAATGAACATTACTCAGCCTTCTTGTATTTTATAATAAATAAAGTAAATGATTGATTAAATTGTAGTAGGTTGCTTACACTACACACTGTCCCAAAAGTTACTGACCGGGCTCAACACCGCTTTACTTCGGTGAACTCACCACAAGGAACCAAACAGACCAATACCTATTGAGTCTACCTCTGACTTTTAGCGAGTGACATATTATGTATACACACACCAAAAGCAGAGAGTGTTTTAATTCATAACTGATTGAACAATGCATAGATGCTAGAGTAGCTACTGTTTTTTCAAACATTCTTCTAGTGTGCTCAATCAGGGTATGAGAGCGTAAATAGTCACGCGCACACACACACACACACACACACACACACACACACATTTTATTTAAAATTTAATTTAAGTTTCCACATGTCCTCCATCATTAGCAATACAAAGGGTAATACGATTTTGCAGTTCACGGAAAAAATTTCCCAACTGATTTACAGTAATGCCTGAAATCACATTAATCATGTTAACTATAATTAAAACTAACTACATTAAACTTCATAATATTTTTACAGATTATTTCTATCACAAATACAACTAAAGGTATAAATTTTTTCAAGTGCACACAAATTTTATGAACCCCCTATATATATATATATATACTAATAAATTAAAGTTTATTGACTGTTAGTAAGGAGAAAAAAATGAGTCGCCGCTACCTCACTATTGCATTTCTTATAAAGAGGAGGGATATATATATATATATATATATATATATATATATATATATATTGTCTTGCCGTCTAAAACGACGGCAGCATATAAGATGATGTACCTACTACTGAGTATGTTTCATTAAGACATTAGAAAAAAACTAAAAACTAAACCCCCTGTGCTTGACAAATGCACACAAATAAATACAACGGCCTTTATTATAATAGAGATGATATATATATATATATTGTCATCCGTAGACAGATCTGTTTCGCCGTATCATAGCTCATCAGTACGGTTAGACTCCGATTATATATATTCTTTACTACAGAATGACATAATTATTCCAAAATTATTTAAAAATAATATAATAAGGCACATTTAAAAGCGAAACATGGCAAGAGTTTTAAGAACTAGTAGTAAAGAGAATGAACTGAGCCGACGCTGCCTCGCTATTGTTTGTCTCAAACTGACAGAAGGGAAATATATATATATATATAGGGTGTTGCATCAAAATCCGACACTTGAAAAAAAGAAAACTAAAGATGCAATAAAAACAAAAGTTGTATATGCAGAAAACAGACAGTTTATTAAGCAAAAGTTAGAGTTACATACTACATTATTTTTCATTATAACTGCCGCCACCGGCGACAACCATGTCACGGCGAGCGCGAAATGAGTCACACGCTTTGGTGACCATGTGCTTGTCCATAGCGTCGAACGCCTCCACAATGACAGCTTTCAGAGTGTCGAGCGTGTTGTGGGTGTGCGTGTTGAATATGGCCTCGATCATGCTTCAGAAGAAAGAGTCAACTGTTGCAGTCAGGTGAGGAGAGTAGCCATATGGTGAAGAACATTGTTGAGCAGTCACGCCTGGGTCGTCTTGGTCTTGTGTGCAGGAGCAGAGTCCTGCTGGAAGACGTAAGTGCGTCCAGCAGCGATCTCGTTTATCCAGGGCTTCACCACGCCCCTCAGTACCTTCTGTTAGACCACAGCGGTGACTCTCAGGTCCATTTGAAAGAAGAACGGAGGCATGAATCCAAGGACCATGACTATGCTTCACGAGGGGAACCTCCTCGATGTCTTCGCAGATCCACCTGTAGTTCTGACTGTTGCTCGTCTGGTCCTGGATTAAATTTTATCAGAGAAGAACCTCAGCCTTCTTTTAAAAGGGCCTGAGAGTCACCGTTGAGATCTACTGCGGAGGAGTGTGGTGAAGCCATGGATGGACAAAATTGCCGATGGATGCCTCTACGTCCTCCAGCAGGACTTCGCTCCTGCACACAAGACCAAGATGACCCAGGCGTGACTGCTCAACAATGTTCCTCGCCACTGGTCGCCGGAATTGTGGCCACCCTCCTCACCCGACTGCAACGGTCGACTCTCTGAATGCTGCCATTGTGGAAGGCGTTCGACGCTATGGACAAGAACATGGTTGGCAAAGCGTGGGAATTATTTCGCTCCTGCCTTGTGATGGTCGTCGTCGCCGGCAGCGGTTACATTGAAAAATGATGTAGTATGTAATTAACTGTTACTAAATAAACTGTCGGGTCTCTGCATATACAACTTTTGTTTTTATTGCCTATTTTGTTTTCTTTTTGTCAAGTGTCGGATTTTGCTGCAATACCCTGTATATACATCAGTTCTTTATTACCACAGAGAAGATCCTTCTTCTTTGTGTGATTGAAGAACAGACGAAAATTGTTTCACTGTGTTGTGTCAGAATATTTTCTTGTCAGAATCTGTCCTACACATTTATAAGTTTATCTTCGCTTATACTTTGAATATTGCTGACACATCTGTTTTATTGCATTTGTTATGTATTTAGATAAAATGTATCTTGATAAAATCTAAAGTATCTGCAATGTTATTGGTCACGATCAAATATATCGGCATCTATCACATTCCCACCGCCGTAACGTAGCTTCTCTGTCTCCTTTCTACAAATAATTTTCATGATAATTTTTCTGATCAGCTCTCCTATTTGGTACCTTGATGCTACGAATCAAAGCTCTATCCTAGTTTGTTACCTAGGACTCATCATTTTACAGTTGAAATAGCGAGATACAAAAGTAAGATTTTTTCTCGCACTAATCACTTGTGCAATTCTCGTTCAGCTGATTGATTTCTAGTCAATATTGATTTTCTAAAATTTAAATGCAATGACAATCATAATTTTCTTTATTCTTAATTCGTGTTTTTTATTGTTCTTTCTACTTAATAATGTTTTCTTTTTTCGTATTCTTTAACTTTCAGTAACCCCTTGCATTGGATAAAATTATATATATATATATATATATATATATATATATATATCATGCTTAAACACAGTCAGTGGCCTGACGACTACGTTTAAGCATGAAACAGTCAGTCGTCGCTGGATATTGACTTTAATGCCTACTTTTATATTTACGTACACTATGTAAATGATATTGAGCATTTTAATCTATAAATATAGCAAATAAGTAAAACCAAATCATATCGTATCTCTCTCTCACACACACACACACACACACACACACACACACACACACACACACACATATATATATATATATATATATATATATAAACTGCGTCTAGAGATTATATGCAAATTTTGAATTAATATAAAGAGTTGCGTCTTTAATGTTAAAAGTCCTCTTATGATGTTGTTTAGATTCTACTCAATATTATTAACTTAGATATATAGTGATAGAGAAAACTATTTTTTGGGTTGGAAAAAATTACGAAGTTAACAAAACAGGCTAATTTGACTGTCAGTAGTTTATTTGCAACTATTTAAAATTGATTCTTTTACATTAATATACCTTGTAAAACTAATGTAAAAAAATAATATGAAAAGATTTTAGAACAAATTCGTCAATTTCTTAAAGAAAAAACATAAAAAAAATTATTTTAAAAATCAAAGATATATTAACAAAAAATAATAAGGAATTCCAAAAATTTATTGCACAAATGTTCCTTTTTATTCAATAACTCTTGACAGCCTATTGTCAACACCTGATGATTGATTTGCAATTTTAGCGGCTGGTGAGTTGCTTGCAGCAACTTCAACTGCCCCCCCCCCCCCAAGAGGTCACACTTGCTGTTGAATTGCCTTCCATTAGAATAAATATCTCTCTTGAGGATGCTCCACAGGTTCTCAATGGGATTCAAGTCACAGCTATTTGAAGGCCAGTCCATAAGAGAATTTTCAACAAATCCCTTTCTTTCGCCCAGGATTTAGTAAAGTTTGATGTATGACTTGGTGCGTTGTCTTGTATAAAGATCATAGATCTACGCTTGGCTAAAGACTGGTTATCAAACCATTCAAAGAAATATTGCTCTAGAAAATCTCATTAACTTTTGGAATTCATTTTAACCTCGTCTTTCAATTTGAATGGATCCACGAGCTCATTACCAATAATCCCAGCCCATATCATGATCACACCGCCGCTTTGTTGGCGTTTAAAAAGTTTTCTTTAGTCATGTTGCTTGCAAACTCATCCTCGAGTCCATCCATCGGGCCCATCCATCGGGTGATCTTTGATTCGTCTGTAGAAAGCACTTTGCTGAAATCAGTTTTCATGTATTTTTTGCTCACTGCAATTTTCTTTCCTTTTGTTTTGCTTTTGTTAAAATAGGTTTCTTTATTTGATATTTTACATCAGCAAACTTCCTTAATGCTTTACACCTTGTTTAACTTGACACCATAGAAGCACAAGCGGCCTAAAATATGAACGCACTTGACGCGTTTGGGTATCTTATTCTCTTCAAGTATGTGATAGATCTCTCTTTGTTAAATTCCAGAATTCAATTTGAGACTTTTTTTCCTTGGTTGAATTCCCATTTGACATATTTTCGTTATTGTTCGATTATTCCTTTTCAAATCCTTAGCAAATTTGAAGCGAAGACTTTCCTTTGCTAATCTCTCTGATTATAAAGTTCTTTTCATTCATTGTTAGTTCATTTTTACGAGCCATAATACTAAATTCTAGTTCTTGAAAATAATTTCTTGACACTGCAAATTGCTATAATTACTGAAAAAAACTAAATATAATCTGAAATTGAAAATTAGGACTTAATTGCTTTCATGCTTCCTTGCTATAATAGTACAAATTATTTCATTGGATAACACATGAATTTTACATAAAATATTTGACACAACTTCTCTAGACACAGTTTATATAGCAAGAAACAAAGTAAACGTCATACTTACAGAAATTTTAAAGATGGAAGAATAAGAAATAAAGAAGACGAAAACGACCGACCGGATTCAGTCCCAAGCTTCATCAGGGTCAACTGGGAATTTTAATTCATCATTATTTTAAAATACTTAAAACTGAATATGAACATCAATAGGGCAACAAAAAAGAGGGGAGGGGCCGGCACTAGGTGGTAAGTATGTGGAGTCCAAGTAAACAATCACGTTGCTTACAGGGAGACGGAATCCTAGATGTAATATATAAAATGCCTGTAGGTGAAACGTTGACTCCCGTATATATTACTCTCCCTCTCTATTTCTCTCTCTCTCATACACACACACACACACACACACACACACACACACACACACACACATATATATATATATATATATATTTCTTCTTACGCATTTCGCCATTTAGGACGATATGCGTCTTTTGAAGACTTCAACTTTGTCATTCTTTTTTTCCTGATATTGTTCTTTATGCTAGAAAGTTAGGTTTGTTTCGGTGTTGCCGATTTGAGGTCAGATGAATAATTAGATTATTGGGTTATCTGATTCGGCTTCATTTTGTCGTCACTGTCTTTAAAAATGGATTCATATTTTTTGCAACCAACATGAGCATTTTGAACTTTTAATAGACATTTTAATCGACATCTTTCTGTTTACATCTCCGGAACTTTAATTCAGGATCACTCATTGCGTCAAAAATAGAAACAAAACTGAATATCCATCATGCATCGCTTTGTTTCTTCTATAATTTGTAAAATATTTGCTACCATTTTGAATTATGTGGTTAAAAAACTGAAATAAATTTAACTTTAACTATTTTTTAAATTCTGTGCAAATTTCTACCTTTGGGCTTAGAATATTTGACAATTAAAACTATTAGGAATAGAATATCTAATTTTACTATTAAGGCTGGGGGAGAGAGCTCACGCCAACAAGCAAAAGTAAGGTGACGGATTAATTACGAATCTGATGCCGAAACGTCTCTTCTTGGGAAAAAAAATTCCGCCTAAATGGAAACGCCGAAACGTCCCATTCGTTATAAAAAATATATATATATATGAATTATATTTATCATTATCTGATTAAGATTTAATAAAAGTAAAAAGTTAGCTTGATAAACGTTTTAAAATTTAAATGCCATGTCAATCGTTATTCTCTCTATTCCTAATTTTTTTTCCCTTTATTGTCCTCTCTCTTAGATTTTTTTATTCTTATAAATCCTTCCCAGCACCTTGTTTGCAAACCAAATTTGATCCTTAAAAATTTAAATGCAATGTCAAAAACTATTTTCTGTTTTCTTGATTTCACTTTTGTAGTTCTCGTTTTTTTAATTTTGTTTCTCATTTTACTTTTTCTAACAGTTGTGTCTCCATGGCTTTACTTCATTGCACAAGATGAAATGATGCAAAGAAATGTGACCTTTTTGTACAAAAATAATTGTAAAGTATAAACTAATGATGAAACAGACGCATGCCCTATCCGAGTGAAATGGTGAGACAATTCTCAGCGCTGTAAAAGTACTGCTATTATTCGTCATTGGTGGCCGCAAACTGAATAGATTATGATACGCAGATGATACAATGCTGATAGCAAGCACGGAAAGGAAACTACAAAATCTCCATCAGAAAGTAGTTAAAGAAAGCGGAAATAAAGGACTACATATAAATTACAAAAACAAAAAAAACAAAACAAAAAAAACTAAATACAGACCGGGGATACTTAAATCAAGCAAAGAATTTAGATTTTTTTATCAATTCACCCTAAGCAAGACAGTTTTACTGCCACTGGTGCGCAGGGAGTTAGATCGGAAGAAAGTGATGATAAAGAGGAACAGGTCATAGGGGGTGTCAGGAATAGGGTAAGAGAAGGATGAGAATACTGGTGTAATGAGAAAAGAAAAGAGCATTAGAGAAAGGATGCAAGTCAATGAGATAGGAGATGACTATTGACCTTACATCTAAATTCTTGGAGATTGTTGCTGTCGGGAAGCAAGTATACGGAAGGGATTTACAGGCGGAAAGTGCAAGAAAAGAATCTGTAGAGTAGAATTTGTGGTTATCTTTTATTGGTTTCACTGTAAAAGAGTGGGACCTAGCTGCTAGTCTAGTAGCTGGAGTAAATTCATACATAGGAGCAGAAGCCGTGAAACCTGTGAAGTGTTCGAAAAGAGGATAGGAATTGCAACCCTGAGATCTGAAGGCATATAATCATGGCTAAGGGTGCATTTCAGAAACTCAGAAGATTATTGAGAGACAGAAAAATTTAGTTGGAAGCAAAGAAGAGATTACTGGATTAAAGCAATGGCAGAAGCGGCAGAGAGATGTTCAAGCTGGATCTGGTCAAGGAGGAATAAAAGTGAACTCCATAAGGCTTAACTTTCCTACAAATATCAGGTGTACCTTTGGCTAAGTGGTTAGTGCGGGAGTCTTTGAGTGAAAATGAGCATATCCAGAAGGTCACGGATCCCATCCATGGCTCGTCCAAAAAAAAAAAAAAAAAAAAAAAAAAGGCAGCAGAGGGACATCCGGAGTCATGAACCGGGTGTGGCCCAACCCCCCTAGAGTGTCAGGAGATAAGGGCCGAAACACTTGATTGACGGGGGCTTCTCTTCTGAGGACTCTCTGCTGCCACGCTCTCCATGAGTTTCTTTCTACTTATGCGATGTTTGTTTTTTTAATATGAAAGCATATGCTGGACATTCATCAAAGAAACGAAGATGAAGGAAAGACTGAAATGTGGTTCTACAGAAGGATGCTGTTGATACTATAGACCGAATATGAGTGCAACGACAGAGTTTTAGAGAGGAAGTGAATGAAAAGAAAACTGATACTTAACATTAGGAAAAGACAGCTGAAGTTTCTGAGCAATGTAATGAGGAAGGATGGTTTGAAGAATCTAATACTCACGGGATGAATAGAGGGTAAGAGAGACAAGGGAAACAATGCTTGACATACTTGATAGACTTTAGCAAATGGATGGCAGAGCAAGGTTTGGGTGGGGTAACAAGAGAAAGAGATGTTAACTGCTACATGGAATAGGGAGACGTGGAGAGCTATGATCGCCTACGTCCTGAACGGGCACAATACGTAAAAGAAAAAGTATTTCTTTTCTCCGACGAGACTTTTTATAACATTTTCACATTGTGTTCGCAGGCGTTCTTTTCCCAGACAGACAGAAAGATGTGGAAACAGAGAGAAAAAAAAATGAGTGGAAAAAATCTTATTTTAATATATATTAGATGTTGATTAATATTAACGTTTGTAGACAGACCAATAATCAGAAAACTAACGAAATAACCTTTGAAACTAGATCCAATTGTTCTTATCTACGGTCGAAACATTCATTCGTTTCTTTGCCGTTATTACTTTAATCAAGAATATACATAAACAGAAAGTTATTGTTAACATTCATCAACATTCTTTTAAAGCGATTTCTTCTCCTTCCAATTACAACGCTTACAAAAGGCTTGTTTTTGCTCTCAGCTCAGCCGAAAGTATCAACAACGTTTATCATCGCGTTAAACATTGTAATGCACGCTTATAAAAGAATAGTTGCCATGTTATTATTCAAAGTTGGGTGCTTTGTTCAAAACCAGTTTCTACAGAAGGGCAAGTAATTTGCATTCTTTTTCTATCTAGAAATATTTTCTCAATTTACTCGCCGTTTTTATGATCTAACTTATGTTTAGATGTAGCGATTTCAACTGTAAAATGATGATAACTTTCCACCAATTTAGTAATGCGCTTAAATTCGTAAAAACGAGGTGCCAAAAAGGAAAGCTCATCAGAATTGACATGACATTATTCATAGAAAAGGTACAGAAAGCTACATTGAGCTGGTACGAAAGCGACTGAAACCAAGATCTTATGCTGGGACTGATTCTTTGGATTAAAAAAAAATCTCTAAATACATAGCAGACGAACCAGATCAGACGTAGCAGCACTATTCAATATTCAATACATGGACGAATGGTAGACCTAAAAATGTGTCAGAATCTGGCGAGAGCAATTGTCCTCATAGAAAAAGATCTAGAAATTGTTATAATATAATATTTATGCTTCATATGAGCGGAAATATGGGCACTTCGACTTGATGAAATGGTTAGCAAGCTTTTATCACTAGATCACTAGGCGCTCTAAATTTTTGGCCTTGTAACACATCTAAGTTACGCTTAGAAAATCATTTTGGCACTTTAGCGTGTTGTAATGATTAGCGACCTTGTCTCGCTAGATCAGTTATGATTGAACATGGAATTCGATCCTCAGTGCGATAATTTCGGCCTTGTGCACCATACTTTCAGCCTCATTTAAGCTACGCTTAGAACATCACCATATCAGCTAAAGCTGTTGTTCTTTCTTGCTAGACATTGCTACCGTAACAAGTCACTCTTCTTGAGGTCTTAGACATGACGGTAAACTACATTTGGCAACAAGGCCAGTGATTGGGAGGTTGTGAGGAGCATAGAGCCACCTCTTAATTGCTACTGTTCTCAGATAGACTCTGATCCGGTGTGTTAGCACCTGTTAAGGTCCCAGCTATGGGCAAATAGTTAATCTCCAACCTGGGGTCAAAACACTACGAAAGTATAAATATACACTTTTATAGAAATATATACATTAAAATAGACTTTTATAATATATATATATATATATATATATATATATATATATATATATATATATATATGAAGAAAAAAGATTAGCAACAATACGTTTTTTGAAGAAAAAAAAATTTCAGCAAAATATTTTTGAATACAAACCTAGAATACATTTTCAGTTTTCTAAAATAAAAAAGAATAAAAACAAAAACTTTTCATTAAAAATCTGACTAAATCAACGTTCTCACTATAAGTAAACATTAAAAAAATATCTTAAAACTTCACCTTTTTGGCATTAAGTAATTCACAAAGGTTGATATGCCGTTAAACAAAATTCAAACTCAAATTCTTCTGGAGGTTAGAGTGAGCCATACTGATGGAAGACAAAAAAATGTCCTCTAAGACAATTAAAAGTGCAGGTTCGTTCTTGCTATATTAAAAATAACATCTCAGAATGTTTTCTCAATATCGTCGCTGTTTCTGTAATTTACAATTAGAATTTCCAGAGGAATTTATATCTCTTACTCAATGCAACGTTAAACATTTTCTTAATTCTTGGTCTTTTATTGCCCTCTCTCCCTAACAGAATATTTTTTTCATATTCTCTAAGACTCTAATATGCCCCGACTTCCCCACTGAGGCTGGATGTGGCACAAGGATGAATTTTACGTGTAATATGCGAGCTTTTGATCTCAAGCAAAAATATCCCCGTAGACTCCGCATAAAAACAGGCACTTGTCCGTTGTGCTCCAGACGCTACTTTACCCTTCAGAGAAGCCTTTTCTAGGTTCTTCACTACCCGGAGGCAGAGAATCCGACAAAGTTAAAGTATCTCAAACAGTATCCTCTTGCGTCCTAGTAGCTTTATTGCCTTGCTTGGGGTAAAATGATTTCAAAACTTTTGATGGGTTAAATGTAGATTAGACGCTCAAGTTTTGGGACTACACACAGGAGGAAAATTCTAAATACCAAATTGTAGAAATGCAATAAGAAACAGTTTTGCTATCGTGTCCAGATATTAATTACTGAAGAGAAATGACATTAATTAGAAAAATTTATTTGTTTCGAACTTTTGAATTTTTTCTTTTTAAATATTTTTCTGTGCCATTATTAAGAATACACCTTTAATTGCCGAATCTAACTACGTCCTTAGTGTTGTTGTCCCCACGTCACTGGAAATTTCGGGTCTAATTAAACAACGGAATTCTTCGATAGGCGACAAGACCGAATATGATCAGTATTCGGCTCTCACCCAGAAAAAAAATTACTACTAGCTTTAGGACGTGCATTATAGAAGTTTTACCATAAAACGGTAACCAATCAAGACTTCACTTGGACTATTTGATGTTATAGATCGGGTATGCTTGGTTGTACTGATCTTCCGACATACGGCCAAGACGGTGATTTTTGGAAGAAGAGAAGAAAACAAAACATAAATATATTTATACATATATACATTAATAAAACGATTTATTATATTGGTTCGTCTTAAGACTTACTTTTTCGTTCTCTTCCCCCCTTTTAACTACTTTATTTTATCTTATTTATTTGGTCTTTCTCTTTTATAACTTTCCTTTTTAGTCTTAATTTACTTAACTACACTTAACAAAATGTTTACAATAGAGTGATTAAAATGACTTAGTCTGTTCACAAAAAGAAAGATCCTACATTTGGTGTGAATAATAAAGTGTTTCGATGAATCTTGATTCTCTTGTAAAGTTTTGGGAAATAGATTATTTCTTCTTTTAAATTTAATTTGTTTGTTTTTTTTGTTTTTTTTCTTTATGAATTTTAGAACTAGTTCTTCCTTTTTTTCGAACTTTACTATTTCACTTTCAAAATAGAATTACGAAAGTCAAATGAAAAGTTCATAAGCTGACGAAAATACTCTATGGAATGTCATCAAATGAAGTTTATTTTTTAACATAGTCACTCTTGCTATCCACACACACTTCTTCCATCGGTGTTGTAGCGTTTGGATCCCATTGGTGAAGAAACTTTCTTCCTGATGGTAAAACATCAACAACAGCAGATATGATGTCATTATCACTGCGACATTAGTTCCAAGTCATGTGTTTCTTCGTGTTGGGGAACAGATCATGATCAGATCAGACCAAATCAGGGGTATATGGTGAATGATCAATCAGTTCAACACCACAGTCTTGGGCAGCAGCCAGAGAAACCAAGGACTTGTGTGTTACAATTTTGTCCTGATGAAATAAGATTACTTTCGTCAGTTTTCTTGGGCGTTGGGTTCTGATAACGTTTTGTAACTACCTCAACAAATAGCATAGTACTCTCCACTTATGGTATGGTACTGAAGATAGTCAGTAAATACAATCCCTTTAGCATCCCAAAACACTGAGGCCATCATCATCGATGCAGATGAGATTAATTTGGCCTTCTTTGGAGCCCGTGAGGATGGGTGTTTCCACTGCATGAGCGATCTCTTTGTTTCTGCCTCAGTATGATGAAGCCCACTCTCATCCTTGGTTAGGAAACGTTCAAGGAAATCAGCTAGATCTGACTCAAACAGTGTCATATTTGCCAGTGATGGAATCAGCTTGGTGTACTTTTCATCAGGTATCAGACGACGTGTCAGTCATTGATAAAAAAAATGAAAAACTTGCGCCAAGTTCATTGTGTACAATATCCTCAACACTCTCACGATAACTTGAAACATTCGCTCACGCTGAACTTGTGACTTAGTGCTAGCACAAACAAGGTTTGGATCAACCAATGGTATGGTTTTGGTGTAATTTCTAAAGGTGTCGCACGCTGGAATCGCCTCCTTCAGATTGATAACCTCATGAAGTCATCTTCCTGTATTATCGACCCGGGACTTATGACTATAAAGCGAATGTTCTAAACACTCGGCCACGAATGTGAATAAAAATAGACATTAGACATAAGTATGCTGTTTTTGAGACAAAAACCACAATCTTGGCGCTAAACATTATCATGACACAACATTATATATATATATACGTGTTGTGGGATCTTCCCTTTTTCAGGAACATAGACACGTCTAAAGTATACATATACTCCTGCCATAGTGAGATAACGTCAGATCCGGGACTTACCGGGAGATATCTAGGTTTCACGGAGAATACAGTAGCCAGTAGTTCATAGTAGCTCTGAGCTCCACTCAGCAAGAATATTATGACACAGCAACCGTCAGCTTCCGACGCGGACTTACTACACTTCAAAGGCTTGTGTATTTCCTTCATACTAACTTGTATTGCTGGATTACTAACCTGCGTTCAAGTTTTTATTCTTTACATTAATATACTTATTTTTCTGTCTCAAATTCAGGTCGTTGTTCCTCTATTTTTTATTTCCCATTTCCAGGATCCACAACAATATATATATATATATATATATATACGAGAAATTGTAGGAGGATTTGAAATATTAAGTACTTCATCGAGTTTTTATTCGACTTCAACAGAATGCAGAAAGCACTGGACGACTGTTTCGTCCTATATTTGGGACTCATCCGCAGTGCGCATCCACTACCAGGAATTGAAACCCAGACAGTTGCGTTATTAAGCGAACGTCATACCAACCATACTTCGGAGACGAAAAAGTAACGAATTAACCACGATATAGCGCCGTTCATTCACATATTCCGTGGTAGAACACTGCTGAGCTCCTTTTACACATAGGACTGTGCCTCCAAGAGCCACGACTACTTTCACCAAGCCGCTCACACTGGAGCATTAGAAGTCGGTTCAAACAACAATATACAGACGAGAAATTGTAGGAAGATTTGAAATATTAAGTAATTCATCGAGTTTTTTATTTGACCTCAACAAAATGAAGAAAGCACTGGGCGGCCGTTTCCTTCTATATTTGGGACTCATCAGCAGTTAGCGTCCATTGAAACCAGTTGCGTTATTAAGTGAACGTCATACCAACTGTACCAAGGGCCCCGATGACGAAGAGGTATGGAAACCCAGACAGTTGGGTTATTACACAGTAATGGTTATATATTAACAGTTGTGTTATTAAGCAATAGTGGTTATATATTAACGGTGAAAGGATAAGAAATTAGAGTCTAAAAAATTAAGAAAATTAAAAATATTTAAGAAATAATAGTTAATCAATCCGTTGTAATCACAATTGCCACCATACCAATATATGATCAAAATTATTCTAATTATTTAGTCAACAAAACAATTATAATTATATTGTAATATAATAAATATATAATTTTTTTTTTATTTTTTCTTATCATCATTTCTTTCAAATTTAAATTTATTCCTCTCTTCTTTCTTCTTCCTTTTTTCGTTTACGCTCATAAAACACCGTTTTTCTTTAACGCTATCTCTGTCTCACCCAACCGCATTTTTTTACTTTCCAAATCGACATGTCAGCAGTCTGACGGACTTACATAGAGTATCTTTGAGTTGACATCCGTTCTTACGCGTGCTCTTTGATTATATGTTGCATGTGTATATATGTTTATGTATGTGCGTGTATTCGCCTAACTGATGTAATGATGAATCTTTTCTTTAATTTTTCATTTTTAAGGAAGCGATCTTTATTTTTACTCCTGTTTTTTGTGTTTTTTTGGGGGGGAGGTCATTATTTGTGAATTTCATTTGTGTAGATCTTTGATACAGTAAAGACGGAAGCTGATGATGGTTCGCCTGAAATAGGCCTAAACTTCTGCTTAACCATTGAATAACGTGACTGTCTTAATTTCATATATATATATATATATATATATATATATATAGCACTATTTTTATTATAAAGTCACGATAAAAACATAGTTTACTGCAACACAAGAGTCGATGTGTTTTGGTACTATCTTAGCACCACGTCAGGCAGTGAAATATTTTGTTGCAGCAAACTGTTTTTATTATGAACTTATAATAAAATATTAGCATATATATTATATATATAGTGTTGATTTGTGTTAAAGTTTAGTGCCATTATTGTTTATTTTTTTCAATAGCTTTACTAATAAAAGGTATTTTGGCAAGATGTTTTTATCATAAAGTGCTCGATATCGGGATGGAGTAAGAGCGTTGATAATTTTAATGCAAAGTATTTGTCATTTTAACTGAGACGGTTCGTGCCGACTTCAAAATACGGAAGATGTAAAGAATTAAAACTGGAACTTGGAGGGCTATCTAGGCTTATGACACGTTTTTGGAATCACGGTTTTCACAATAAGACAGTGGCAGTTGTCGCAAATCATTTGTTTATAGGGGGTCCTCGGGAATCAACTCCCCCTCAATAGAAACTTTGTGAGCTACCTAGGCATATGATACCTTTTTGGAATAACGATGTTCACTGTAAGACAGTGGAAGTTGTTCCGAGTCATTTTGGTCATGGGTGGCTACTGAGATCAACTCCCTGAATTGAAACTTTGTGAGCTATCTGGGCATATGATAGCTATTTGGAATCATGTTGTTCATAGTAAGAGTGGAAGTTGTACCGAGTCATTTTGATCAAAGGAGGTCCTCGCAGGCACAAACTCCTCGTTGAAACGTGGAAGGCTGCCTATGCATATGATACCTTTTTAGACTAAAGTTCGACTCCAAGATCATATATATTCTTGCAAATATATTCTTGCAAAAAATGAATGAACCGCGGGTAATATAAACACACAAATACAGGCATAAGTATATAAACATGCGCACTTAAAAATACACACATACATATCTATACATATGCATATATATGTCTGCGTACACGCGTGTGTATGTGTGTCATAGCTGCGGGTATCACTTTATTCCAGTATACAATATTTTATTTTGACTTTACGAATGTTTAGATCATTGACTAGGCGAATGACGTATTAAAAAGACATCTTTTTTTCTAAAAAAAAACAAAAATGTTAATTTTCTATTGAGTGTTTTTTCCTAATGAATATAACAGCAAATTTGCAGAAATATCGTCGGCTGATATGCTGACTGTGAATTGTATGAAAATAACGACTTCCGTTGTTTTGACGCTCCCTTTTATTTTGGCTGGTGACTAATATAAAGGGAGGTAATCTAATCCAAAATAGTTGTAAATATGAAAATTCATTAAAAATTAATTGGCGCTCTTCAGCTTCTGTTGAATACAAAACATGTCTTCGAAAATACTGGAGTGTTTTCTCGACCGCATGTTCTCAAGAAAACAGCTTTTTAAGTGGCTGGTTTATGTGAAGAAGAGAAAATAAAATGGAAAGGGGAAAATAGCAAGAAACATAATAAAAAATATATGTATTTGTTAGATATTTTGCAAGTAGATTAATGGCAAATGGAATGAAAATAATGGAATTCCAAATCTTCAAAATGGAGGACATGCTTTCTTTGAATATCGACTGGATAATTAGGGCTTTCCAAACGGCTGAAGTCGCTCGACACGGAGACATGTATTTTCGGCCAATAATCGATCTTAACAACAATTATATATATATATATATATATATATATATATATATATATATATATGACGTTGAAGGATTTTAATGATGCAAGGCGTTTGTCTCCTTAACTGGGCTGCTTCATGCTTACTTCGAAGTTTCATAAGAACACCGCTATGAAAACTATCATAGCTCTATCTTTACCCCGACATAGAGCACTTTACGATAAAAAAACTGCTTGCCAAAATAATTTTTAGCAGTCAAACTACTGAAAAAAGCAACAATCTTCGCGCTGAACATTATCACAACTCAACTTCTGCTCCCGCTCTCTCTCTCTCTCTCTCTCTCTCTCTCTCTCTCTATATATATATATATATATATATATATATATATAAGTGGTGTGTATTTCGTTTTATGATATATTGTTAGCTCTGCATATTTAGTTCATTTGTTTTGATTGTGCACTTTTTTTATCTACTCTCTGCTGGTCCAAGCTGCACGACTTTTACTGGGTTATAATTTATAATAAATATTCATAGTACTATTTCTATATTGAGCACTGTTTTAAATTAATGTTTTGAACGTTGTTAATATTTTATTCGTTTCTTATTCCCTTAAATATCTATCTATCTATAATATAAATTATACTTTAAAACATGTACAAACTACAAGCTACTACAAAATTGTACATTTTGTTACAACATTAAAAGAACAATGTCTCATCAGGTAGTTAATAATGATGCTAATTACATGCTCTTATTACATGCTTGTACATGTTCTAATGTATAATTTATAATAAATAATAATTGCTCTATTTTCATATCGAGCACTGCTTTAAAATAATGTTTTGAACGTTGCAAATACCTTCTTCGTTCCATTTTCATTTGGATAGTTATATATATATATACCAGTAAATGAAAGATAGCAAAAGAAAAATGGAAAAGAAAAATAAGTATAGAAAAAAGAAAATAGAAAACAATAAAGAACAATGTACAAATAATGAATTTAAAAATATAAAAGATACCAATAAAACTTAATAGAAAAAAAGTACAAATAAAGAAATTAAACTGAAACAAGGTATCAATAAAGATATCAAAAAGATACCAATACATTAATTAAATTGAAACAATTTATCAATGAATTAATTAAAAAGAAACAATGTACCAAAAAAGAAATTAAAAAGAAACAAACAAATAAAAAATCAAATACAGTATTAAAAAGGAAAGTCAAGCTATAAAATTACATATTATATAAACTTATGAATATACGTAAGTTTCTATATCTGCCTTAGTTTATAATGAGCTTTTTCTTAGGTAAATTAACAAAAATAAAACGGAAGTTTTAAGCTGAATATTTAAAATAGGGAATGAAAATCTAAAGCTGAACGTAAACGAATTTTAAATAAAGGAGTAATTATAAATCCCATTTTAAAATATAAATAAAATCATTTTTAAATTATATATTTAACGAGAAAGAAAAACAAAAATCTACAAGAAAAATGAAACCAATAAAACCAAAATTGAGACCACGAAATAATAATAAGTAAAATGTCATACTGATACCAACGTCATGTTTTACGAACGCCTACTTTCCTTTTTCTATTTGTCTCATTTATTTCTTCAACAAACAAGACAGGTGCAACCCATCTAAGCTATGCCCGCTGCCGGCTTTTAACAAGTCTTCCGAAGTCGGGCCATTTCCGACTATCGGGCATTCTTTTCATATTCTAAGGAAAAGAAGGAGCGAGAATTAAAAAAAAAAGATGTTTTTGTAAGAATTGTTTGCTCTATTTGTTGTGTAAACGAAAACAGAAATGATATTTTTATCCGCCATTTGCAAATTGAATAAATTGTTAAAACGTGATGGCGACAAGGAGGTACGAACGAAGGAAGAGGAGAATAACAGTTTACCCTGCTTCAACTTGTTTATCAGCTTCCTGTTCTTGATATTTTCGCTGGCTTTTATTCTCGCACCCTTTGCTTCTTTTCATTGTATTATTCTTTCATTCCTTATTCATTGCATTTTTTTATATTCTTTCTGTCTGTTTCATTATTTATTCTGTTATTCTTAATTCTTAGCTTTCGGACATTACCTCTTCATTTGTAATTTTGGCGACGATGTTCATGAAAAACACTCAATCTAAAATACATCTGCTAATGTATAGTTCAGTAAGTAGTTGTGTATGTTTAACCGGGAAAAAGAAATGAATTAAATAATATTTTCTCTCAGGGTTGGTTTATTGATTTGGTTTCGCTAGATATCAATATCTCTATGGGTTATTTAATGCCGAAAGCTAAATAATTTGAACTCACTTTTATGGCTTCTACTAAATATATAGTATAAATAGTTATTGTTGGTAATTTTATTATAAATAGGAATTGTTTGTATATAAAAGAATGATCATGTACTTGAATGTACTTTCATAATATTTTGTTTCTGTTTAGAAGTTCACTATTTGCCCATAGCTAGGGCCCTAACAGGTGCTACCATCTCGAGGCTGAATGAACCCGGGAAAAGCATAAATTAAGAGTTGGTTCAACACTCCTCAAAACCTTCAATCTTCCGATCAGACCTTGCTGCCGGTTGTAGTTTATCGTCAGATTGATTTTGATGCCATTAATTAGGAGTTTACTATCTAATTTGAGTAATACAGGCATGAACGCAGGGGAGACATGACGATTAAGATTTTAACAAGAGCAGGATATGCCTAGTCACTGACTGCAGGGTTAGAATAATCGATTCCGGAAATTAAGTACAAGGTTCATTTAAAAATACTCTTAAGGTTATCCAGATCAGCAGGCATCAGATGAACGTCAAGGGCACAACAGTCTAAATAGTACGATAATAACGACTATTTTAGGAACGTTAGATTGAATGTTAATAAAAATATAAAACAAATTCACACATTTTTTCACTCATCACTTCAAGTATTGCTAAAAACAGCCGAAACAATCATTTAGTTAACTGGTCGAAATAAGATGTGGGATGAGGAAGTAATCATTATTTCTATAACCTTCTTTGTGAATTTGGTGGAATAATAAACGGGATATTAATCCCTGTTACGTGAAATACATATTCAGTGTCATTAGAACCTAGACATGCAAAATACGTACAGACACCAACTAAGCAAAAATCGTGACTTTTGTCGAAATGGAAGCTGTCTCTACACATATGTTTTTGATGTTGGCACAATTAGTTTCTCTACTCTTAATTTTTAAGTGTTTAATATATATATATATATATATATATATATATATAATTTGTAAACGAGTTATTACGCAACCACAGTTTCTACCTTTCGGTGTCTTCAGGCGATTTACAATAAATGATTTTACCTTTTTTAAAAAACGCTCACTTAACAGAGGTTTTTTTATGAACACGCAATTTTCAAAATTAGAAGTTAGAACGATTTCATTCATGATTGTATTATCCTAATGGGTATCTGTTGGTATGGTTACACTGCATATTTTGAATTTGAGATTTTTTTAATGGCATATCAACCTTTGTGGGTACTTTAATGACAAAAAGATAGTTTTAATGTTCAGTTATAGTGAGAAGGTTTGTTTAGTCAGATTTTAATGATTTTTTTTATTTTAGAAAACTGAATATGTCTTTTAATTTTGTATTCAAAACATGTTTTGTTGAGAATATTTTTTTCCTTCAAAAATGCGTTATGGTAATAATTTATCTTTAAAAATGTATTGTTGGTTATATTTTTACTTAAAAAATGTATAGTTTTGTATAAAAGTCTATTTCTATACATTCATAGTGTTTTGAGTCCAGTTTGGGGTTAACTATTTGCCCATAGCTGAGACCCTAACAGGTGCTACCACTCCGGATTCGGATCAGGGTGGATCACAGTAATTAAGAGATGGTTCCATGATTTTCACACTCTTTAAATCAGAGACCATGCTGCCGAATGCAGTTTAACGTCATGCACAGGACTCATTGCATATTTTCATAACAAGATTTCTTGAATATTCAAACAAGTAGATATATATATATAAGGTTTAATTTTATACATATTAAGGAAATTAACGAAGATTAACGAAACTTGGTTATAAACAACCGACAATTTTAAATGATTTGTTTGAACATTATTTTTGATCGATACTCGTATTGAAGTAGATATTATGTTTTTAATTAAAAACAGAATAGCTACTTAAATACGAGTATCGATCAGAAATAATGTTCAAACAATCATTTCATATATATATATATATATATATATATATATGTTTTATTTAAAATTAATTTAATTTACATTGCGACACGGAAATTTCTATGTTTCGAGATTTAAAGCTTTTATCTCATCATCAGGCAATTTTGAGCACTTTTTAAAAAACTAAATGCCGGGGAACTCTAAATTCTAAACCTGTTGGTTCTCTTCATTGGGATATATATATATATATATATATATATATATATATATATAGAGAGAGAGAGGGGGTAAGAGAGTCTGGCCAAAAATGTGTGCACATATCAGAAAAGGAAAAATTTGTGTGGCTATTGTAATAGCAAATTCGTTCAGACATCACGAGATTAATAGACATACCTTTGGACTCACCAATCAAAAGGGACGCTGAAAATGATGGATTTTACTTTACAGACATTTACTAGTACGATGAACTACTTCTTGACCAAAGTGTACAATGGGATTGCTGCTCATGCATTTTTAATTTTTTATCTAAGCTTTTCCAATGTAGTCGGTTTTCTCCGATACACAGCATCATTTAGGATTTGTCGATGCTACCCAGCAGCTTAATGACATCTGTCGAGAACATTCTGTACTACAGTAAAGAGTATTATCGCAATTTGAGAGACAAGTTTTTCTTTTCTCGAAATGTGTGTACATATTTTTGGTGGGCTGTCTATATATATATATTTTAAATGAAATTTCAAGTGAAAAGGAACCGACCACAACTGCAATTCTTATGTTTTCACGCAATCACCAGACGGTCATTAACTGTAATGTTTGAAAATGAGAATCTTTAAACACGTAGTGCAAGGAGGTAAATGGAGACAGCAATCCAGCTCAGATAGAAAAATAACAAACCGCAATATTAAGAGGAAAAAACAAAAAGAGAGAGAAGGAGAAAAAATAGGAATGGGTCAGAAATGGTACGACATTTGTGTGATCGATGTCATGTAAAACAATGAAACAACGGTAAAGGGGCTTAGTGCAGTGACGATTTTATGGAAGGTATCAGAAGGTGATCCCCCTCTAATTTTATCTGGGTCCTCGGTTGCCCCCCACCCCCAACCAACATTTATAAGCTTCAAATATTTATTAAATTGATCTGTCTCTGATTTTCATAAGATTTGATCTTTAGCACTTTTCCCCCTGCTTTTCCTTTTTCATTTAACTTTTTAAGGACATATTCAGAGACTAGTATTAAAGAATAACAAACAAACTAAAACAACTAGATAGAAACAGACATGTTGTTACAGAGGGAAAGAGACGCTGCTTGAGTTTTCTACCTCCTCCTCGGAAAAATCTCGGACCCTAAATGCTCCCAAACTTTCAGAGTTACAGAATTGCCGCTGGCTTAGTACTTTTACGAAAAAATTGCTGACAATACTAGACACTTAAAGTCGCTTATGACGTAGCAATAACATAAAATGTATAGGATAAGTGTGTGCAAAAAGCCTTTGTTTAGTTTTACAAACGAATATAGAGTGCTCTGTGTCATTTTAAATGTCAAACCATTAGTATATTTTAAATCAATTTTCCAGTGAACAGTGACAGACAACGACTGCCTGTTTCATACGTTTTTCATGCAATAATCAGTCACTCAGTTAAGTGTCATGCATGATACACACTTGAGTGGTCATATCTCTTTTGAGACATAACTGACGCGGCAGAAGATTTTTCTGCAGGAGGTTGCCATTTCTTTTTGCGATGGACTTCAACCAAAGCTATAGAACCCAATTTTTCCTGCTATTCAAACTATAACTGGCGAGAGAAGAGATGGATTAATACTTTTTCCAAGTGTATTCATGCGCGTAAGTGAATGCAACAAACGCGAATCCAACTCGGCTCATCTATTTCTCAACGCAATCATTAGGCAGTTAAAAACCGCCTCAAGAATAAATTACGATCTGTTTTTTAACTGGGGCAAGGAATGTTTTGTTAATATTAACAACTCGAAAACGAAACATCATTCTGCTTCCCATCAGCATGATTGACGCTAAACTCCATCAGAATTATTCGTTGCGCCATCTCAGACTAAATTTTTCAGTTGGTAAGTTGATATGAAGCGGAATAACTCTATTGAATCCATTACTAGGTCTACTACTAAGAAAGTCCTATCAGTGTGTCGTTCTATAAGATTGTGCGCATAGGGTAACAATGTGAGAAAATACAAGGTACAAAGCATGTCAAAGAAAGGACAACAGAAGGATGGGAATCAAGGAGAAAAAGGATGTCTTAATTATAAAGATTGTTGCTATCAGGGAGGCAAGCAAACAGAAGGAAGTTCCATATGCGAGAAGTGCGAGAAAAGAAACTGTTAGAGTAAAATAGGCGGTTACATTCACTTATTTCGTCGTTTAAAGAGTGGGTTCTTGATGCCAATCAAGTAGCTCGCGTAAATACACGTGGTCTGGGCATCAGGGGAAGAAACTCATAAGAGCAGTTGCCATGGAAATATTTGTCTACACTTTGGATTCTGCTACCACATCTAATCCAGTGCTTCCGTCGTATATTTCGAGATTCTTATAAAATTGAAAAGAAAAAAATCCGCAATATTGTTAGACCTAATCTGGCGTCACGGCTTCAGTCACTTTCCCAACACCGTAATTCAGTTTCCTTGTGCCATTTTTATAAATACTTCCATGGTAATTGATCGAATAAGCACTTCGCTATGGTACCTAAATTTTATGAATTTAAGCCCAGTACTATACTGGATGTGCGTTGTGGTGCAGTGGATATCGGCTCTAAACGAGAAATCGAGGAGCCTAGTTCGAATTCCAGTTGAATTCCTTACATTCACTTACGCGCAAATACCCTTGGGAAAGGTATTAATCCGTTTCTTCTTTACAGTTACTGGATAATCTTCTGCCCAGTCAGTCATGTCTCTTTCGAGACATGATCGCCCAAGCGTGTATCACATATGGTACATAACTGACTGATTATACTGTATGTGCCTTGTGGTGCAGTGGATATTGGCTTAGAACGAAAAATTAGGGAACCGAGTTTGAATTTCAGTTGAATTAGTTACATTCACTTACGCGCAAATAACCTTGGGAAAGGTATCAATACATTGCTTGTCTATCCATCTATGGGTTGAACAGAACAGATTGGATTGTATACCCTTGGTTTGCAACGAGCCTACGGCAGAAAGAAACGGCTAGCTACTCCGGAAAAATCTTCTGCCTAGTCAGTCATGGATTGAAAGAGACATAGTGTCCCAAGCGTGTACCAAGCGTATGGCACTTAACTGACGAACTATATTGACAGTAGTGTTTCATGAATTCACTGTTTAATTGGCTAGACGTAGCCGTAAGTTCTATGCTACTAGTTTCTTTTCGGTTGTGGAAATTTCTTCCGGTTTCATGCTTTCGAGCCAACTTTGTTTTTTAAAAAATTGAATGCAATGTCCATCGCTATCGACTGCCTCAGTTGGTCTTCTGTTCTTCTCGATACTTAATGTTTCTCTCTTTTTTTCCCCACACCCTGCAACTCCTTGCGTCTTAGTGATTTTACTGCCTTACAGGGGTGATATAATTAAAAATAAAATAGAAATAAGTTAAAAGGTCGAAAAGTGACGTGCGACGAGAGTTTATCAATATATCGATAGATACAGAGATGTTAAGAGCATCAACGGCCGAAATGTTATATTAACAACAAAGATAAGGATATACCTCTGAGTGAAAATAATGCTTATTTCTACCTACTTCAGTAATTGAAGCTAGAGAAATTGCTGATCAGATGACAGAAGTTTATTGCTTTGCGTTTAAAACCGGAATGTTTCTCACATTATGCTAGATCTGAGAACCTCACTAAAAACAAAAAACAAACAATGTACAAATAAGCAATAATATCCACCTATGTATTTATGTCAGTTCATATCTATCTATCTATCTGAGTATGTTCCACTTTAATGTGATATGTCTTTCAAACTGCAAAAGCGTTTAAAAGTGATGTAAGCAGTTATTAAAAAAAAACAAGAAACCAAACCAGAACATCACTTATAAAAACAACCACAATATACTGGGCGTATTTGAAAATTCCGAATATGTCTATGTTCAGCAGAATTTATACTGTCTAAAATAGCAATTAAACATTATATTATAATAGCTTAACAAACATTATAAAAAAATGGCACATTTTTTACCTCCTAAGTGTTGGATTAAAAATAATATAGGACAATTTTTAAAACCAAGAAATCAAAAAACGAGAAGACATATAAAAAAAAAGAAAAAATTGAAAATAAATTAAACAAAATTATCTTGTCAGTTTTGTTAAAAAAACAGGTATTCAAGAGTTGTTGCAAATACGTATGTATTTATCTCTATCTCTGATCCTATCTATCTATCTATATATATATATATATATATATATATATATATAGATAGATAGATAGATAGATAGATAGATAGATAGATAGATAGGAGTAAATTTTGACAGGAGTCTATTTTTCTGTATGTTAAGACTGCTTATTTTAATTACACACACACACACATACGCATATATATATATATATGCCAGATTAAATGAATTGCAAGCATTGGGCCTGATTAATTTTATGAAAATCCGTTCATATTCACAGATAATATTTTGCGAATTATAATTAAAAAATATAGAAGATGTGCTAAAATTGTAATACAGGATTTTATTATCCATTTCTCGAAGATTCCAAGTACTATCACTCTCAATCTCAATATCTATATACCTATCTATTTATATATCTATCTCTTTCTCTCTCTCTCTCTCTCTCTATATATATATATATATATATATACACACACATATATATATATATATAGAGAGAGAGAGAGAGATAGAGATTCAGATATATATATATATATATATATATATATATATATATATATAAGGTTTAGCGACTCCGACTGACATCAAATCGGTCGAGGTTCGATCCCAGCCAGAAGCAATTGGATGTCTAGCCACACTAATATGTTGTGATACAGCAAAACAGGATTGTATATGGATGACTAACAAATATATATATATATATATATATATATATATAGAGAGAGAGAGAGAGAGATAGATAGATAGATAGATAGATAGATAGATAGATAGATAGATTATTTTGTTGCCGTTTGACAAAATAGTGTAATACATCAAATGGCATCCCAAGCAGAGGTGTGTTAGAAAAAATGCGCACGATTATATCAATCGACTATTACTGAAATTTGACAAATTGTTTGATAGATAGATAGATAGATAGATAGATAGATAGATAGATAGATAGATAGATAGATAGAAGAACGAAATCCATATAAACATACATGCGGAAATCCTTCGTTTTTTAGTTCAGTTGTAAGTTTATGGTAGATGCTGTTAATGCACAATCCATGATACAATCCAAATTATTAACATAGTTTCTGGTGGCACGGATCCTGTTTCAGCAAGGCGACGATAATCAGCAGCAAAGGTTGGACGACACAGTTGTTTTTGGTCTGGATATAACCGTGCAGCCTCGTGTCTATTATTATTCGCGCGCCTGTATGTGAAAATCATATCTGCCTGCGCGTGATATGAATATTCTGCCGCTGTTAGCTCACTACTACACACGTTCAACGTTGAAAATAGACTGGACACAAATGTACACGAATGACACGTTCCAAGGATTGAACTCTCAGCTACAATATAACCAAATTTATGAACCAAAACTTAAATAGACGAGACTATTTGCTCGTACAGCAGCAAAGATGCGAACAATAGCTTGAATGTAAATAGTTTAAATAATGATAACTCTTCAACTTAGAAATTCTGACAGAGTTAAATGTTTGGCACTAAACGCTTGCTGTTGATGTTGGAAATTGTTAGTCTTTGTCTGGTAAAAAATACTAGAGAAAACCATTAACATAAAAAATATTAGAGAAAACCATGAAGATGAAAAGAATTTCTAGAGAAAATCATTAAGATAAAAAAAACACTAAAGAAACCCATTAACATCAAAAGATTGCAATATGAACTCTGGTAAAAAATACTAGAGAAACCCATTAGCATAAAAATATATTAGAGAAAATCATTACGATGAAAAGAAATACTAGAGAAAATCATTAAGATAAAAAACACTAGAGAAAACCATTACGATCAAAAAATTGCAATATGAACTCTAGTAAAAAAAGGTTTACTGGACGTTCGGTTTATAAGTCCCAAAAATTCAGTTGTTCTTGTCCTTAAGGACACATGGCCATGGATATAGACGTTGGTCAGTTTCTGTGAGTTCAATACCAGGCTACAGTAGTGGTAAAAACAGTAACTTACAGGGTTAGAGGCTCTAGGCAAGGAATAAGAATGATATACCCCAGTGATTGTAATAAAGGGTTTGGTTTGAAATTCGTAGCACCTGAAGGAGGTCGGAGGGTACAACAGCCGAAACCTCGTACAAATGGCAACAAAGATTATGACAACAGTCCGAATTATGTAAATACTGGAATTTTTTAATTCTTTCTTTTTTCTTATTTATAATTTCATTCAAACAATGCGGGACCATCACTCATGCGTAAGGTACAGTAAGAGAAAAATGGGTGCAGTGGGTGTCAATGAAGGGATAAAAGATTGCTAGGTTTCAACGAGATAGAAGATGGCAACGGACGTCGCATTTTAAATTTTGGGAGATTCTACGATTAGAGAAGAATGTAAATGGAAGGGCGTTTCACAAGTGGAAATGCGAAAAAAGAAGCTGTTAAGTGTAGAAGAGGTGGTTGAATTTAACTATTTTAACGGTAAAATGCCAATCTAGTATCATGGGCGGGGCACCAAAAAAATGCCGTGAAAATACATGTAGAATAATAACGGGAAGCCACATCATGTCGATGAGTAAGTGACTGTAGTCGAGATGAAAGGTTAGGATCAATTACATTGTAGAACTTACTTTGAATTTTAAGATGAATAACATCGATTTTTTAAGAAGAAATTCATGAGAAACACGAATTAATTCTTTGCAAGTTTTCCCAATTAAACTGAAAAATTCACTTTCGAAAATATTAGTTCTAACTCATAATTTCTAGCCTTGAAATGCATAATCAATTTCTGAAAATACTAATATTTTATTGAAGTAGTTTACTTAATATGAACTTGGAAATCAATTAAAACTATTTTATTTTTAACCATAAGTCTTAAGATCATGCTATAAGTTGCTTTTAAAATTGATTATATTCTTCAAGGGGGAATATTCATTGCACTAAGTTGAATTCTGACGCGTGAATCCATATCCTTTGCTCCAGCTATGAGTTAAGTAGTAGAACTTTGATTAGCAGCCAATCCAGGCGAAGGACAAATCTGAATTCAAAGCAGTATGCAGTCTTGACAAAGCAGCTCTGATTATTTGATCCCAATTACGGTCGTTTAGGTTTGTGGAAGGGTAATGGAATTTTAGTCAATTTTAGTCGAGATAGTTACTATCAATTACGCGCAAAAGCCGTTTGACTTCACCTCTTTAGCACCCAGTTATGGGTTAAATAGTAGATCAGATTGGGATCTTCGGACTTGGTTGTCAACTAGTCTAAAAAAAAAACTCAGAATTCAACGCACTATGTAGACTTTGCGAAGCACATAATATGCAGCTAAGGAAAGGGTCATGGAATGTACAATAACTCTACAGTTGGCTCCTTTTATGATTGTCAAAAGTAGAACTCATTAATCGTGTGAAACATGGTTTGTACGAGAGGGTGCTGAAAATCTTTCGACCCGACACAAAATCTCAGAATCTAACCAAATTAACGAATATCAGAATTTTCTAAGATCCCTTCTGGGTTGGGACAATAACCTTTCAGTATCTACTATAAAATGGCTAAATATTGCCATTATAATGACAAATGATGAGATTACCTCCATTATCTACTTCCACCAGTTCAGATATTTAAACCAAGGACCCGTCATGTTACTTCCATCGAGTCGAATCATCCTTATTTCCTTTGCGTTCAAAATGTAAGAAGGAATCTCAACAAGGGCACATTTTTTAATTCCTAACAGATTTAATTTTTCTACTTTTTTCTTTTTTGACATTTCACCCCAAGCAAGGCGATAACGAAAAATAAAATGCTAAGTGAATGGGAAAAGTTTAGTGAGAAAAATTGACAATAAAAGAACTGGTTTCAGGAAGACAGAAGATGGCGATTGACGTTGCATTTTATTTTTTGAAGATTGTAGGTGGCAGAGAAACAAGAAACCGGAAAAGAGTTCTACGAACGAGAAGTTTAAGAAAATACGCTTGCAAAATAGAACTTGCAGTTGAATGTGCCTAGTTCAACAGTAAAACAGTGAGACCTAGCTGTCAATGAAGTTATGCGCTTAAATTCTGCAGTCAGAACCCCAAGAAAAAAGTTCATCAGACTGTTTACGGAAGAGTTCCTCACGTGGGTGATTCCGGGAACATATTAATTTTAACTTCTTTATGTTAAGCGTCAAACAATATCTCTCCTCCTTAGCCTTATCATCATTAATTTCTAAAATTTTCTCTTCCATGCATATGCTACACCTCATTTCTCAATCCAGCTGCAAAACTTTATCTTGAGTGCATCTTGAGCCTTCTAATGGGGAAAATTTAGTAAAAAATATGTTAAAATTATATATTGATTAACTCATTAATAGGTACTTAAAAGCATTCATTTCTCAAGTCATTTTCTACTCGAACAATAACGCCACTTCGGAGTGCTATATTTTCTTAACCCTCTGGGGCCATTCGTATCATATTTGATACAGTATTTCCCTATAAGGAAACATTTGGTATTTCCCTATAAGGAAACATTTGGTATTCATTGACTGAGCAGTCAGTACTGCTTTCATTTGAAATTTATAAAATATTTCTCTTAAAAAATTTTTCAGGAAAATATTTCTTTCAAGGCTTGTTTTCATACTGTATCAAATATGATACGAATGGCCCTAGAGGGTTAAGTGGGCAGCATTTGGGAAGAGGGATTATCTATCTATTCGATCGTCTCCAAAGAAATACTCCTGACCACTTCTTTCCAACCATCTTTGTCATCCATGCCTCTAACCAGTCTTTCATTTTTGATTTGGGTGTAATCTATGATGAAAATTCTTTATATGCCTCCCCTCTTCTTTTTTTACCATAATTTAGACCCTGTTGTAGAAACCGGTACACAAGTAATTATTTCTTCAGCAATGGCCGTTAATCTGCACTCACCTTTTATGTCCGTGATATTATTTGGTTCCCGCATCTTTCTTTATTGGTTATGAGATATATTTTTCCCATTTAACTTGTTATTACGACAGTCTTTGCAATAATAGCCAACTGTTTTACAATTATTAGATGACTGTGTCTATTGGTGCGCTAATGAATTGCAATTTCACATATTTCTTTCTCTTTCTCCTTTGTAGACTTCTAAGACCAGCATAAAAAACTCAAAAAATTGAAAACTGAGATAGTTGATGATTCTGCTCTTATTAAATTTACCAAGAAAAAAATGAAAAAAATCAATCATGAAGAAACCGGAAAGAGTTATATTAATTTGAAACTGTCTATCAAACGAATACTGATCAAACGAATACTCCTGACCGCGTCTTTCCAAATATTTTTGTCATCCATTTATTGAACCAGTTTTTCTTTCTGATCCCGGTGTCACTTATGATGAAGGTTTTTATATGCTTTCCTTTTTCTTCTGTTACAGAATTTGGACCTTGTTATAGAAACCTATACACAAGTTCTTATGTGACGCTACGTCCCGTCAATCCCTGGTAGCGTCGATACAGCAGCTGGTCCTCGGGATTATCTTTTCAACGGTGATCTCTCTTGCTCACATTGTGAAATTCTCAAGAAAATCGCGTTGAATTCTGGCTAGATGTCTCTCCGCCAAGTCAAACCAAGCTGGATGCGTGCGTACAATTGGAAAAACGAAAACGGAACCAAAAATAAACTGAATGACGACTGAATAAATTGTAGAATGTCTTTATGTACAAAAGGAAATGAAAGAAACAAAACAATCACCAATCGTCTTCTTCACAAACCCTGTTCCTAATAATCTAGCGACGGAACGAAAATTTCAGCTAATTTCTCTAAGTAGCAGTCTGTGAAGCGTTTTTCTCTCTATTATTAATTCAAGTTTTTGGTTGGTAATATTACTTCACCTCCGAACTCGAACTGACTTCGTTTAACTTCACACTGAAAATTCACGGAAACTGCCCAAGAGCTGCATTTGAGCATGGTGGGTGGATGGCAGAGGCGGTAACTCGAATTGACTTCCTTACCGTGCGGTGCTGGGACTCGAATTGGATCTGACTTTGGTCCCTCGGGGCTCTGTATTTATGCCTGTCCATTTTTTTTTTTTTACCGGTGTGGATACGACGGGTACTGGGTGTGTTTATGCAAATCCTATCCTCAATAATTTTCTGTTTCATGCATCCAATGAAATAACTCTTTCTCACACCTTTAGTCAGAGTTATTACATGACGTCAAATTTCTTTCATTTTTCTTCTATCTTCTTTTAGCCAATCAAAGGCTTTTTTCTCGTCCGCCTGGGTGGAACTAGCATATGAAGTCAATTTTTCTTTTCTTCTTCTTCTTCTTTTCAATTCAGTCAGTCAGATATTTTTCTTTTTGTCCGTTTTGGACAGAGCAATTAAATGACGTCAACTCTTTTCTCAGGGAAACTCCAATTTAGTCATTCTCATAATTAATTGTCCTTTCTCTCCGTCAACAAATCAACTTAACCTTTGCACTTGACTGAATTCCCCAATCCGCAAAAGTTCTATCTTTTCACTTTGTCTATAGTTTGCAATACATCGAGTCTTACCTTTTTGACTTTCCTATTATCCCACGGCGTGTTTTGCTTTGCCTTTAGCTGAAAAAAGGGAAAATAAAATTTTTCGTCTATTGTTTTATGATCAACCGACAGCATCTTGTTTTCTTAATATGCCAATCATTTTCTTAACACCCAACCTTTCATTATCACCATTACACACATTATTATTTCTTTTATTGTCATGCATATTGTCTGTGCTCCCTAATAACTCCATCGCAGTCCTGTACTCTATTTTTAAAAATAGCTTCCGTAACTCAGTCTGTTTATTTTCTTTACCATTCATCTTGATACCATCCTTCCGTCTTCTTTCAACCGATTCCTGTTTGCTTTTTCTATTCAATTCAAACACTTTTATAATCATTAGTTATTTTTTATCTCTTCTTTCTCCTTTATTTGTCTCCCATCCCAAATATAGTTTTCTATGAAAAAGTTTTTTTCAAGAAATTCAGCCGAGGTTTTTCTCTTGTATCCTCTTTTTGCGAAATGCTAGTTTAGCCTTTATGAATAAATGATAATATTCTCCTTTCGGTACTCACGTCGGTTTCCCTTATCTTATTGTTGTCTCAGTCGAGACTGATACATTCATTGCAGAACCTCGGATTTTAGTAAATCTTTATTTGCGTTTGGTTCTTATTCTTCACACGTGTGAATGTTTTTATTATTTTATCACTACTTTCAATCCATATCACACAACATCGCCACATATGTATAGATCAATACAATCTTCATCCAACTGTCCAAATTGCGAGAATCACGAA